>CM077149.1:47860391-48421385 GCA_039583875.1 Platanthera guangdongensis
GTTTATTTTTATTTCTCTTTCTTCTCTTCTCTTCTTTTAGTGTATGACCCGCGGGAGTCCGTCGGTTATTTTGGACCTGGACCACGAAATTGAGCGTACTCTTCGGACAAGATCGCGATTTCCAGGTCCTACTATCCAAATACCGGTTGAGGATTCCGAGTCATTTTCCACTTTAAGAATGGAAGAACCCAACGTGGAGGAAGCCGTGCAAAGGCCTATGTCTTATTATGCACGACCGAATCTCGAGGGTACTGAATCTAGTATAGTTCGCCCTGCGATAGCAAATAACAATTTCGAACTGAAGCCTAGCATAATTCAAATGGTGCAGCAATATGTGCAATTTGACGGACTTCAAGTTGAAGATCCAAACGCACATATTGCATGCTTTCTTGAGATTTATGACACGTTTAAGATTAATGGTGTCACAAATGATGCTTTTAGGCTAAGATTATTTCCTTTCTCTCTTAGAACTAAGGCTAAGCAGTGGCTGAACACTCTACCTAAAAATAGCATCACAACCTGGATGCAATTAACTGAAAAAGTTTTGGCGAAGTATTTTTCGCCTGCTAAAACTGCAAAACTTAGGAGCGAAATTTCTGCCTTTGGACAAATAGACTCTGAAACCCTTTATAAAACTTGGGAAAGATTTAAAGAGTTATTAAGACGATGCCCACATCACGCTCTTCCTGTATGGTTGCAGGTGCAGATGTTTTATAATGGGCTAAATCAAAGCACGAAAGAAATGATAGACGCAGCTTCTGGCGGTACTTTAAACCATAAGACCCCGAAAGAGGCTCTTGAGTTTTTTGAGGACATGGCCATGAACACTTACCAGTGGAATGTGCCTAGGTCCCGCTCGAACAAGCCCGCAGGTATCTTTGAAGTCGACAACGTCTCCCAGCTCGCGCTGCAAGTTGAAATATTAAGAAAAAAAATTACGGAGATGACTGCTGCCTCCGCCCCTCAGGTACGGGAATCTGCAACTCCTCCCCCCGAACATTTGGATTATGTTAATAATATGCATAAAACTACTTTTAATAATTTTTCCGCTGCAAATTTTCATCCTCCTGGTTTTAATTTTCCGAATAGTTATAATCCTGGTTTAAGAAATCACCCTTATTTTTCGTGGAGTAATCCATCGAATGCTGTGCGCCCGCCACCACAAATTGATTTTTCTGCACCGCCACCACCTCCTCAAAGTTTTCCAAAACCTCCAAGTTTGGAGGAAATGTTTTCCAAATACATGAATGTTAATGACGCTACGATAAGAACCTTAAATGGAAGCGTTAAAAATTTAGAGAATCAAGTAGGACAGCTCGCTAAAATAATCTCTGAGCGACCCACAGGGTCTCTTCCTTCCAATACCAAGCCCAACCCGAGAGAGCAAGCGAAAGCTATAACTCTTCGGAGTGGGAAGCAAGTTCCTGGTATGGTAAGTGAAGAGCCCGAGGCAAGCTCTACTCCCGCTTTAAAAAATCAAAGCTCCGCTCCCATTTTAAAAATTCCACCCTCTGCCGAAGAAGTTATTACCCTTGTTTTAGAAAAAGAACTCAATCCATACCAGCCATACCCTTCCGAACTTAATAAACAACGTCAGGATGATCAATACACCCGTTTCTTATAGATGTTCAAACAAATCCACATAAATTTGCCCTTCCACGAAGCCATATCCCAGATGCCGAAGTACGCTAAGTATCTTAAGGACCTCCTGACCAACAAGAAGAAGCTAGAGAACCTTTCGCATGTCACATTAAATGCCGAGTGCTCGGCGGTCTTGACAAACGGATTACCAAAGAAAATCAGTGACCTATGTAGTTTCTCCATCCCGTGTGTCTTTGGTGATCTCTTTGTCAAGCACGCATTAGCCGACCTAGGTGCGAGTATTAATCTTATGCCCCTCTCGTTGTTTAAAAAGTTAGGAATTGTTGTCTCAACCCCACACGCATGAGTATCCAGCTCGCCGACAGATCAATCAAGTACCTGTTAGGTATAGTGGAGGACGTCCTAGTCAAAGTCGACAAGTTCATCTTCCCAGTGGACTTTGTCATACTGGACATCGAAGAAGACGTCGAGGTTCCCCTGATCCTTGGCCGACCCTTCCTTGCCACCACCCGAGCTATCATTGACGTAAGCAATGGTAAGCTCTTCCTTCGAGTAGGCGACGACGAAGTAACTTTCTCTATCACCCCCTCGATGAAGAACACCCTAGCCAATGATGACTCCTGCTTTTTCATAGATGTCGTAAGTGAAGAATCCTCCTCTCACATCTTTGATTTTGAAAAAGAATTTTCTGAGTTTTGTACCTCTTCTACTACTCCAACTGAATCGCTACACCTAAGTGAAGAACCCTCCTATCGCCTCTCTGAATTTGAGAAAGAATTTTCTGATTTTTGTTCCTCTTATACTCTTCCAACTGAATAACTGCAAGAAGCCGCCTTGGCCGCTAGCCCCACCCCTTTTAATTTTCCGTACAAAAAAATATTTTATGAAAATATTATTTTTGAAAAAGAACGGATTTCTAAAACATCATATGAAGACCCCCCTACCCTGAAACTGAAAGAACTACCAGAGCACCTTAGATACGCTTTCTTAGAAAAGGACTCCAAGCTTCCCGTCATAGTTTCGGCCTACCTCACGGATGCACAAAATGATAAACTTCTTTTAATTTTACGTAAGCATCGTCGAGCTATTGCTTGACAGATATCTGATATCAAGGGCATAAGCCCATCTTTCTGCACTCACAAGATCTTAATGGAAGATAATTCACGTAACTCTATACAACCTCAGCGCCGTATAAACCCGAACATGAAAGAAGTAGTTAAGGGCGAGGTTATGAAATTGTTAGACACAGGAATTATCTACCCTATATCAGACAGTAAGTGGGTTAGCCCAGTCCAGGTAGTACCAAAGGAGGGATGGATAATGGTAGTAAGTAATGAAAATAATGAATTAATCACGACACAAACGGTGACCGGATGGCGAATGTGTATAGATTATCGTAAGTTAAATGACGCCACCCGCAAGGATCATTTTCCCTTGCCATTCATCGACCAGATTTTATAACGATTATCCGACCATAGATTTTATTGTTTTCTCGATGGCCTCTCGGGGTATTTTCAAATCCCCATCTTGTAACACCTCCCCTGTAATGACCGTATAATATGGGTTCGGCCGGGGCCCCACAACATACGAACGCCACAGCTTTAGTATTATAAGATGATATAGCTACCCAAACTCAAAACACTAGCACAACACAGCGGAAACAAAGCATGACTAGAAGTTATCCACGGGAGTTACAACATTGGCCTTAAGGCCTACAACAAAAGTCCAAATTCAAGAAAATAACAGTCACGAATGTGCATAGCACTCCTAGTCTACCTCGACATGCAAGACGGACAAAAGAGTCTCAAACATACATCATCATAAATGTAGCGCTACAAAAGAGGGAAACACTTCATGGGGCTTAGGCCTTTCTGGACGGCGTGCTAGCTCCTGCATGCGATCCTTGCCCTGTAAAATTATTAGTAACGTGGGTCAGCAAAGGCTGACCTCAAACTGTGTAACAACACATATCCTCCCGGCCGTCCCTAACGGACCCCGGGGAACCCTCCAACCTGCAAGTCAGCACTTCATATGCAATATAAATATCTATAAACAGAAAAGCATTAAAACAGGCTTGGATGTCTCAATCATCAAACATGTTCTCTATTGGTTGAGCATATAATAAAAGGGCCTACTATGCAACATGAATGCAACACCCGGGCTTCACCCAAGGCACCCTACTGCGTATGCATCTAGCACAACATCACATCATTTGGGTACTCACATTTCCCCATTGGCATAAAGCCGCAAACACTGAGGGAGACACAACTACCTCAAACGGCGCACAGGCCGCCACAAGGAATTCTTGTCAAGGCCCCACCCGCTCGTGGGCTTAGCCCCGGGCTTGCCTGCAAGCTCTGACATCTCATGTCAGGATTCCAACAAAAACAGACTGACTGATTCTAAGAAGCCTTGCTGGACCCCACCCGCTCATGGCTTCATTGCCCGGGATTGCCCCGAGCTTGGCATTCTCGTCAGTCTCACAGAATGGGACTAGTCTCGCCGGGACACTCTCCACACATGACGCACATGTCACGGGATAGCCAGCCGACCACGGAGACATAGCCACGCCTTGGCACATCACAATCCAAGACTAAATACACCATAATCCCTCATTTGTACTGCAGCGTTCCCGCACACCAAGGAAACCATCTCCAACTCGTGCGGAGCTAACCTTGTCCACCAAGGAAACCATCTCCAACTCATACGGAGCTAACCTTGTCCCTCAAGGAAACCATCTACTGCCACGAGGAGCTAACCTTGCCAGGTTCCGACTACACGTACCTTTTCAAACAAAAAGGGAATTCACCACCACAACACAAACGGCCTCTTGCCGCAACGGAATCTCTACGAATCCCTAAGTTCGTATGCAACATCACCGAGTCGGACTAACGGTCGCGACTACGGCTTCACCCACCATGCCTAATCCACTAGCGGAGCGAATCTCTAATGCAAAAATATGCCGGGGAAGGACTCAATCAACCCGGAGGTTCCTCTTGAACCTTGGCAACCAAAACATCTCTCATTCGAGTGGTTGGTGCCCAAAATCTAGAAGAAAACGATGCTAAAAACATGCATCCTAAAGTCCGAGAGGAGAGATGTCGTTACCTTCCGACTCCTCTTCCTTGCCATGGTAAAATAGCCGGATGAAAACCTTCGCAACGATCTAAGCTCCACGGATCGGGACTCGGTTCGCGATTTGGAGCACCGAAACCCTTCCTACAGCCCAAGACCTTCTTCTCCTTCCTCCTTGCTCTAGCTTCTCTTTAGAACTTTGAAAGAGAAGACTTGGAAAACAATGAGGGTTTCCAGCCCTAAAATCGGACTTAACTTCCCAAGATATGGCCTGAACCGTTATATCCCAAAACCAGAAAAGAATGGCCACGATTCACCTGGAAAATAGAAAATCTGGGCCGAACACGGCCTGGCACACGCCCGTGTTCAGGGCCGTGTGCCTCATTCGCCGTCTCAAATCGACGCGCCTGGAACCGCACACGAGCATCCGACACGCCCGTGTTCAATCCGACACGCCCGTGTCCCTACTGACACGGCCGTGTGGCCGGCCGTGTGCCTCCAACGACACGGCCCCGAAACCAACCCGAGAGGTGACACGGCCTGGGACACGCCCGTGTCCCAAGCCGTGTGCCAAGTCTCGAAACCCGTCGACAGGCTTTGTGTCGACACCGCGGAAAAACGTCGAGCGAAGATCGTCGACCAAGCGGGACACGCCCTGTGACACGCCCGTGTCACAGGCCGTGTGCCCCAGTCTCGACACCCTGTCGAGCGAAAGTGTCGACACTTGGGCCGAGTGTCGACACGGCCTCGACACGCCCTGCGACACACCCGTATCGCAGGCCGTGTGCCCCACTCTCGACACTTTGTCGAGCAAAGTGTCGACACTTGGGCCGAGTGTCGACACAGCCTCGACACGCCCTACGACACGCCCGTGTCGCAGGCCGTGTGCTCCACTCTCGACACTTTGTCGAGCGAAAGTGTCAACACTTGGGCCGAGTGTCGACACGGCCTCGACACGCCCTGCGACACGCCCGTGTCGCAGGCCGTGTGCCTCCTGCCAGAAACCCAAAAAATTTTCCAGAACTGCACACTGACTCTCTTGCAAAATTGGGGTGTTACAACTCTCCCCCACTTAGCAGAATTCCGTCCCGAAATTTAAAACAAAAGGGTACAAAACTTAAATTGTACCTGACAAGAAGAGTTCTGGATAATCTTCTCGCATGGCCTGATCCCGCTCCCAAGAGAACTCCTCACGACCGCAGTTGTCCCATCGAACTTTCACGAGTTTAACTTCTTTATTTCGCAACTGTCGAGTCTCTGAATCCTCTATAGCAATTGGGAGGAATCGCGTTCTCAAGTCTTCCTCAATCGGCACCGATGCCGGCTCAATCACTACGCTAGCCTCCACCAAGGCCTTCCTCAAAACGGAGATGTGGAAGACGTCATGTAATCCACTCAAATCTGCGGACAACGCCAACCGATATGCTGCTTCTCCTACCCGCTCAACAATTTCAAAAGGCCCCAAAAACCTTGGACTCAACTTCTTGAGTCGGCGAATCCGTGAGACGCCTTTGAACGGCTTGACCTTCAGATAAACCCAATCACCAACTGCAAATTCCAACTTCCGGTGACGAGCATTAAAATATTTTGCTTGCCTGTCTTGCGCCACCTTCATACGCTCTTGGATGGTCCGTACCAACTCACAAGCGTCAACTACCACATCCTTTCCCAAAAGTTTGGTGTCTCCCGCCTCTGCCCAAGACATTGGCGTTCGACACCGCCTCCCATACAAAGCTTCATATGGCGCCATTTTTATGCTTGCTTGAAAACTATTATTGTACGCGAATTCTACCATGAAGAGGTGATCCTCCCACCTCTTGCCAAAATCAAGAACGCACATCCTCAACATATCCTCCATAGTACGGTTCGTTCTTTCAGTTTGCCCATCAGTTTGAGGATGGAACGCTGTACTGAACTTTAGCTTCGTGCCCAAGCTCTTCTGAACCAATCTCCAGTCCTTGGACGTAAACCGTCCATCGCGATCACTGACTATGCTTTTAGGAATTCCGTGCAGTCGCACAATGTTGCGAACATACAACTCCACCAGCTTCTCTACGCTGTCCTCTTTCTGATTTAGGATGAAGTGAGCCACCTTGGTTAGACGATCCACGATCACCCAAATAGCATCATTACCATGCTGCGATCTAGGCAAACCATGCACAAAGTCCATGGAGATGTCATCAAATTTCCACTCAGGAATTGGAAGGGGCTTCAGGAACCCGCCCGGTTTCTGACATTCGGCCTTCACCAAGGCACATGTCTGGCAACGATTCACATACAAAGCTACATCTCGCTTCAATCCCGGCCACCAAAAGGATTTCTTCATATCCAAGTACATCTTTGTACTACCCGGGTGAATGGAGTACTTTGAGAAGTGAGCCTCAAACATTAACTCCTCACGGAGATTGCCAAACTGCGGTACACAAACCCTTCCATCCTTTCTCAAGATTCCACCAATCATCTCCCAGGCACTGCTCTCCCCCTTTTGATCCTCCAACACAAAAGGTTGAAACTCCACATCCAACCGAGTCGCTTCCCGAATTCGATCGGACAAGTCGTTTTGCACTTCAATCCAGTTCAACCGAGCCACGCTAGACTCGCCTCTCGCAACACATTCCAATCCAAGGGACTCCCATTCCCGTACCAACCGCTCATCATGAGCTTTGATCCAATTTCCTTGCCCCGAGTACTTTCTACTCAAAGCGTCTGCCACCACATTGGCTTTACCCGGCGTATACTGAATCGCCACTTCGTAGTCTCCAAGAAACTCAACCCATCTGCGTTGCCGCATGTTCAAGTCCTTCTGATCCAAGAGATACTTCAGGCTTTTATGATCCGTGAAGATCTCCACCCTTGCGCCATACACATAGTGTCGCCATATTTTCAACGCGAAGATTACCGCCGCCAACTCCAAGTCATGGACGGGGTAATTCCTCTCATGAGGTTTCAGCTGTCTAGACCCAAAAGCTATCACCTTGCCATGTTGCACCAACACGCAACCCAAACCGCATCTCGATGCGTCACTGAAAATCTGAAATCCATCGGTCCCTTGCGGTAAACTCAGGATTGGAGCCATCATAAGCCTCTCCTTCAGTGCCTCAAATGCTTGACTGCACTCTTGGGTCCATTCATACTTATGGTCTTTACGAGTGAGAGAGGTGAGGGGTAGAGCTATCTTCGAGAAATTCTCCACGAATCTCCTATAATACCCGGCTAGTCCAAGAAAACTTCTGACTTCCGCCACGGTCCTCAACACCAGCCAATCTCTGATGGCTTTCACCTTCGCTGGATCCACTGCCACCCCATCACCACTAATCACGTGGCCCAAAAACGCCACCTTGGCTAACCAGAACTCGCACTTTGAGAACTTCGCAAACAACTGGTTCTCCCTCAACACTTGCAGGACCACTCTCAAGTGGGTCTCATGCTCCACTTCAGACTTGGAGTACACCAAGATGTCATCAATGAAGACAACCACAAACGAATCCAAGTAATCCCGAAATACTCGATTCATCAGATCCATGAACACCGATGGTGCGTTCGTCAACCCGAACGGCATCACCGTAAACTCAAAGTGTCCGTACCTGGTCCCAAAAGCAGTCTTGGGTATGTCCTCGTCCCGAATTCGCAGCTGATAGTAGCCTGACTTCAAGTCCAACTTCGAATATACCACTGACCCCACCAATTGGTCGAACAAATCGTCTATCCGAGGGATCAGATACTTATTCTTGACGGTCAATTTATTCAGCTCTCGGTAGTCTATGCATAGGCGCATGCTACCGTCTTTCTTCTTTACAAACAACACCGGTGCGCTCCACGGTGAAGAACTGGGTCTAATATACCCTTGCTCCAATAGTTCCTGTAACTATACCTTAAGTTCAGCCAACTCCTTTGGTGCCATTCTAAATGGAGGACGCGACACCGGTCTAGCCTCCGGCACTAACTCGATCGAGAAGTCGATCTCCCGCCGAGGAGGCGCTCTAGGAAGTTCATCCAGAAACACATCCTTGAACTCTGCCACCACAGGCACTTCCTCAATAGATAGCTGGGAGAGACGAACCTCCAGCAACGCTACCAGCGCCACACCTCCCTGGTTAACCGCCCGCATCATTTGCATGGCCGTAATTAGGGAATGGGCTACTCCACAAAGGCCCACAAATTTGACTTCCGCTTGCCCCTTACTCTTTAGGGTCACTACCTTGGATAAACAATCAATGCTGGCGCACTGCTCTGCAAGCCAGTCCATGCCCAAAATGACATCGAACTCTACTAACGGCAACACTACTGCTTCCAAAACGAAGTCAACTCCGTATAGCTCCCAACAGATGCGCCCTTTAGCCCCGGTGGTCATAGATGACCCATTGGGCATGCACACTTTCAGTTCCGCGTCTGCCGAGAAAGACTCGACTCCTACCCTTCGGATGAAACTCTCCGCAAGAAAATAGTGCGAAGCTCCCGTATCGAACAATACCCTAGCGGGGCATCCAGAAACTAACACGAAGCCTACAACAAGACATCTCACAAAAGGGGTCTAAAAAGTATGGAGCACAAATGCAAACTTTAATTTTCTTCATACCTGTCACCACATCGGTTTGACGGATCGCTTCTTACTGTCCAAGGTTGTAAGCCCTTGGTTGCACCGGTTGGAACCGAGAAGCGCTCGACTCCGCCATCTTTCCTTTCTCTGCAGCACTGGGGCCTGAGCGCACAGACTGCTCCTGCTTTGTATCTTGCCCCACTCCCCCTTGCTGACAAGCACGGGCTATGTGCCCAACCTTCCCGCAGTTGTAACACGTCGGCGGTCCCCTAGAGTGAGAACCCCCAGGCGTCCAATTGCTCCTCTCACCCGATCTGGAAGTGTGAGGCTTCCTCCTCCACCTACTCCCATCAGACTTTACATGAGATTGGGAGGGCTTCCCTTCCCCATGCTTGGGAGTAAAACCCTTTCGACGCTGGGTTCGCTCCAGATCATTCTCCAAACTCCTGGCGGCTTCAACTAGTTCATTAAATCCCGCCCTCTTCATGGAGATGAGGGGTTGTCTCAGATTCTCCCTCAACCCTTGGTAGAAGAGGTTATCCCTCTCTACATCATCCGCCATTGTCGTTCCCGCATAACGACCCAAACGGGTGAACTCTTGCACGTATTCGTCCACCGTCTTGTCTCGCTGCATTAGATGCAGAAACTGCCTCTGCAGGGCCAACCGCGTAGAAACTGGAATATATCTCTTTAGAAAAGCGTCCCCAAATTCCTCCACCGACGGGGTGCGTCCAGGGAACTGGCGGCCACTAAGGCTCACCCACCACAACTTGGCGTCTCCTTCCAACATGAACGCCACATACTCAGATTTCTTTTCCTCTGGCGTCTCCGCCGCCCTCAAAAGTTCTTGAATACGAACCCACCAATCCTCCGCATCCGTTGGCGTTCCAACACCCTTGAAAGACGGGGGATGGAAACTCAGGAAATACTTCATGTGTCGGTCTCCATGTCCTACCACCACCCTTTCTGCCAACGGCTCCACTCGCCTGGCTTCTCCGCCTGGCACAGCCGTCGCCGTGTACGGTGTAGCAGGGGTTGCTACCTGGGCTGCAGCCGCCGCTTGGGCTGCCACCATCGCTTCTGCAAGCATACGGCAAAAGTTGGCCGGGTTTACACCCGTGCGCAAAAGGCCTGGAGTAGTAGCACTGCTCGCCGAGAGATCATCCCTTGCTCTTGAAGTGCCTGCCTCGTTGCTTGCACTCTTCAGGAAAACAAGAAATAAGGGATTAGTCTCCAATCTCAAGACTAAAACATAAGGACACTCACGGTCCCGCGTTACTCTTATGTGGATAACTTCTCTACGCACTGACCTTGAATCTAACCTCGCTTTGATACCAAATTGTAACACCTCCCCTGTAATGACCGTATAATATGGGTCCGGCCGGGGCCCCACAACATACGAACGCCACAGCTTTAGTATTATAAGATGATATAGCTACCCAAACTCAAAACACTAGCAAAACACAGCGGAAACAAAGCACGACTAGAAGTTATCCACTAACCAAAAGAGTTACAACATTGGCCTTAAGGCCTACAACAAAAGTCCAAATTCAAGAAAATAACAGTCACGAATGTGCATAGCACTCCTAGTCTACCTCGGCATGCAAGCCGGACAAAAGAGTCTCAAACATACATCATCATAAATGTAGCGCTACAAAAGAGGGAAACACTTCATGGGGCTTAGGCCTTTCTGGCCGGCGTGCTAGCTCCTGCATGCGATCCTTGCCCTGTAAAATTATTAGTAACGTGGGTCAGCAAAGGCTGACCTCAAACTGTGTAACAACACATATCCTCCCGGCTGTCCCTAACGGACCCCGGGGAACTCTCCAACCTGCAAGTCAGCACTTCATATGCAATATAAATATCTATAAACAGAAAAGCATTAAAACAGGCTTGGATGTCTCAATCATCAAACATGTTCTCTATTGGTTGAGCATATAATAAAAGGGCCTACTATGCAACATGAATGCAACACCCGGGCTTCACCCAAGGCACCTACTGCGTATGCATCTAGCACAACATCACATCATTTGGGTACTCACATTTCCCCATTGGCATAAAGCCGCAAACACTGAGGGAGACACAACTCCCTCAAACGGCGCACAGGCCGCCACAAGGAATTCTTGTCAAGGCCCCACCCGCTCGTGGGCTTAGCCCCGGGCTTGCCTGCAAGCTCTGATGTCTCATGTCAGGATTCCAACAAACACATACTGACCGATTCTAAGAAGCCTTGCTGGACCCCACCCGCTCATGGCCTCATTGCCCGGGCTTGCCCCGAGCTTGGCATTCTCGTCAGTCTCACAGAAGGGGACTAGTCTCGCCGGGACACTCTCCACACATGACGCACATGTCACGGGATAGCCAGCCGACCACGGAGACATAGCCACGCCTTGGCACATCACAATCCAAGACTAAATACACCATAATCCCTCATTTGTACTGCAGCGTTCCCGCGCACCAAGGAAACCATCTCCAACTCGTGCGGAGCTAACCTTGTCCACCAAGGAAACCATCTCCAACTCATACGGAGCTAACCTTGTCCCTCAAGGAAACCATCTACCGCCACGAGGAGCTAACCTTGCCCGGTTCCGACTACACATACCTTTTCAAACAAAAAGGGAATTCACCACCACAACACAAACGGCCTCTTGCCGCAACAGAATCTCTACGAATCCCTAAGTTCGTATGCAACATCACCGAGTCGGACTAACGGTCGCGACTACGGCTTCACCCACCATGCCTAATCCACTAGCGGAGCGGATCTCTAATGCAAAAATATGTCGGGGACGGACTCAATCAACCCGGAGGTTCCTCTTGAACCTTGGCAACCAAAACATCTCTCATTCGAGTGGTTGGTGCCCAAAATCTAGAAGAAAACGATGCTAAAAACATGCATCCTAAAGACTGAGAGGAGAGATGTCGTTACCTTCTGACTCCTCTTCCTTGCCATGGTAAAATAGCCGGATGAAAACCTTCGCAACGATCTAAGCTCCACGGATCGGGACTCGGTTCGCGATTTGGAGCACCGAAACCCTTCCTACAGCCCAAGACCTTCTTCTCCTTCCTCCTTGCTCTAGCTTCTCTTTAGAACTTTGAAAGAGAAGACTTGGAAAACAATGAGGGTTTCCAGCCCTAAAATCGGACTTAACTTCCCAAGAGATGGCCTGAACCGTTAGATCCCAAAACCAGAAAAGAATGGCCACGATTCGCATGAAAAATAGAAAATCTGGGCCGAACACGGCCTGGCACATGCCCGTGTCCAGGGCCGTGTGCCTCATTCGCCGTCTCAAATCGACGCGCCTGGAACCGCACACGGGCATCCGACATGCCCGTGTTCAATCCGACACGCCCGTGTCCCCGGTGACACGGCCGTGTGGCCGGCCGTGTGCCTCCAACGACACGGCCCCGAAACCAACCCAAGAGGTGACACGGCCTGGGACACGCCCGTGTCCCAAGCCGTGTGCCAAGTCTCGACACCCGTCGACAGGCTTTGTGTCGACACCGCGGAAAAACGTCGTGCGAAGATCGTCGACCAAGCGGGACACGCCCTGTGAGACGCCCGTGTCACAGGCCGTGTGCCCCAGGCTCGACACCCTGTCGAGCGAAAGTGTCGACACTTGGGCCGAGTGTCGACACGGCCTCGACACGCCCTGCGAAACGCCCGTGTCGCAGGCCGTGTGCCCCACTCTCGACACTTTGTCGAGCGAAAGTGTCGACACTTGGGCCGAGTGTCGACACGGCCTCGACACGCCCTGCGACACGCCCGTGTCGCAGGCCGTGTGCCCCACTCTCGATACTTTGTCGAGCGAAAGTGTCGACACTTGGGCCGAGTGTCGACACGGCCTCGACACGCCCTGCGACATGCCCGTGTCGCAGGCCATGTGCCTCCTGCCAGAAACCCAAAAAATTTTCCAGAACTGCACACTGACTCTCTTGCAAAACTGGGGTGTTACACATCTCCCCCAAGGACCAGGAGAAAACTATGTTAACTTGTCCCTTCGACACCTTCGCCTACCAAAGAATGCCGTTTGGATTGTACAATGCGACAGCTACATTCCGGCGATGTATGCTTGCTATCTTTGACAAGTACGTAGAAAGCATTATGGAGGTATTCATGGATGATTTCTCCGTGTTCGGTGACACATTCAATAGCTGTTTAGAGAACCTTGAAAAAGTCTTAGAACGATGCGAAGAAACCAACCTTGCCCTAAATTGGGAAAAATGCCATTTTATGGTGAGGGAAGGGTTAGTTTTGGGCCATAAAATTTCTGCAAGAGGTATTGAGGTAGACGTTGCTAAGATAAAAGTTATCGAGAAGCTTCCGCCCCCTACGAACATAAAAGCTATAAGAAGTTTCCTAGGTCACGCTGGCTTCTACCGCCGCTTCATAAAGGACTTTTCCAAGATTACCAAGCCCTTACTCATCTCTTAGAAAAATACACCCCATTCATCTTTGATGACCTCTGCCTAGCTGCCTTTAATTTAATAAAAGAAAAAATTAATTAATGCCTCGATCATGATAGCTCCGGTGTGGGACTTTCCATTTGAGATAATGTGCGATGCGAGTAGTTATGCGGTGGGAGCCGTTTTAGGTCAACACATATCCAAAAACTTCCACCCCATCTATTACGCTAGTAAGACACTCACATCTGCACAGAAAAATTACACCACGACTGAGAAGGAGCTCCTAGCTGTAGTATTCACTTTTGATAAATTCCCCCCTTATATTACACTTTCAAAAAATATCGTTTTTACGGACCACTCGGCCCTTAAATATCTTCTTTCTAAAACGGATGCCAAGCTGCGCTTGATTCGCTGGGTCTTACTCCTCCAGGAGTTTGACCTAGAGATCCGTGATAAGTGAGGAGCCGAGAACTTGTCCGCCGACCACCTCTCGCGCCTAGATAATCCCTTAATTGAAAAATTAGACGAAAAATCTTTTAACGATTATGAAAGAATTAGTGCCTAAACACCTTGAGGGGGGGGGGGGGGTGAATAGGTGTACTTTTTCTTTTTAATTTTAAGGCAGAAACTCTGTACAATAAAACCTGTATTTGCAATATTCTACAACTATTTAGCACAGCTAGCTCAGCAATCACAGAAACAATCAAACACAGAGTGCACACAGAGTTTTATAGTGGTTCCCCAAGGTCTGGGTACATCCACTTTCCCCCTTTGCCTATCTAGCAGTGTACTAGATTCGGCCTAACTTCTGCACTTCACCTCAGATCCTCAGATCTTACAGCTCAGAACCCCAAACAGGTTCCTACAACTCAGAGTGTATCCACACTCCTACAACTCAGGCAAACAACCCTACCTCAGCCTTCACCAAGGCCTACACTCAGAGAGAACACAGTCTCCTACAACTCAGGCACAAAGCCGTACCTCAGTCTTCAACAAGACCTACACTCAGAGATCTAAATCTCCTACACTCAGCCTTTATAAAATAGGCTTACAGCTCAGATCTATACAAGATCCTATAGAAAATAATGTTTGCAAAGTAATTAACCACAACCCAGATAGAGAGAGAAGGTTGGCTGGCTTCTTGATGAGTTCTTGGAAGAACTTGACAGAGATCAACCTCTCTTAGCTTTCTTCAAAGGTTCTTGAATCTGAACTCAGTAGGGTTGAACCCTTGAGAAATTGATTCTTCAATCAGCTTCTGACTTGTGATTCAGATCTTAATCTGAATATAACTTAGCAGCGTGGTTCAGCAACTACTCTTCTTAGATGGAGCTCTCTCTCTCCAACTTCTTCTAGATCTTCTGTCGAAAATCTTCTATATAATTACTTCTCTCTTAGTTGTTGTTAGTTGGTTGTGATTGATCTTCAATCTCTCCTTCTGTTGAAGGAGAAAGCCTTTATATAGTCTTCCTCCATGGTAACCGGCTGATCCGGTTTCTAACAACCTTCTGACAGCTCTGACAGTAGTAGTTGACCGGTTGGAAATGGCAGCTGTCAAGTCATCCAGTCACTTCTTAAAATCACTGTCTCTGTCTGAAAGTGTCGAGACTGATCTTCATTATGTGTCGACACAAATAGACTAAGTGTCGACACAAGTGAACTAAGTGTCGACACATGCCTTGGTGGTGTCGTCACAACTTCTTTTGTTGTTATAACAGCTTCTCGACACTGCTTCTTCAGAATGTGTTGACACTGATTCTGTGTGTCTACACAAGCCTTCTGTTGAATGTGTCGACACTGATTCTGAGTGTCGACACAAATACTTCTTCTTTAACACTTAGTTGAATTCTGCTGTGTGTCGACACATCTCCTTTGTGTCGACACATGCCTTCTTGTGTTGAAACTTGCTGAGTGTCGACACATCTCCTTTGTGTCGACACAAGTACTTTTACTTTAACTTTGTTGAAGCTTGCTGAGTGTCGACACAGCCTCCTGGTGTCGACACATTTGATGTCGACTAAGCTTCTCTGGGTGTCGACACTGCCTCTAAGTGTCGACACGATTTATGTCGACTATTCTTCACAGTGTGTCGACACTGCCTGTATGTGTCGACACTTTTCTTCTGGTGTCGACTCTGCCTTTCCTGGTGTCGACACAATCTACTCCAAGTGTCGACACAACTTTTCTCCAGTGTCGACACAAGCCTTCATAAGTGTCGACACTGCTTCTCTAGGTGTCAACACATGGATTTAGAAACTTTTTCTGCATTTCCTGCAATTACTTAACCTGCACATATAAACTCAAAACACGTCAAATACACCTTGATGTATATCATTGAGTAGGGTGAGGCTTCTTCAAATCAGGTACACATTTTCCAATGTACCCAACAATCTCCTCCTATTTAGAGAAGTCATAACCCTTAGTCAATGATATACACCATACATAACAAATACACATTTTGATGTATAACAACAATATATGACAGGGTAACAACTGAAACAAAACATATAAAATATTTCATCACAGAATACTAATGCTATCACAATGAGTATTCATAATAGTTTTGTTTATCTTCCAAAAGTTTCTTTAATCAAAAGTTTACATGGATTTTTACACAAAAGATTACAAAGTTGTAAAATTAAGAAATTCTCAACTAAGGCTGCTCTGGCTCCTTGATGACAATACCCTTGCCAGATTGAATCTTGGCTTGAACTGGAACATCAGTGTCATCAGCTGGCTTTTTGCCTTTTAGATCTGCCTTCTTTAGCTCTTCAGCCCTTATCTTTTGTCTTTCAAAATAATGACAAGGCTTAGGGAAATACTTGCTAGGCTCCTGTGCATTAGGAGGTAGCTTCCCAAGTTTAGCCTTTCTTCTATATTGAACTATAACTTCTTGCCTGGCTTCATGTTTTCTCCACTCTTGTTCAGAGTACCATTTGCCCCTCTCTAGGAAATTGTCCTTTGCAGCTTTCCAAGCAGTCAGGATGATATTTCTAGATGTTGGGCTCCACTGCTCAAAATCTGGCCTTAATTCAGCTTGTTCTCTGAACCTTTTCTTAGACAATAAAGCCTCTTGCTCTTTCAAAGATGCCTCTAACATAGGCTTGTCTACTTTCTCAATGATCACATTTGGATTACCTTCAGGAGGGCTATACATAGACTGTATCTCTTGATGTATCATCTCAAAATCAGCTGGAGGGTAGATCACTTGAGCAACTTCAGCTTGTGCCCCTCCAAAATCAGCAGGATGCACTCCAGATTCAGCTATATTGTCATCATCACACAAGGGTGGATAGCCAAGTGTGGCTCTGATGCTATTGGAAATCCATTTAGCATGGTCAGATCCAGCTTTGACTAAAACCCTCTCCTCCTTTATGACTTCTCTGGCCACATGATCCCTAAGATCATACTTTTGGAATTTAACCTGTTCATCCAGAAAATTTACTCCATCTTTGTAGAATGCTTTTAATTTCAGAAGCTGTCCAGAAATAGTCTTCTGAGATTCTGTAATAGTAGTTTTTACAGCAGCTATTCCTTCTTATAGTTGCTTGTCAAACTCAGCCTTGGCAGCAGTCCTTGCTTCAGGCTGAGCAGCTGCAATAGTCTTCATTGCAGTTACTATCACATTATGTGATTCAGTTAGATTTTCATTCATTCTAATCTGATTCTCAAGAACATATCCTTGTTTTACAGCCATATCATCCACTTGAGTCTTTATCTTTTCCTGATGAGTAGCTAGGTAAACCACTGCATTGCCCCCTTTGTGGAAACAGTCAGTCATTTTCTTCTTATTTTGATTTACCTCAAATCTTATAGATTTTATATCTGTAGCCAAGGAGAATTGGAGATCTTTGTGAGTTTCATCTATATACTTCTCCATTGCTATCCTTTGTTCATCCAACTTCACTTGCATGGATACTAAAAAAAAACTATAATCAATTGTTGGAGCAGACTGTGGAGCAACAGTTTGTAAAGCTTTCTTGTAGCCTTGAATCCTTCTTTTGAAGACCATAAGATTTCTTTTCTTGGCTCTAGTAGCTTCTTCATCCTCAGAATCAGAAGTACTAGCAATGTCAACTCCATCTTGAGGACTAGGATGCAAGTCCTATGTAGTCTTAGGTAGCTCCCCCTGCACCCTTTGCTCCTCATTCTCATTTCTTACAGTCTCCTCCTGAGACCTTACATGCTCCCCCTCAATATCTACCTTTTCCCCCTCAAAAACTACTTTCTCTCCCTCAAAATCAATTTGTATCAAATCAGGGAACAACTCTTCTAGGGTATATTCCTGTGGAGAAGGGATTGGAGATTCTCTTATCTCAGGAGCATTATCAGCAACTGATGTATCTTCCATGACAACATCTTGTGCTTGACTGTGTAACTGTGTTGTCTGATCAATATCAATCAAATATTTAGTTAATACTTCATCCTTAATATGGAAAATTGATTGATTAACTTCACTGATTACCTGAAGTATTGTTTGTGTTGCCATTTCACTGTCCAAGTGAGTAGGCTCAGCCACATGTTGAGGCTGCCCCTGGAGTGGATCCAGGTGAATAGGGCTAGCAGATGGTTGCTCCCCCTGCCTCTGTACATCTTCAGTTCTTACTGGTGACCTTCCAGTATCATCAGCTTCTTCCTCATTAGAACTGAAAACTACTTGTTCTTCTGAACTACTGGATGATTCAGGAGCCACTATGGCTTTCTTCTTCTTCTATGGAGGAACTTCCTTCTCTGGAGTAGGCATGTCCTTTGTTAACACCCTATCCCACCTTGAGATAATCCTAACATCCATTCTCCTCATGTGATTTATCTTAGAACCTGCAGCTTGGTTCATCACTTCTGGAATAGTTCCAGCTAAGTACAAACTCATTATCCTGCCCAGATTGGGCTTCTTCAGACTTTCCTTAATCTTTTCAAACATCACTGCTGACCAATCAGTTTTTAGCTTAAAGATGATTCTTGTCATTATGCTGAACATGGGAGCTGATATCCTATCATGCCCACCTGGTTTGCTCAGAATCACTTTTCCTACCACTTCAGACAAGAACTTGCCTTGCATGTTCATGCCTTTCCTGTTAAAAACTGAACCAATCTTCATGGTTGAATCTAATCCACACCATTGCAGTGCCTCCCTTGTCTTAGATGTAGGTACATCTTCCTCTTCTTTAGTTCTTGGTAGATGTCGAACTTTTCTTAGACTCTTCTGGGTGAGTTTTACTTTTTCTCCATGGACTATGGATTTAATCTTGAGTCCAGTTTCATCAAGTGTAGCTGCAGCAAAGAATTCGAGTACTTCCTTCCAAATCTTGGTTGGCTCTGAAACTAGAACTTCCAACCCATTCTCAGTAATTAGGGCTACAACATCCTTGATTTCTGGTTCCGCATGGTCAAATGCATTGCGAACTAGCTCATATCCCTCATTGACGTTCTCCTCGAGTTTAGGCGCCATTAGGGTTTGGAGAAATCTTGAATTTAGATGAGAGAGATGTTGACACAAAGTTTTGGTCTCGAAACTATTGAAAGCGTGTCGACAAACAATGTTGAAGACCTATTTATACCTTTCTAAAAAACGAAGGTGAAAGGGCGCGTCATAATACTCTTAATGTGTCGACACTATTGAAAAGTGTCGACACTTACTTCTAATGTCTCGACATAAGTGTTGACTACTATGTGTCGACACTAATATAGTCGACAGAATATATGTGTCGACACATAAACATCTGCGCTCGACGATTAGTCGATACTACACTCGACGAATTCTGTGTTAATCCTAAGTATCGACGCCACCCTGGATGTGTCGACACCTACTCTGGATGTGTCGACACAATTTCTCTGAAGTGTCGACACAGACTTTCTAGATGTGTCGACACCATTTCTCTGAAATGTCGACACCACTTCTATGTGTCGACACAGACAACTCATTGTGTCGACACTATTTTACTTAGCCAATTTTTTATCAAACTATTCTAAGTTCAACATTCCTAATTCAATTTTAAACTTATTGAATTTTGTTTCATCTAGGGGCTTAGTAAACATGTCTGCAATCTGATTATCTGTTTTAACAAATTGTAGTGAAATGTCCTCTTTTTCTACATGTTCTCTAAGAAAATGGTATCTAATTTCTATGTGCTTAGTCCTACTATGTGAGAAAGGATTATTTGCAATAGAAATAACACTTGTAGAATCACAAAACAAAGGTGTTTTACTTACTTGAATACCATAATCTTCTAGCTGATGTTGAATCCACAAAAGTTGTGCACAGCAGCTTCCTGTAGCAACATATTCTGACTCAGCTGTGGAGATTGCCACACTGGTCTGCTTCTTACTGCTCCAAGACACTAGTCTTCCACCTAGAAATTGACAGGTTCCTGTAGTACTCTTCCTATCTTCCTTGCAACCTGCAAAATCTGCATCTGAATAACCTATCATTACAAAATCTCCATTCCTAGGATACCAAAGGCCTAGATAAGGTGTGCCCTTAAGATATCTCAAAATCTTTTTTACTGCAGTCAGATGAGATTCTTTAGGGCATGCTTGGTACCTAGCACAGACACATGTAGCATACATGATATCTGGTCTACTAGCAGTCAAATATAATAGGGAGCCAACTATCCCTCTATACAAAGTTTCATCTACAGGTTTACCTGCATCATCTTTGCTTAGAGACATACTTGACCCATAGGAGTTTTCATGGTAGTGGATGATTCCATACCATACTTCTTTATTAACTCTAGGGTGAACTTAGACTAGCATATGGACAGACCATCTTCAGTCTGTCTTACTTGGATACCCAAGAAGAACTTAAGTTCCCCCATACTGCTCATTTCAAATTTTCCTTGCATAAGTTTTGCAAACTTTCTGCAAAGATTACTTTCAGTAGACCCAAATATTATGTCATCTACATATATTTAGACTAGAATAATCTTGCCTTTAGATTCCCTAAGGAATAGAGTCTTGTCTATTTTCTCCCTTGAGAATTTGTTCTCAATGAGGAAACTAGACAGGGTTTCATACCAAGCCCTTGGGGCTTATTTCTACCCATACAAAGCCTTCCTAAGTCTATAAACATAATCAGGTTTGAGAGGATCAACAAAACCTGAGGGCTGCTCTACATAGACTTCTTCCTTTAGATCTCCATTTAGGAAAGCTGACTTAACATCCATTTGGAATACCTTAAACCCTTGATATGTTGCATAGGAAAGGAACATTCTTATTGCTTCCAGTCTTGCTACTGGGGCAAAGGTTTGATCAAAATTAATACCTTCTTCCTGCCTATATCCTTTTGCAACAAGTCTAGCTTTATTCTTTATAATGATTCCATTCTCATCCATTTTGTTCCTAAAGATCCACTTTGTTCCAATGATGTTGTGGTCTTTGGGTTTAGGAACAAGCTTCCAGACCTTGCATCTTCTGAACTGATTCAGCTCCTCTTGCATGGCATCAATCCAATGAGGGTCTAGAACTGCTGAAAGTCCACCTAGTGTCGGCTATGTGCACCTATGGGGGGGGGGATAGGTGACGTGTGGTTCTTTTGCGGAATTTACAGATGTACCTGCACAATAAAAACAACAGACACAGCACACAGAATACACAGCAAATTTATAGTGGTTCCCCGACTTGGGTACATCCACTTTCCCCCTTCGACCTATCTCCCCAACAAGGGACGACTCGGTCACTTCACCCACGGGATTGAAATCCAATCCCTGCACTAACGGAAGGAGCCCTTCCACACGTGAGAGTCAACACTCCCACAAATCGGGTTGCACCCAACCCTTACAACTCGGAACAACAGTTCCTTTACAACGAAATGAAAATGTAGAATGTACACGTGATACAAACTTCTTTTGGAGACTACGGTGTTCCTCTTTGTTCGACGACGTGTTCTTGAAGTCGATGAAGAGTCTACGACCTTGGTCTCTCTTGGAGAAGATCTCCCCGGAACCGGCGGCGGCACACGAGCGGCGGCTAGCTTCGGGATCGGTGGCTACGATGAAAAGTGGCTGCAGAACTTGGAGATCTAAACTTCGTAGCGAAGCAAGCTAGGTCTACCAACGGTCACTCTAGGATCAGTCGTCTCGATCGATTCGGACGGGGGAGTTTTCTCGGTCAACAAATCGAGAGACAAGAGATCTCCGGATAGACGCGTGAGACTCAAGCCTTGCTAAGCTTCTGTCACCGGAGATCGGGAAGAAGAGCGATCAGCAGCGGCGACCACTTGACGCGAGCGGCGGCGGTGGAGCGGAGCGATTTTGCGAAGTTAGGGTTACGTCGCCGCTGGATTTTCTTTCTCTCTTATCCGTAGATTTACTGTTCAAAATACCTGTGTATAAATACTGTAGGATTCTCAAATATGACCGTTTGTGGGACCCACAAACGAAATCCCCAAAATCCGGTTCAAACAAATCCAGAAGCAGAATCCGGTTCAGCAGCATTCTGAGAAAACGCCAAGTAAAAATCGGCGAGAATCGCAGACGATTCTCGACGAATCGGCGAGAATCACCAAGTGATTCTCGACGATTCGTCGAGAATCGTTTGTGATTCTCGTCGAATCACTTGTTGATTCTCAACGAATTTTACTTTGTATTCATGGGCTGCTAGACCACAGGTTCGGCGGGAATTACAAGTGATTCTCGCCGAATCTTACATGGCACCATTTTGAGATGGCCAGAAGGAGTCGACGAGAATCACTGATGATTCTCGACGATTCGACGAGAATCACCTAGTGATTCTCGCCGATTCGGCGAGAATCACTTGGTGATTCTCGTCGAATTTGCCTTGGACGATTTTTCGTCTTCCACCTAGGAGCTGCTCCTTGATCCTCCAAGCTCCTTGTCTTCTCTTGCATATGAGCGGCCCTGTACTTGAAAGTAAGTGCACTCCAATAGAGAGAGTACACATAGGCCAACACACTGATCTGCTCAACGAGGGATTACGTCGTGCAGACCCGTGTATATTGACCTACTGCACCCTGACATTGGTGTGCACTTAGCGTGGAGAGACTGCAAGTACAACTTGAAAGAGTTTATCAAATACATTGTGAATTCATCTTAGCTTGACAGGTGGCTTCCTCAAATCTAGGTAATCGTGGATACAATACCCAACAATCTCCCCCTATTTGACGAAGCCAAAACCCTACTAGCTAAGATGAATAACACCTATCAAATAATAATTATAGCATTTAAAAAATTAAATATGCAACTCAAGGGAATATATGTAATCAGAACAGGACTTGAATCATTCACACATTCAAGAATATATATATATACCAAGAGAAATATATTCACATATAATTCAGAACTGTTCATATGACAGTAATAATTATTAAATGTTCTTAATTCACCGTGACCAGCTATAAAATGATGACTATTTGTCCTTAGCTACGTCACCCTTAAGAGTTTGCGCCAAGTACTTTTTGCTCTGCCTTTCCATGTATTCCTTGGGCTTCGGGTAGTACCTAGGAGGAGCAACTTTGTCTGGATCCTTGTTGTTTCTGAAGAAAATGTTGCGCTTCGCTTCAAATGCTTTGTGCGTCTCCCATTCATACTGGCTATATGCTTCATTTCGATTTATCTCTCCTCTTTCTTGCAGCCGGAAGGTGTCTAAGATGATGTTCCTTGAAACTGGGCTCCACCTTTCGTTTCTTACATCCTCCTCACTCAGTCTGATCCTCTTTTGAGTTGGTGTCTCCTTTGATGTCCCTTCCTGAACTTTCCTCTTTCCCCTTGCTTTAGCTAAAGCCTCCTGGTCAAACATACTTCTCAGCTTAGATTTGGAGATGGCCCTAGCGTCAGCTTCATCAGTGAAAATATCAGCAGCACTTGTACTTACATCCTCAGCAATATGTACTTCCTCAGCAGCCTTAGAAGTCTCAGGAACCTGAACACCGGCAGGTTGGTCAGGTAGGACGACGCCTAACGTGCCCAGTGCCTGTTGTAGCATCCACCAGCAACTCTCATAGACGTATTTGCTTGATTGGGCAAAGTTTGCATCCATGCTTTCTTGGAGCTCGGCCAGCTTAGCGATATACTCCTTCTCCCCCTTTTTGGCTTCGTCAGCTATGCAATTGGCATATGAGTGCAAGGAGTCATCAATATGCTTAGTTGTCTTGCTGAATTCAGTGATTAGGGCCTGCTGATTTGCATTTAAAGTGACCATGTTACCATCAAATTTCTGAATATTGTTGGCCACAACGTGTGCGTTCTGATTGACAACAGCCAGAGTATCAGTAGCCTTTTTCAAGCCGGCCATTAACAGTGTGACAGCTTCGCCGGCCGCGTTATATTTTTCTTCGAATTTCTTCTCCATTACGTCTAGCTTATGGTTGATTGCCACCATATTCTTCAGCATGAGATCTTCAGAAGTCTTAATCTCTTGCAGCATTGTTTTCTGAGCTTTATCAAAAGAGGTTTTAAGCTCATTCACGATGCCCTGAATTATATGGACAGTGTGAATGGCTAGGTCATCTCGTAATGGGATACCCGGAGGCACTTCTTGGCCTTGCTCTGGCTCGGCAGCAGACGCATCAGTAGAGCTGGATACCATCACAGTCTCTATGGGAGGAATGTTGGTGGCCTCATTTACCTCCCCCTCCACTGGTGCAGACTTATCAGTAGGAGGTTCATCAGTATCCGGAGACTCAAACACTTCATGGCCCTCATTCACAGCGTCCTCTCCGTCCGCATCCAAAAATTCATCCACATCAGCAGCTTCTTCCTCTTCTTGATCAGCAGAGTCCAGTGTTTCAGCTTCAGTTCCTTGAGTGTGTCTGTTCAGGACCTCCTCATCCTCCAACCCAGGTTCACTTTCTTCATGAACTTCGGCCACCGCATCCCTGGCCACCTGGGCGATGTCAGATATTATATCCATATGAGAGGGTAGAGTCTCCCCCTCGATTCCTGCAGTCAGGGTATCAGGAATTTCACGGGGGGAGGCTGCGGGAGATACTTCCTCATGCTCTTCTACAGCAGGCTGTCCGATGCGCCGCTCCCATCGATCAAACACAGTAGCATCCATCTTTTTCAAGTAATGGAGAGGGACTCCTTTGCTCATGTCGAATTTGTCTCCGTTGAGCTGGTTGAGATATAGACTGATGATGCGGCTGAAGCTTGGAGTGCCCAGAGTGTCCTTGATCTTTTGAAACAGCAACTCTCCCCAGTTGAACCTCTTTCTGCAGACCACAGCTATGAGAATTTTGAACATATCTCCGGAGATATGATCATGGGAGCCTGGCTTGCAGATGAGTACTTTTCCTATGATGTCAGATAGGAGCTTCCCTTCTTCATTCATCTCTTTTCGCTTTACTGATCGAGTGCCTCTGGGTAGACCGCAGAACAGGAGGGTTCTGGCTTTGTCCTCGTCCTCCAAATAGTCTTCCTGCTCCGCACTTGAAAGCTGCAGGTAGCGTGTTAGCTTACTGGCAGACATCTTTACCTTAGTCCCAGCCACCTTGCTCTTGATGATGGAGTCTCTGTCTCGAAGCCTTGCGGTAGAGAAGAACTCCAGCACTTCTTTATCTAAAACTTTGCAAGGATGCTCCAATACGAAGGTTAGTCCGGCTTCTTCCAGCATGAGAATGATGTTCCGGAACTCGTCCGAGGCATGAGAAAAACCAGTGCGAACCAGCTCGCAACCAGAAATCAAGCCTGCAGTCGTCCTTGGGGCCATTGAGGATCTAGAAAGAAGCCCGACTCTAAACATTAGTGAACATTCAAAAGGAAAACATCACTTGGGGTTCGGCCTTGGAGCCATTGAGGAGGAGGTTACCTAAGGGCTTACACGCAAGTGAGTTGATGAGCTTCGGGAAGATCTTCGGTGGAGGGAAGAGTATCCCGAGGGGTGCGGCCTTGCTAGAACCTTGCCGTGAGAAGATGGTCACACACAGCAGCGATTCGACGGCGTCGACGAGAGCGTCGGAGGGCTGCGGGTGTCGGCGAGTTCGCGGAAGTGCCCGTGCGCGAGTCTTAGGGAGTTCTCTTGCGCGAGGGTCGTCGGGTGGGCTCTTGCGCGAGTCGTGAGGAAGGCGAACAGGCGGAGATGGTCTTTCGGCGGGATTTATATACGTCGTCGGGATTCTTATGGAAGTCGAGCGGTCGGGAGCTTCTTCGGCGGGATTTGTCTAATTCGGCGAGATGTAAAATGGGTCGGCGGGATTCGGAGTAAATATTGATGTTTTTCTTGACTACTTTGGGAAGCATTGCACCATTTTAGAGATTTTCCGATGTCAAGTTAATAAAAGGAATGATAAATACAAGTATATTCTAAAGTCACTCTATTTGAATTTTACTGAGGTTTTTGCAAAGTCTTCTAAATGTCAATTGTATGTTGTCGAGATTTACAACGACATGTCTTCGAATGTCAAGTTAATACAAGATTAATAAATACATGTTTATTATAACGACAATCTATTAGGATTTGAGCGAGACTTCTTCAGACACTTCTTGATGTCAATTGTGATGTGTCAAAATTCGCAATGACATATCTTTGTTATCCTTTTATTGATGTGTAATGGTTTGCATGCCTCGTGATAAGCATAAGTATACGTATACACAAGGATAGAAATATATATATATTTACTTTGAATGAGGATGCATCATGACACAAGTCCTTGAACTGATCAAAATTACCTGGGATATGGAGAGTCATCGTCTTAGTCCCACAGGTAGAACATATTAGTAGCTTAAAGTGAGTATGCTCAACAGGTAGCACATCTGTTATTGCATACGCTTGTTCCAAGTTAGCCTTGAGCCACGTACTGTCTAGTTCCCAAAGTATTCACGGGGACCTAGACTACCCTGCAAGACAGAATTACTTTACCTTAGGAACCCAAATCATATTGGGTCCTAGGTTTCTATTAGCATAAGCATGCAACTGCCTTCCTTCGGAAAACCTGTCTGGAAGACTACCCCTGTCCCTAGAATGTGGATAAGCCCTTGCTGTGGGCACTGAGGGGTTGTGCCAACAGTCAATGGCAAAGTGTCCCACTTTGCCGCAGCACCAACAAGAGTGAATGTTGTATCGCCGTTTTCGACCTGATCCAGTGACGGATGTAGTCACGGTCCTAGGTCTAAAAGGGATAGGGCATGTTCTTGTTGCACAAATTCCTCTTCCGTCGAGGCATGATGAAGGGTGGAACGAATGCATGATGTGAGCGTTATGAGGCCGAGAAGGCGGTGCCATTCTTTCAGGCATCTTCCTTGCTGAGGCTCCATGACGCCTGACATCATGACTTCTATTCTCCCTATCCCGTGTCCTCGAATGGAGAGAATTCTTCTGTGAACTAGGACCTGCAGATCCACACTTTGTTGTGGTAGTGGCCGTGAATACAAAGGGCTCAGAATGAGCCTTAGGTATTTCCTCATGGGTGGCCATGACGCCTCTTGCACTATGGACGTTTCCACATGGGGACAATTCACCCTTGCAGTGACCACGATTATTCCTGTGGTCATACCTGAAGGCATGATGAGTTGCCTTCCCGCTTGGAGTGGGAGGTCGGAACACCGTTTCCCCATTTCTCCATCCCTGGATAATCCGGGAGATCCACCCGGTTTCTTGTTTTCTCTTTATAGCATCAACTTTGGAAAAGTTAGATACTATACGTTTCTCATTTTCTAGACTATTCTCTAGAGCTGAGATCTTAGAGTCCTTGACCTTGTTGGACGCCAATTGGAGAACCAACAAGATCTTCAGTCGAGCAATCTCTCGAGCTTGCTCCTCAGCAAGTAGATTGCTTTCCTGAAGGGCTCTCTTCAGGGAATCAGTATTTTCTGGAGGGGAGCAGTTTCTGTCTTCAGAAAAGTCAAAAGATGTGGGACAGGATGAAGATGATACCTGCTCATCTGGGTTATTGTCATTAGAATCAGTGACCAATGTTTCGTCCTCGTTGGAGCTGCTTTCCTCACTATCTTCTTCAGTCTCTGACAAGGATACTGGAGCTCTGATGCAATCCGAAGGATCCTTGCATTCATCTTCAGAGGTGAGGACCCCCACATACGCTTCATCCTCTGATTGGCAGCATATTTCAGCATTCTCTGACCCCCCCATCAGCTCTGAGATCGTCATCCACAGAGATTTAGCCGTTTTACATTTTTCCAACCTGGAGTGAGAGGCTCCAGACCAGACATCCATAATAATTTGTCGAATCCTCTGGTCTAGTTGGAAAAGTGAGAGTTCCATCTCTGTCATCTCAGCAATGCACATGGGCACTTGGATCCCCGAGTCGGAGGTCTTCATGGGGATAAACGGACCCTCTTCCAGGATGAGGGATGCTCGTGGATCGATGGCATCCAGGTGAAATAATACTCTCATCCTCCAGATGGGATAATAATCCTTTGAGCATGCAGGGAGTTTGAGTGGCAATACGTCATAATCCAGATCCATGCTTCTGACACTGGTGGCAGGATTCTGCTCAAGGTGTTAACCTTTTTGAAGAGTAACCTGGCTCTGATACCACTTGAAAGTCCACCTAGTGTCGGCTATGTGCACCTATGGGGGGGGGGGGGGATAGGTGACGTGTGGTTCTTTTGCGGAATTTACAGATGTACCTGCACAATAAAAACAACAGACACAGCACACAGAATACACAGCAAATTTATAGTGGTTCCCCGACTTGGGTACATCCACTTTCCCCCTTCGACCTATCTCCCCAACAAGGGACGACTCGGTCACTTCACCCACGGGATTGAAATCCAATCCCTGCACTAACGGAAGGAGCCCTTCCACACGTGAGAGTCAACACTCCCACAAAGCGGGTTGCACCCAACCCTTACAACTCGGAACAACAGTTCCTTTACAACGAAATGAAAATGTAGAATGTACACGTGATACAAACTTCTTTTGGAGACTACGGTGTTCCTCTTTGTTCGACGACGTGTTCTTGAAGTCGATGAAGAGTCTACGACCTTGGTCTCTCTTGGAGAAGATCTCCCCGGAACCGGCGGCGGCACACGAGCGGCGGCTAGCTTCGGGATCGGCGGCTACGATGAAAAGTGGCTGCAGAACTTGGAGATCTAAACTTCGTAGCGAAGCAAGCTAGGTCTACCAACGGTCACTCTAGGATCAGTCGTCTCGATCGATTCGGACGGGGGAGTTTTCCCGGTCAACAAATCGAGAGACAAGAGATCTCCGGATAGACGCGTGAGACTCAAGCCTTGCTAAGCTTCTGTCACCGGAGATCGGGAAGAAGAGCGATCAGCAGCGGCGACCACTTGACGCGAGCGGCGGCGGCGGAGCGGAGCGATTTTGCGAAGTTAGGGTTACGTCGCCGCTGGATTTTCTTTCTCTCTTATCCGTAGATTTACTGTTCAAAATACCTGTGTATAAATACTGTAGGATTCTCAAATATGACCGTTTGTGGGACCCACAAACGAAATCCCCAAAATCCGGTTCAAACAAATCCAGAAGCAGAATCCGGTTCAGCAGCATTCTGAGAAAACGCCAAGTAAAAATCGGCGAGAATCGCAGACGATTCTCGACGAATCGGCGAGAATCACCAAGTGATTCTCGACGATTCGTCGAGAATCGTTTGTGATTCTCGTCGAATCACTTGTTGATTCTCAACGAATTTTACTTTGTATTCATGGGCTGCTAGACCACAGGTTCGGCGGGAATTACAAGTGATTCTCGCCGAATCTTACATGGCACCATTTTGAGATGGCCAGAAGGAGTCGACGAGAATCACTGATGATTCTCGACGATTCGACGAGAATCACCTAGTGATTCTCGCCGATTCGGCGAGAATCACTTGGTGATTCTCGTCGAATTTGCCTTGGACGATTTTTCGTCTTCCACCTAGGAGCTGCTCCTTGATCCTCCAAGCTCCTTGTCTTCTCTTGCATATGAGCGGCCCTGTACTTGAAAGTAAGTGCACTCCAATAGAGAGAGTACACATAGGCCAACACACTGATCTGCTCAACGAGGGATTACGTCGTGCAGACCCGTGTATATTGACCTACTGCACCCTGACATTGGTGTGCACTTAGCGTGGAGAGACTGCAAGTACAACTTGAAAGAGTTTATCAAATACATTGTGAATTCATCTTAGCTTGACAGGTGGCTTCCTCAAATCTAGGTAATCGTGGATACAATACCCAACAACTGCTTCTTCAAATTTCTTTGGTTCCACTTGTGATAGGAAGCTGGAGCAAAGAACAGTGCTCAGATTCCTGCTTCTTGTTTGCACTCCTTGTCTTGGATCACTAATTATCTGATTGGCTGGGTGATCCTTTAAGTGTCTATTTGCTGGAGGTAGTCTATCTTTATGTTGAACACCTCCAGCCTCTTCATTTAGCTGCACCTCTTGGTCTTCTTCAGCATCTAGAGAGTCTTGTACTCCCCTGGATATCAGCCACCATTTTCGACATCCTGAGTTGCAGTAGAACCTTCTGTAATGGTAAGCTTGTCCATCTTCTCATTTATACCTATAGAGCTGCATACACTACTTGGCAACTCACTGTTAATCAGTCTTGCTTCATCAAAGACTACATGTATAGACTCTTCTACAACTTGAGTAATCAAGTTGTAGACCCTATAAGCCTTACTATTGTTGTTGTACCCAACAAAGATCCCCTCTTGGGATTTGGCAACAAACTTGGTTAGAAAAGACTTGCCATTGTTAATTATATAGCACTTGCAACCAAAGATCCTGAAATAGGATAAATTTGGTTTTCTGCCCTTCACAATCTCATAGGGAGTCTTTTTGTGGCACTTGGTGATAGTAGCCCTATTAATTACATAACATGCAGTGTTTACTGCCTCAGTCCAGAAATATTCTGTGAGAGAAGTGTCACTCAATAGAGTTCTACCAGCCTCTGTCAATGTTCTATTCTTCCTTTCAGCAATACCATTTTGCTGAGGTGTTCTAGGTGAGGAAAATTCTTGAAATATCCCAAATTCTTCACATAGCTTTGTCATACTTTCAGACTGAAATTCAGTATCATGGTCACTTCTGATTTTGACCACTGTACTGTCCAACTCATTCTGAATTTATTTAACAAAACTATATAAGATACTTGGGGTTTCAGATTTTTGTCTTAGGAAGAACACCCAGGAATATCTAGAATAGTCATCTACTACCACAAATGTGTAGACCTTCCTACCTAGACTGTGAACTGGCATAGGACCAAATAGATCCATATGCAAGAGGTAGAGACACCTCACTGAATCCTTGTTTTCAAGGCTATGAAAGGTGGATTTGGTCTGCTTGCCTTTTTGACAAGCTGAGCATATCTCATCCTTTATACACTTAACTTGAGGACCATTCCTCACTAACCTTTTGCTAAAGAGTTGGCCAATAGTCTTATAGTTAAGATGAGCCAGCCTCTTGTGCCATTTAACACAATGTGAGACTCTCTCATCAGCTACAAGACAAATAGGAGAAGCATTGTTCTCACACTCAAAGTCAAGACAATAAACATTTCTCTTCCTATATCCTGTCAAAATGATCTTTTGATCACTTGACCTTTTGATATGACAACCATTCTTGAAAAATGAGATGTCATATCCTAAATCACTCAGCTGACTTATGCTAATGAGGTTATGTTTCAAACCCTTCACATAGACTACTTGAGTGATAATAATCTGGTTACTAGAAATGTTACCAAAGCCTTTGATGATTCCTTTTTCTGAACCACCAAAGGTAACTTTAGGGCCATCCATGATAGGTGTGTAGTCCTTCAGCAACCCCTTTGTTCCAGTCATGTGCCTGGAACATCCACTGTCCAAGTATCATATTGGGGCATGACAACTTGGACTCACCTGCAAGAAAGATTACCTTACCTTAGAACCCAAATGAGTTTTGGTTCCTTGGTTCAGGTTAGTCTGAACTTTAACAAATCTACCTGTAGCTCTTCTAGCAGGCAGATTGTTACTCTCCTTGACACTAGAATTGTGCCAACAATCTAAGGCAAAGTGGTCTACCTTGCCATAACACTAGCACTCAAACTTATTGTACCTTTGTTTAGGTACAACCCTAGCTGAATTATCTACAGCAGGCTTCTTGTTCTGTGCTGGGGCTTTGCCTTTAGATTTGGACCTAGCAGTCCAGACAGGTTTTTTAAACCCTAATCCAACCTTACCCTTTTGAGGTACAAACTCATCAATCAATGGTAAAACAGATTTAGGTTTAGAAAAGCTAGCCACTATCTCTTTCTCCTTCTGAAGTCTAACCTCCAGATTTCTAATCTGATCATTATTAAATGTGATAGTACCCATCTGAATAACTGTAATTTTTTTCAGTCTGGCTATCTCATTTAACTTCTGATCAAGCAATTTTTCTGAATCAGAAGCAGCCAATTTAAGACTAGCAATCTCCTTTGCCTGAGTTTTGGCTAAGGTTTTGCTTTTCTTCAAGGCCTGCAACAAGTCCCTATATTCATCAATTAACTGATGAATATCTCCTTCAGATTCAGACCCACCCACATCACTTGATGCAGATGTATCTGACTCTGACTCAGTACTATAAATTGAACTAGAAGAACAACTTTGTACCTTACTTGGTCCAGGCTGATCCTGGCTCTTGTCTCTTTTAGATATAGCCATCGGTCCCTTGCACTGATGGTCTTCATGCTCATAAATTGAGTTCATTAGCTACATGAACTCATCTTCTTCCTCTTCAACAAATAATCCAATGTAGGCTTCAGCTTCTGATTCTGTTTCTGAAGATGACTGGTCTGTCAGACTCTTGTCTTTCTTTGCAATAAAGGACTTCTCCTTTTTGCTCTTAAACTGAGTCTTCTTTTTGTCAGCTGACTCCTTCCTCTTTTTAGGACAGTCAGCCACTACATGTCCCTGTCTATTGCAGCAATAGCACACAATCTTTGAAGATGTAGCTTTGCTTGGCTTGGACCTGCTTCTGTCATTACCGAATGACTTTCTCTTCTGACAGTAGTCATATTTTGGCTGAGAAGTGGAAGGCTTAGACCTCCACTGCTTCTTCTTTAGAAATCTTTGAAAGTGCCTAGTAAAAGCAACAAAGTCTTCATCACTTTCACTACTATCAGAACTCTTGCTATCTGAATTATCTGTGACAGCCTCAGCAATTATTTTAGGTGGAGATGAAGACTTGCTTCTATACTTCTTAGTGGCTTCAGTCTTGAAGGCCATAGACTTTTCCTTGTGCTCCACTCTAGTATTCTTCTCTTCCTCCTTTCTAGCCATTAACTGCATCTCATAAGATAGCAGTTTTCCAAACAAAGTTGGAGGAGGTATATCAGCAAGTTTGGCCACTTCTCTAATGACACAAATCTTGGTGTCCCAGTCCTTAGTCAGGGATCTTAAGAACTTGTCATTCAGCTCATAGTTGCTGAAGTCTCTTCCATATGACATCAACTCATTAACTATCCTATAGAACTTCTTGTAACATTCTGTAATGCTATCAGACTTTCCTTGTCTGAAGCTTTCATATTCCTGATTTAACATTGACTTCCTGTCTTGTCTTACTTCCTCTGATCCCTCCATATAGACTATTAATGTATCCCACATTTCTTTAGAGGTTTTACAATGAATTAAGTTCTGAAATGTTGAATCATCAATGGCACTAACAATTATATTCTGGACTCTCTTGTCCATAGTGGCCAGGATGATTTCATCTTTAGTCATCTCAGAAAAGTCCTTGGGAGTTTTCTGATTTGCATCCAGAATGGATATCTTCATGGGCACATATGAGCCTTCTTTGACTGTAATATATATCCTTGGGTCAGAAGCTTCCATAAAGAGTCTGACCCTCTCTTTCCATATGCCAAATATCTCTTTTCTACATATTGACAATTTCATTGACCCCAGCTCCTTGTGATATTCACCTGAACCCATTTTCTTGATTCTTTCTTGATTCTTAAATCTTCCTTAAGGATTTTACTCAGACTGTTAAGTCCTTCTTTGAGTAACCTCACTCTGATACCACTTGAAAGAATTAGTGCCTAAACACCTAGAGGGGGGGGGGGGGTGAATAGGTGTACTTTTTCTTTTTAATTTTAAGGCAGAAACCCTGTACAATAAAACCTGTATTTGTAATATTCTACAACTATTCAACACAGCTAGCTCAGCAATCACAGAAACAATCAAACACAGAGTGCACATAGATTTTTATAGTGGTTCGCCAAGGTCTGGGTACATCCACTTTCCCCCTTCGCCTATCTAGCAGTGTACTAGATTCGGCCTAACTTCTGCACTTCACCTCAGATCCTCAGATCTTACAGCTCAGAACCCCAAACAGGTTCCTACAACTCAGAGTGTATCCACACTCCTATAACTCAGGCAAACAGCCCTACCTCAGCCTTCACCAAGGCCTACACTTAGAGAACACAGTCTCCTACAACTCAGGCATAAAGCCCTACCTCAGTCTTCAACAAGACCTACACTCAGAGATCTAAATCTCCTACACTCAGCCTTTATAAAATAGGCTTACAGCTCAGATCTATACAAGATCCTACAGAAAATAATGTTTACAAAGTAATTAACCACAACCCAGATAGAGAGAGAAGGGTTGGCTGGCTTCTTGATGAGTTCTTGGAAGAATTTGGCAGAGATCAACCTCTCTTAGCTTTCTTCAAAGCTTCTTGAATCTGAACTCAGTAGGGTTGAACTCTTTAGAAATTGATTCTTCAATCAGCTTCTGACTTGTGATTCAGATCTTAATCTGAATCTAACTTAGCAGCCTGGTTCAGCAACTGCTCTTCTTAGATGGAGCTCTCTCTCTCCAACTTCTTCTAGATCTTCTATCGAAAATCTTCTGTATAATAACTTCTCTCTTAGTTGTTGTTAGTTGGTTTTGATTGATCTTCAATCTCTCCTTCTGTTGAAGGATAAAGCCTTTATATAGTCTTCCTCCATGGTAACCGGCTGATTTGGTTTCTAATAACCTTCTGACAACTTTGACAGTAGTAGTTGACCGGTTGGAAATGGCAGCTGTCAAGTCATCCAGTCACTTCTTGAAATCACTATCTCTGTCTGAAAGTGTCGAGACTGATCTTCATTATGTATCGACAAAAATAGACTAAGTGTCGACACAAGTGAACTAAGTGTCGACACATGCCTTGGTGGTGTCGACACAACTTCTTTTGTTATTTTAACAGCTTCGCGACACTGCTTCTTCAGAATGTGTCGACACTGATTCTGTGTGTCGACACTGATTCTGTGTGTCGACACAAGCCTTCTGTTGAACGTGTCGACACTGATTCTGAGTGTCGACACAAATACTTCTTCTTTAGCACTTAGTTGAATTCTGCTGTATGTCGACACATCTCCTTTGTGTCGACACATGCCTTCTTGTGTTGAAACTTGCTGAGTGTCGACACATCTCCTTTGTGTCGACACAAGTACTTCTTTTACTTTAACTTTGTTGAAGCTTGCTGAGTGTCGACACAGCCTCCTGGTATCGACACATTTGATGTCGACTAAGCTTCACTGGGTGTCGACACTGCCTCTAAGTGTCGACACGATTTATGTCGACTATTCTTCACAGTGCGTCGACACTGCCTGTATGTGTCGACACTTTTCTTCTGGTGTCGACTCTTCCTTTCCTGGTGTCGACACAATCTACTCAAAGTGTCGACACAGCTTTTCTCCAGTGTCGACACAAGCCTTCATAAGTGTCGACACTGCTTCTCTAGGTGTCGACACATGGACTTAGAAACTTTTTCTGCATTTCCTGCAATTACTTAACCTGCACATATAAACTCAAAACACATCAAATACACCTTGATGTATATCATTGAGTAGGGTGAGTCTTCTTCAAATCAGGTACACATTTTCTAATGTACCCAACAGATTATTTTCCCGATGAGAAGCTGTTTTTGATTAGCACATCTACTTCTCCTTGGTTTGCACGCATCACCAACTATCTAGTGGCTCATGTGCTCCCAAAAGAGTTCTCATCTCAGCAAAAGAAGAAATTCTTTTCTGAGTTGAAAAACTATTTTTGAGAGGACCCGCATCTTTTCAGAGTCTGTGCAGACCAAGTGATAAGGAGGTGTGTTTCTTATGAAGAAGGTTTAGACATTATTAAGCATTTGCATGAAGGACTGACAGGTGGGCACTATCAAGCAGCTCGCACCGCTCACAAAGTGCTAAGGGTGGGTTTTTACAGGCCTAGCCTGTTTAAAGACGCTCAGGCCTTCGTAAGTAGGTGTGATAGTTGCCAACGGTCGGGTAATATTTCTAATAAAAATGAAATGCCGCAGAATTATTTCCTAGAATGCGAAGTTTTCGACCTCTAGGGAATTGATTTTGTTGGCCCTTTTCCTTCTAGCTTCGGGAATAAGTATATTTTAGTTGCCGTTGATTATGTTTCACGATGGGCCGAAGCCCAAGCTCTTCCTATGAATGACGCCCGAGTCGTAGTTACTTTCTTAAAAAAATTATTTTCTCGATTCGGTACGCCGCACGCCATCGTTAGTGATAGGGGTTCCCATTTCTGTAACGCACAGTTTTCTAAAATCCTTTCTAAATATGGCGTTACTCATAAGCTTTCCACTGCCTACCACCCCCAAACTAACGAACAAGTCGAAGTAGTGAATAGAGAAATAAAAAGAATTTTAGAAAAGACTGTTTCCACATCTAGAAAAGACTGGTCAGCCAAATTAGACGATGCTCTATGGGCTTACCGAACAGCGTACAAAACCGCCCTCGGATGTACACCATATCGGTTGGTTTATGGAAAATCGTGCCATTTACCCGTAGAATTAGAACACAGCGCTTTTTGGGCCTTAAGATTTCTAAACTTTGATCCCCACTATGTCGAAAATTTTAGAAAATTTCAACTCAACAAACTCGACGAGTTGCGCTCTTACGCACATGAAAATAACAAACTTTATAAACAACGGACGAAGCGTTTGCACGATAAAAACCTTAGGCACCCAAAAACCTTTAAGCCGGGCGACCAAGTTCTTTTATATAACTCTCGTTTACGTTTATTTTCGGGCAAATTAAAATCACGTTGGTCTGGGCCTTTTATTGTTTTAGAAGTTTTTCCTTATTGTACTGTTTTGATTTCTCACCCTGATAAGGGTAATTTCAAAGTGAATGATCAGCGTCTTAAACTGTATTTCTGTGATGATGTCAGTCCTAACTCTGTTAACTCTATCTTTCATGATCTAATATTTGATTAATCTGAACTTTACTTTTCGTAAAACTATAAACTATTACTCGAACTTTGTTTGAAACAATATTTTTGGACAATATTTTTTTTGTTGCATCGAGCTCAAACGACGTTTTAAACATAGGGCGCTCTTAGGAGGCAACCCAAGTTATCTTTTTCTGTTTTCTTTATTTTACAATTTTTGCCCCGGACGGCTCCGCCAAGCTGAAACTTCTCCGATCGCCTCCTCCAACGGTGCTGTTTCCATGACAAAGTCCAAAGAAGACGTTTCATGAAGATCCAAAGCGCTAGCATGGGGGAGCGACATCACTCAGCTTTCGCGGTAAATAATTATGGGGAAGTACCTGTTTTTCAATTCTGTTTTTCAATTATGTACTTTAATTTTCTCTCACTCTAACCTCCTTCTCCATTGAGGACAATGTCCATTTTAAGCTTGGGGGAGGACTTCCTCCTCATTTTTGCTTTTTGTGAATATCGTTTTCTTTACGTTTTGTGAATCCTTTTCATTCAAAAATCCAAAAAAATGAATATCTTAAAATTCCAAAAAAGAAAATATCTCCAAAAATTCAAAAATAAAGAGAATATTTCAAAAAAAAAAAAATAAAAATAAATTATAATAATTTATGCATTTTGGTATTTCAATAGTACCCCATGTTTGTGTTTTGTTTTTCTCAAAATTCCTTATAAACAACTTAGTTAATCATAATTTTTCTAATCGTTTTTTAATTATGTTTCACAAGTAAAATGTTGGCCATGCTGTGTTTCTAATTCACGGTAGCATGTTAAGGTGAAATATTTTTTCTAAAACTCGCATTTCCATTATGGTTTTTCATTATTTATCTTCTTTACTTTCTCAAAAATTCATCATCCACTATTTTCTTTTTCATTTTTAGATAATTTTTGTAAGGTCAACTTTTGAATAGCGTAGTAGATGTGAACGATCCAAGTCACATATTATTTCTATTTTCAAGATAATTTCATCAATCTTCTTTTATTATCTAAGACTTGTTTTTTGAAAATTTTCAAATCTACGTTTTAAATAAATCTAAAAAGCGTGAAAATAATTTAGGCCGTTTTTGTTTTTATTTGAGCTTTCCTGCCAAACTAAAATCTTTCACCATTAGTTAGCCGCTTTTGAGCCTTTTTTCCAATTTCATTTGATAGCTCCACATAACATTTCATTTTCACCAAGGCCAAAAATTTCCAACCTATCTAATCACGCTAGCCTTTTTGAGTTTCATTCAAATATTTTCATGATTATGATAGGAAATTTTGTGTTATTTTTGGAGATATTTTTGAAAAAAAGCGTACTCAAAAGAAATGTTTATTTTTTTATTTTATTTGGCCAATTCAAAATGAAAAATAAAAATATTTTATGGCCTTTGTTTTGAAGAAAAAAAAGAAGAAGAAAAAAAAATGGAAAAGAAAAAAAAGAAAAGAAAGAAAAAAAATATTTTGTTTAAAAATGAATTTTTTTTGAAACTCTTTGTTTTGGTTTAGTCTGATTTTAAACCTCCATGTTTATCTTTGAATTCCACTCCTATTTATAATCCCAAACCAAACATTTCAGTCATATTAAGTCCTTTTGATTCATGCCTTTTTAAATTTTATTTTATAACTAAGAAAAGAAGAAAAGTAAATCAGTATTAGTTTTGGATTTAAACTTCGATTTTTGTTATTTAATTGATATAACTATAATACGTTGCTTGAATCTAGTAATAACTCAATGCGTGTTTTTCATTTTCGTTGCTTTACTTAAACATATTTAATGATTTTCGTTAAAATTTTGGATGATTTATTTTCATTAAGTAAAGTTTATAAAAGTTAAACCATACCTAAATAATTATTTTAGATTCACGTTTCACCTTTTCCCTAATTAGAATTTCGCATAGTACTTGTGTAGGCATAATTAGAATTTTTTGATTAGTCTTATTTTATGTTTATCTAGTTTTTATATTTTTGCTTAGGGACAAGCAAAGCCTAAGCTTGGGGGAATTTGATAATACATTTTGTAGCCTAATCTATTATCGTATTTTCTAGTTAATAATGTGCAAATAATTTCTTGTATGCTTATTTTTGATCTTTATTATGTAAATATTATTGCCACTAACCTTTTCTTGTGTTTTTGCAGGTTTCTAGAAAATTGGCAAAAAATTGACCTGTCACGCCTCCCTGTCATGCCCTCCTTGGGCGTGACACAGGGCGTGTCAGCCGATCCCGACGAAGCCTACTGACTAAGACAAAAATCCAGAAAAATCCATTGTCACGCCCCCTTGACACGCCCTCCCACGCGCGTGTCGCAGGGCGTGACACAGGGCGTATTGCCCACTGCCCAAAACCAGCCACCGCATTAAATGGACTTCCCGTCGCCACACGTCAACAGTACTATCATGCCCCCCTACACGGCCGTGACCATGGGCATGACCCACGATTTCCGGCGTTTGATGGATTTCCGACCAGTGATTGAAGATTGACATGCCTGTCACGCCCCCCAGTCACGGGCGTGACCACCGACGTACACATCAATTCAGCAATTCTGTCAGTTCTCTGCACCCGAAGTATTTGACGTGCCTATCACGCCCCCAGTCACGGGCGTGACATGGGGCGTGACCAACCCGTGGAAATTTCTATAAATCCAGACCCCCCTCTCCATTTCAGCAAGTTTGGGCTGAGAGGGGGAGGTGCTGCCCCTTTGTTTCTTGTTCTTTTTCATGCTTTTCCCCTCTTTCTCTCTCTTTTACTTTGTATTTTTCTAATCCTAGCTTAGTGCTCCTTTTGTAATAGCTTTTGTATTAGCTTTTGCAATGCATAGTTGCTAATGTAGGGCCAGAATAGGATTTACTTTCCATGTACATGTAATTTTCTTTCCAAGTGTAGCTCTCTTTAATCTTAATAAACGTGTTATTTTCTCTTCTCTTTAGCATTTTGTGTCTTTATGCTTTACTACTCATCCCCCTCATTCACCTCACCATGATTAACTAATCCTCCTTGTACTCGATCATGATGATCCGAGGTTCGAGTGACTAGGTTATGATGCTTTGAATCATACCTTTTCTTTTTAGGGTTTAGGCCTTGAATTACTCTTGAATTATCATGGGTTGGAGGTATATCATCGATATATACTCTCCACCTTTGCTTTCATTCCTGGCAAGCCGAAAGGCCAATGGTTTGAAGTGAGCACTCAAGAGTAAAGGGAGTTGTACGCACCCTTTGAGAGAGGCAGACGTCCAAATCTCACGGATTGGAGTAAAGTCCAATAGTGGGGTTCACCGCGTAAAGTGAGTTTTAGGCCTCTGATTTAGGCGAAAGTCGGTCAGACCTTCCTAAACTCAGTTGGGCACGACCTTCGAGAGAAGCGTGTTCATGTTTATGGAACCTCCACGGTCAAGGACTTTCACCCTATTAAGCTTAGGTTTATTTATCGTGTTTTTAATCAACTCTTGCCGAGGTGATTCTCGATCGAGTGCATTTTTATCTCATCGTTCCAACCCTTTTAGTGTAATCATTTCTTTTATGCTCTTTCTTATTACAAGTAGCTCTCTTTCTTTGCAAGTAGTTTTCTTTTAAACCCTAAGTCTTCCATCGATAAAATAATAACGTTCGTGTGAGTAAGCTTAGTCAAATAGTTCCCGAATTTAAATACGACACTTGTGTCCCCTTACTACAGTTCGATAGGTATACTTGCCTGTTGGATTGCTAGTTCGGCTGCTCGCTTTTAGTAAGCATTGGCCAGGCCATCAGGAACATGGCCTGAGACACGGGCGTGTCAAATGTTGACACGGGCGTGTCTAAGCCCATGTCCTGGTCAGGACGTGACGGTTTCCTGTATCGCTTGAGGAACACACCCTGTGATACGGGCGTGTCAGAGGCTGACACGGGCGTGTCAAGAGTAACACGGGCGTGTCTGAGCCCGTTTCCTATTCTGCATTCGACGATCGTGTTCAGATCGTGAGACACGGCCTGTGACACGGGCATGTCACAAGCCGTGTTCGGCCCATGAAAGTGAGTTTCAGGGCGATTCATGGCCGTTCATTTCCTTCAAATAGGATCCAATGGTCCAGATCTCTCCCTGCTAATATAAAGCCGGGAGCTGAGGGTTAAACTCTCATTTCTCTTAGGCCTTTCTCTTTCTAAAGAGTTAGAGAGATGGGAGAGCAAGGAAGAAGGAGAAGGAGGAATCCGGCCGCCGGTGGAGCTTCAGAGCTCCGAATCGCAAACTGAGTCCAGACTCGTAGAGGCGAGGTCGTTGCTGTGCTTTTCATCTGGCTATTTTTCGATGGGGCCAAAGCGAACCTCTAAGGTAATGATTCACTTCTTGGACATGTGAAGTCCTCTTCATTTTTGCATAGGAAACCCGCTCTCATGAGTGTGCGGTGAGTGTGTGTTATTTCCTTCGGGTGGACATGAATAGTCCCCGTTATCTTACATATAGAGTCCAGAATTGAAATACAGACATAGTCATGGTGTGTGAAGCCTACCCGGACAAGTTGGTCTGGATCGGTGATGTTTTCATTATGCATTGATTGCCAGAGAAGACTCCATGCCGTATGTTTTTCGGGTTTCTACGTGGTAGATTGCTGTAGTGAGTCTTGGGGATTAACTCCAAGGTGCACCCGGAATTCTGGGCAGAAGCGAAGTTCTGCCATATTGGTGGCCTGAGAGCCAGCCTTATACATAGCCGGGCTATGTGCTGTTCTATGATCGATATATTGGGATTTGGTGAAGCTTGTCCCGCGCCGATGGCTAAATGGCCGTGGCGAGGTGAGCAACGGGCTGGTGGATCCTTACGCACTCCAAGTGGTTCGGTTAAAGCGAACTAAGTTACATGGGACTTGCCGATGGCTTGGAGAGCGAGTTTAGGCTTCGGCTAAAAGGACTTTAATGCTCACATTGTTTGCCGTACTGGGGGCGGTGGTGTACTTCAGGCGGTGGTGTACTGCGGATCAAGCTGGGTTCGGACCGGGTTCACCGAGTAAGTACCCTGAGAGCACGGGGTGTGTGGCCGTGCGGGCCTACACCTGTGGTGAAGTGTGCTGATATTGTACTTTCACTTTAATGTTTGGCTATGCTAATAAATTACAGGGAAGGAGCACCGACACCCTATGTAAGGGGTGGGGTCATTATAATTTTGTCAGCTTTAGCTGACCGTTGCTTTTGTTTGCCACCACTACGGTGGAATGTTGATTGCAGGTGCTACGGAGCCTAGTGGAAAGTAGCGGGATGAAGCACTGGTTGCTATGCAGGGCTTTGAAGGCCAAAGAGAATGTTTACGTTTTATGCTCATGTGTGACCGGCCTGCGTGCCGATGTATAGAAGACATTTATTGTTTAAGTAAACTCTTGTAAGGCCATAAGGACAAAGTTTTGGTATATTTGTACTATCATTCCTACTTTAGGTTTTAGTGGACATTCATGCTTTAGCATTTGAGTTCTTATAACTATTTAAAGCTTCCGCTAAAATGCTTTGAGTTAGGATGCATATTATTATGCTGCTAATTTGGTATTAATACGTAACTCCACTAACTGTTTGTGAAATATGGCATGGGGCCCTAGTCGGACCTTCTGTTATATCCCATGTGACGGATGAGGGTGTTACAATTTAGTATCAGACTATGGCATCAGTCTTGCTTATTTGAATTCGTGGGCGAATTCTTTTAAGGGGTGGAGAGCACATGTATGTTCGTCATCGTTATAACATGAAAAGAACCCATGAATGTCCACTTAGGAATGAAAATACACTTGTTTGAGGAACCTGTGTGTTCCTATAATTGCTTTTTGCAATTTTGTTTGGTCGCTTAATGGTGCGTTGTACGACCATAGGTGACTAGGAGCGGTGTGCGGTAGTCGCAACTACAACATTTCACGGAGAGTAGCGCACCTAACGACGTGCCTGCGACTCCTCCTTCTGCCGAAACCATTCGGATGGTTGTTGAAGCTGTGTTCGCTATGTTCAAAGCCCAATATGGAGGGCATGTGTAGCCCCCTATCCCTGGGATGGCTGCAGTATCGATTGGCGCGCTGGAGCAAAGGGCATGTGGTAGAACCTCAGAGCAGCAGTTTGAAGGATGGTATGAAAGATACCACCTGAGGGGTTAGACTGTTTAACTCTACAGGGGGGAGGGTGAATAAAGTATTTTAAAATCTTATTAGATTTTTATTGTGGAAGTAAAATAGTAATACTTATATGTGTAATCAGATAGTGCATAAATAAAAATAAACTATTCAGCAAACAGCACACAGTAAAAATAAGATAGCATCACAGACGACACAAGAATTTTATAGTGGTTCCTCTAAAACTTGGGTACATCCACTCTTCTACCACCATGGTAGGAATCAACTCAGGTTTTTGATCAGGTGCCCTACCACCAATCAGGTTTTTACTCAGGTGCCTGTCACCACAAGATCTACTTTAGGTAGATCAGGAAACCCTTCAGTCTTTTGATCAGGTGCCCAAAAACCAAATCAAGTATTTTGATCAGGAGACTTGCAACCAAGTGTTTAACTTTTGAAGGGAGCTAGAACCCTGTGTACAGTGGGTTGAAACAAACAAAAACTATATGTTGTCTTCTCTTTTCTCAAAATAATTGAGAAGACTTGTGGATCCTTGATGGTGTCAAATCTCCCCCTGAGATGAAGTTCTGTTCAGGAAGATTGAGAGCTTTGCATGGTGAGTAGGTATTCTTGAAAAAGTTCTCCAGAAAGCTGTAGACAGATTGAAGTTGATTGTCTCTTGGAAGCTTGCTGGAAGAAGAACACTTGATGAAGACAGAGCAGAATTCTTTTTCTTGAATGATTTCTTGTGTTCTGTATATTATCAGTTCTGTCGTGTTCTCTACGTGCACTCTCTTTTTTTGTCGACTGAAAGAGAAAATCTCTTTTAGTCGAATTCTCGTTTGAATTTTGAATTCCTTTGCATTGAATGCTAACTGCCTGGAGAATGAAATGCGGCTGGAGAGAATATTTGCATTAATGAATTTCCCCAACTGTCCCATTAAAAACAACAAGTAATATTCCTGATGAAGACCGTAATCAATACCGCGACTAACGGTTATATTCAAAGAATATAAGCATTAATTACTCAGGAATTACTGCTATAGAATAAGGACAAAAATGAGGTAAATTTCCAAGACTGGAACTGCACAAAAATCGTCAACCAGAGAACAAATTTTGTCATCCTGAGATCAAAGTTCGTCGACCAGAGAAATCATGTTTGTCGACTTGAGAATTCTGGTTCGTCGACCTGAGAACCAAGTTCATCGACCTGAATTCAGAGAACTGCTTTCTGTAGATAATCTGCCAATTCTGTGGTCCAAGTTCGTCGAGTTGATAACTTGTCTTTGTCGACCTGAGTTCAGCAAAAGTATTCTGAAAGAATGTGTTGAAGTTGAACTTCCAGATTTCGTCGACATGAGCTTGAATATCGTCGAGCTCAACTCAGAGAATTAACTCTGTGTTCGTCGAGCGGGGCACGACTTTCGTCGAGCTGAGTTCGACGAACGTCGAACTCACTTCTTGAACCTGATTTTCTTCTAAGTCTGAGTCTTATGCAGTCTTCAGTTAGCTGGTCCATGCAAGGTTGAATCTAAGGACTTAGCCTAAACTCTAGGACACAATGACATGACCCTGGCTATACATGGTGGGTCAAACATCCTAGTTAGTGAACCTAGCCCAAATCAAACTAGGGATCCAACATAGTTGAATATACTTTTGACTTAGGGAACACACTCAGTGGATGAGTATTTGCACGCATTTGTCTTGATAAGGAGATACTCAGGGTTCAAGATGGAGAACGAACAGACCATAGTTAATAGATTTTACAATGGTCTGCGTGATGAATTACGACTGCTGTTGGTAGGACCAAAGCTACTTGGATTACGAGCATTGGTGGAGTCGGCTAGATCATTGGAAGAAGACTTGGCATAAGTCAAGCAGACGTCAGAGTTCAGGGTATTAAACTCTGCAGGTTCAGCAAAGTCTGAATACCGCAGGAAGAGGAATCAGAGATCTAGAACATCTACTAGTCGAGCTCCATATACTTGCTATACTTATTTCAAGTTAGGAAACTTAGCCCGAGATTGTCGTGGTGATGTCCCAAAGCCAAAGAAAGCTAAGTCGGGAATCGTTGCAGGGCCACTTACGCTTACTTGCTATACATGTGGCAAGATAGGTCATATGGCTCGAAATTGTTGGAGCGACAAATCAGAGCGGAAGTCAGGGGAGGCTTATGCTAATAAGGGTAAAGCAGTAGATTCAACCGCCTCCCATCGAGCTCCAGCCCAACAGAGAGTCTATAACCTTGGCCAGTAGGAGGCCATCAAGCAAGGAGATGGTGTCAGGTATGCGTTAGAATTTAACGTTAGTGTTTTCCATACCTTGCGTCTTATGCTCTGGTTGTATGATTGCTCTGTTTTACGATTCGTTATGATTTTGTAAGTTCCGGCGAGAGCACTGTTCGATACAGAAGCTTTGTATTTCGTTTTGTCCGAAGAGTTTGTATCGCGCATCAAAGTACCTTCTTCAATGGCAAGGGACAAATTGGATGCATTGTTACCGAACGAGTGTTCGATGTGCACAAAAAGAGGTTGTTGCTTGAGAGTGTGGATAAGGAGTCGAGCCTTTGACGTGGAAGCGTCTGTTCTGCCTAGTGGAGTTTGATGTAATCCATGGCAAAGACTAACTCTCGGAGTAGCGTGGTTTACAACTCAAAGGAGTCGCACTAGGACTGAACACCTAGCGCCAGACTAAGTTAAGAGTACGTTAGTATGTGGTGCCAGGTGCCAAACCAATGTCGCGGTCTACTTATCGCTTAGCACCAAGGGAAAGGGAAGAGTTGAACGCATAAATTCAGGTATTGATAGAGCAAGGGTTATGTGCGTCCAAGTTCGTCGCCTTGGAGTGCGCTAGTTCGCTTTGTTAAGAATATTTACAGAAGCTACGACTATGCATTAATTATTGTGAGTTGAATAAGTTAACGGAAAAGAATTAGTATCCGATCCCAAGGATTGATGATCTGTTCGACCAGCTGGTGGGGTCGATTGTGTACTCAAAGTTGGATCTGAAATCCAGATACTATCAGCTGCGTATAAGGGAAAGTGACATTCCCAAGACGGCTTTCAGCACACGGTATGGGCATTATGAGTTCACCGTCATGCCGTTTGGGCTGACTAATGCGCCATCCGTGCTTATGGATTTGATGAACAGAACATTCAGAGAGTACCTGGACCACTTCGTGATAGTCTTTATCAACGATATATTGGTGTACTCGCAATGCAATGATGATCATTTCAAGCATCTGCATATGGTGTTGGAGACATTGAGGAGGAATCAACTTTATGACAAATTCTCAAAATGCGAATTCTGGTTATCCTCAGTAGCATTCCTTAGTCATATAGTTAGTGGAGAAGGGATTGCGGTAGATCCGATGAAGATAGTTGCGATATGGGAGTGGCCTGTGTTATCTTCAGTGGCGGAAGTCTAGAGTTTCCTTGGACTTGCCGGCTACTACAGGAGCTTCGTAGAGAACTTCTTGCGGATAGCGTTATCCCTCACAACTTTGACGAGGAAAGATCAAAAGTTTGTGTGGTCGCTGGAGTGCGCACAAGCTTTCGAAGAACTGAAAAGTCGGTTGACCACGACACCTATTCTATGTTCGCCGAGTGGGACCGAAGGATTTGAGATTTACAGTGATGCTTCAGGTAGTGGCTTAGGTTGTGTTCTACTGCAGCATGTGTGTTTAATAGCGCCTGGCTCGCGTCAGCTGAAAGTGCACGAGAGGAATTATCCGGTCCATGACTTGGAGTTAGCGGCCGTGATATTTGCTCTGAAGTTGTGGAGGCATTACCTGTACGGTGTGAAGGTTGATATCTATACCGATCACAAGAGCCTGAAGTGCTTGTTGGATCAAAAGGACCTAAACATGCATCAATAGAGGTGGATGGAATTCCTGGGTGACTACACATTAAAGATATATTATGTGCATGGGAAAGGCAATACGGTGGTGGATGCATTGAGTCGAAGGGCCCCCATGCAGGCCAACTGGTTGTCGGTTCATGACGAGCATTTGATTCGGGATTTGGAGGCATTAGACATCTCTTGCATTGACAAGCAGACGAGTGCCAAAACACAATTGAACTGGATAGAGGTGCAGTATGACCTTACTGATAGGATTCAGCAGGCTCTGGATTTGGATAACAACATGAAGCAGACCATGGATGAGGCTTTGGATGGGTCAAATTCCCAATTTGGTGTTATTGATGGACTTTTATGGAGGGACAGTCGTCTCTGCATCCCAAATGTGGGTAAACTACGGGAGGAATTGATGTACGAGGCTCATCATACCAAGTACTCGATTCACCCAGGGAGCACCAAAATGTATTTTGATATGAAAAAGTTGTTCTGGTGTCCAGGACTTAAGAAGGACGTGACACTTTATGTGCGAACTTTTAAATGAGTGCCTTGGTGAAGGATGAGTGCCAGAAGCCTGGAGGTTTCTTGAAGTCCCTACCTATCCCGGAGTGGAAGTTTGATGATATTTCAATGGATTTTGTGCATGGGTTGCCAAGGTCGCAAAAGGGAAACAACGCCATCTGGGTGATCGTAGATCGATTGGCGAAAGTGTCGCACTTCATTCCGAATAGGAAGGATAATTTGGTGGATAAGCTAGCAAAACTCTATATAGATAACATTGTTCGACTGCACGGTGTGCCCCGCATCATCGTGAGTGAATGAGATCGGCGCTTCACGTCCAATGACTGGAGATTTGTGCAACAAATGTTGGGAACCAAGCTGAGTTTCAGCACAGCCTTTCATCCGTAGACAGATGGTCAGACCAAGAGGGTCAACAGGATGATGGAGGATATGCTTCACATGTGCGTCTTGGATTTCAGAAAGCGGTGGGAAGATCACCTGTACATGGTGGAGTTTGCTTATAACAATAGCTACGAAGCGAGTATTCAAATGGCGCCCTTCGAGGCCCTTTACGGTGGAAAATGTCGCACGTCATTGTCTTGGTTGGAGACGGGTGAGTTGAAGCTGTACAAACGACAAGAAGTGGAAGGCGCCACTTCGTTGGTACAAATAATACGAGAATGATTGCTGATCGCTCAGGACAGGCAGGCTAAATACTATAATGCCAAGCATAGGAACATTGAGTTCGCTGTTGGTGTCTGGGTATATTTGAAAATTAAGCCATTCAAGTGTGTCTCATGGGTACAACGCTTGAAGAAGCTGAAAGTAAGGGTTAGATCTGAAATACTCTAGAGGGGGGGGGGGGTGAATAGAGTATTTAGGGTTTATAAAATTTTTGCTAATTAATTCAATCTATTACTAGTGCTGCAGAAATTAAATTAAAAACACAAACACAACAACCTAGAAAGCACAGCCACATCAAGAACAAAAGAAAAGAGCAACCCTGACAACACAAGAATTTTATAGTGGTTCCCCTAAACTTGGGTACATCCACTCTTCTACCACCCTGGTAGGAATCCACTCAGGTTTTTGATCAGGTGACTGCCACCAATGTGCTTTTGATCAGGTGCTCGAAAACCAATCCTCAAGTCTTTTGATCAGGTGACTTGCAACCAGGAATAACTTTTGAAGGGAGTTAATAACCCTTTATACAGTGGGGGATGAGAGAGTGATTTTGTCTTCTCTTTCTCAGATACAACTGAGAAGACTCTAGTGGAAAAATGATGTTAGCAAAGGCTCCCCTGAGATATAAAATGGTTCAGGAAGTTGAAGCCATGCTGCAGGGTGATAGGTCTTCAAGCTTTTGCTTTAACCAGATGAACTCCAGGAACTTCTTGACAAATAGAGTGTTTGTTGTCCTTTGAAGAATCCTGGGATTAGAAGGAAGAAGACTCTTGATCTTGAATGTATGTTCTTCTTCTTCTTCAGCTTGCTGTTCTTTTCTCTGGTCAAGGGCTAGGGCTTCTTGTCTCTTGACAGTGTTGTTGCCCTGTGAGCTCTGTATTCTATAAATTCTCTGTAAGTATCTCTCTCTATTATTTCTCAGTGTGTTGTCGAGAGAGAAGAAGATCCTTATTAACTGTATTTTTCTGACCACACTACTCTGGAAGAGAAAGAAAATCCCTTTTATATTTTCCATATAAATTGTCTTTTGAAATTTGAATTCCTTTCTGCATTGAATTCTGACGGCTTGGAGAATATTTGCATTGATTGATTTCCCCAACCGTCCCATGGAAAAATGGCAAGCAATAATCCTGATGAAGACCGTAATCAATGCTTGCTTCTAACGGTAATATTCAGAGAATATTTATGCATTGATTTCTCAGGAATTATTGCAAAAAAAAGAGATAGAGGAAGGGAAATTTCTAAGTCTGGAACTTTACAGAATTCGTTGAGCAGAATTTGTTGATCTGTATCCTGAGTTCGTCGAACAGAGAAGTCAAGTTCGTCGACCAAATGATAGTTGTTCGTCGAGTTAAGATGCAAGATCGTCGACCTAAGAATTGATAACTGCTTTCTCTAGACCCGTAAATTCTGTGCATCAAGTTCGTCGAGCTGAGAATATAACTTTGTCGACTGGAGTTCAGAATTCCATGTTTCTTGGACTTAAGAATGTTGAAGTAATGTGTCCAGAAATCGTCGACCTCAGAACTGGGTTCGTTGACCTGAGAACTAGTTTTGTCGAGCTGAGAACTTCTAACTGCTACTTGATAAATCTTGCCAAGACTGTGGTCTAAGTTCGTCGAGCTGAGAAGGTCAGTTCGTCGACTGGAGTGTGATTCTGGACTTAGAATACTTAGTTGTTTCTGGTCTTATAGTGTTGAAGTAGATGATCCAAAAATCGTCGAACTAAGATCCAAATTCGTCGAGCTGATATTCTAACTTTGTCGACTAGAGTGTGAAGCTGGACTTTAAATGCTTAGATGTTTCTGGAATAAGATGTTGAAGTAGAATATCCAGAGATCGTCGACCTGAGAACTAAGTTCGTCGACTTGAGAACTAAGTTCATCGACTGGAGTTATGTGAATAATTCTGGACTTGGAATGTTGAAGTATACTCTGGACTTCATCGACCTGAGATTCAAGTTCGTCGAACTCAGCTCAGAGAATTGACTCTGATTTCGTCGAGCTGAGCATGACTTTCGTCGACCCGAGTTCGACGAACGTCGAACTCATTTTCTAAGTCTTTGAAATTTCTCTGAGTCTTGAGTCTTTTGCTGTCTGTTGATGGCTGCTCCATGTGGTGTTGACTCTAAGGACATGGTCTAGACTCTAGAACTCATACATGACCCTGGATATACATGTTGGGTCAAACATCCTAATTTAGTGAACCTAGCCCAAATCCAACTAGGGATCCAACAATCTCCCCCTATTTGGGTAAGGTCACTAATTACAGACTCACATTAATAATAAAACAATAAAATATATATCTGGTATGAAAAATTTAAATGTGCAGCAGGTATATATACACAGAGCTTTGTATCAGAATATAAACAAGCAGTTTTTAGAATAACAGAAAGACTGAAAACAATTTATAATTTACTTCTTCTTCCTTTGTTCCTTGTGATTTTCCTCTTTGTCCTTCTCACCTGGCTGAGTAAATTTAATCTCCCTGTTAGGATCTGCAGCTTGGGCCTTGGTCATTGTCATGTCAGTAGCCCCAATGATATTAAGAGATGTATCCCTGGGCACTACTGCTTCTGGATGCAGTTTCATATAATCATCAACATTAAAGAACTTGTTAGCCTTAGCAAACCTGTTCAGTTCTTACTTTCTGTACTTGGACATTGTAGAGTATTGAGAAGCATCCTTCCCTTCAGCTTTAGCTTTGTTAATCATGGAAAGGCCAACTAGTTCCTGGAACCTAGCCATCCTAGCTATTGTAGCTGTCTCTGGATCCTCAAATGGTACAGGTGGGGAAGCAGGTCTTTTGGGGCTTTCATCCTTTTGATGTTTAGGGAATTATTGCTGTTGTTGTTGTTGATGCTGCTACTGTTGTTGTTGGTGCTGATTTCTAGATGAATAATGCCTTTGCTGGCTGCTTCCTGAAGATGAGGATCTACCCTGCTGTCTTTGATAGGTTTGAAACTGGGTAGTCCTTGGAGTTGAAGAACTAGAAGCACCAGCAACTGGTGGAGGAGGAGGAGGGGGGTCCTTTCTGAATCTTTGTGGAGGAGGAGAATATCTTCTGCTTTTCTTCCTTTCTTTCTGTTGATTCTTGGACAGCCACATCCATGCTGGCATGCCCTTATAAGGTGTGATCTTTTGAAGTATATAGTATGGTGTGTCATTTGTTGGATTTAATTTTGATGCAGGAGGTGGAGGAGCTTTCCTCTCCTTAGACACTTTTTTTCTTGGGCTCATCATCTGAGTCCTCCTCCTCCTCCTCATCATCAGAAGAATCTTGTGGATTATCATACATTGCATTTATTTCTTTTAGGGCTTCAGCAGATATCAGAGGTTTCTCAGCCTGGGAGGGAGCTGGGGAGGAGCTGGAGCTAGAGAACTGTACACTTTAGTGCTTTCAGCAACTGACTTATTTTCCTCTTCTATATCTGCCATGATCAGTGCATCAAGATCACGCAGTGGTGAATCATCCATAACAAAAACTAGGGCAAGAGGAGATGAGACAATGGGTGAAACAGCTTGTGGTGGAGATGGAATGACTGGAGTCTCTGTTACTGCAAAACTGGCCTTTAGTTGCTTGACAACGTTGGGGCTTATTGGTGCGGTGTAAGGAATTATAGCCATGGATGGCTTAGTGCTATCTTCTGGCAGAAAGTTCAAATGAACTGTATCAAAAGTTCTCAATAAATTTAACAAATTTACTGTGTGATTTATAATAAAATCACCAACAGTTATTATTTCCTCTGTTGCTATATCATCCACAGTATCTATTTTCATATCTGTTTCAATAAAATTAATGAAATCAATTAAATCTTTATCAACATCTGCTGCTGCTTTTGCTTCTTCTGTTTCTACTACATCTGCTGTTGCTGCTACTATTATTGCTGTTGTTGCTGTTGTTGCTGCTGCTTCTTCTTCATGGAGTATCTCCCCCTACCTGGTTTCAGTGCACACTGGAGCCATGCCCCTAACTGAAGAGGAAGGAGTAGAGAGAGCAGATATTTGTGCAGCAAGGGAGGAAATGGAAGTTGCAAGATGTGAAATGGCCTCAGCTATAATGGTTTTAATAAGCGGAGTGAGAAGTGCAATGAGTTGTGGTATGATGGAGGGATCCAATAGTGGAGCTGCAGAGGGTGGTGTAGAAGGTGTAGCAGTGGAGACATATGTAAGAATGGAGGAGGATGGTGGAGCATCTTGCATTATTTCATCCTGAGGAGTAGAGGTATTGAGGGGGGGGGGGGTGAAGGCAGATTGAAGAATGGGATGTTGTCCAAATGGGGGGGGGGGGGGTAAAGGAGATGAAGGTGGTGAGGGAATGTGTGTACCATGGGGGGATTGAGGTGGGGTTGGTTGTGGTGATTGAGAATAGGAGGATTGTTTAGATTCCTGATGGGGGGGAAGAGGGGATGTCAGTGATATCTATGTGTGGAGAAGTTGTAGGAGATGGAGCTGGAGTAGGAATATGAACTAGTTGTTGTGGTTGTTGTTGTGGTTGTTGAAGAGAAGAAATAGTGGAGGAGGAGGGAAGTTGATGTGCCATCTGAGGATGAGGTTGGATGGCTGGAGGTGATGGACGTGGAGGAGGGATCTCTTCAGTAGGGTGGGAAGTGGCTGAAGCAGCCCTAGTACTCTCAAAAGCCCTGGTGGAGGAGGAAGAAGCCTTGGAGGGCTTGGTGATGGTCCTCTCCCACCTGCCAAAAAGGGCACAGGTGAGCCTCTTAGAGGCATTGATGAATATGGTCTGGGAGACCAGGGATTCAACAAACTTTTCTTTTAGGAAGATCCCTAAGATTCTTCCAAAATAGACTTCTTTCTTTGTATTCTTTTTCTTAATCAGATCAAACATGATCTGAGCCTAGTTTTCCTTCTTCTTATTAACCACGTCACACATAACCAGGAATTGGTGCCTGGTTATGTAGTCATGAGCAATGTGCTTGCCCAACAACACTTTGCCCACAATGTCTGCTAGGAATTTAAATTCAACAGACATGTGATTCTTCAACAACTTATTTGGGGTTTCTCCAGAATAACCCATCATACCCAGCATCACATCATATTCATCAGTGTCAATTTCCAAATCTTCTTCACCATTACTTAACCCAAAAATTTCCGTTAGGACGGCGGGAGTAAGAGAAATATCATTACCCGATTCTGTCCCTATCAGAGTGTTCTCATCTGTGGTGGACGAGGTATAGATCCACTCTCTGATTTCAGCGCTGGCGAGTTTGATCCTGGTTGACATCAGAGTGTTTAACTGCTATTCTTCAAGAAGTTGCAGGATTTCCAGGAAGATTGGGTCTAAATGATGGAAGGAATCAAAATCGACATCAAAGCCAGTGTCGAATTTCATTGCCGCAAGATTTCCTGCTAGAATCGCCATTAGAGTACCTGCAAGAGAAAAATGACGATCAAGTGCAAAGGAACTGAAAGCGCGGGATGGAGGTTGAAGAAAACCTAGATATAAGGTTTTCCAGAATATGAATCGACAAACTCCGTTCCACAAAAAATAATTCTTCGATCTGAGGTCGACGAAATAATTTGCAGTTAAATAATTCGTCGAGCTCAGTCTGAAGATTTGAAGACATTTCGTCGAGCTCCGTTCGATGAAAGTTTTCTGAAATAGATTCATCGATCTCCGTACGACAAAAATGACTTCACTCACAGAGAGTTCGTCGATCTTCATTCGACGAATATCTCAAGAACTTTCCCCAGTTCGTCGAGCTCCGTTCGACGAAATTTGGCAAATTCGTCGAGTGTAGACAAAAATTAGACTAAGGCTTCTCCATTGATCATTCCAAGCTGATTTATAAAGAACAAGTGATTTATTTCATCCAAGGGTTTGGTGAAATTATCAGCTCTTTGTAAATCAGTGTAGATATAAATAAGTTTAATTTTATTTTTGTCTACACACTCTCTAATGAAATGATGCCTAATGTCTATATGCTTAGTCTTACTGTGATGGACTAGATTCTATGTTATGGATATAGTACTTGTGTTATCACATAGTAGAGTTGAATTATTTAAGTTGAAACCATAGTCCAGAAGTTGGTTTTGGATCCACAACATCTGGGAACAACAACTGCCAGCAGCTATGTATTCTGCTTCAGCTGTTGATGTAGACACAGATGATTGTTTCTTATAGAACCAAGACACTAGTCTCATACCAAGGAACTGACAAGTTCCCGAGGTAATTTTCCAGTCAACCCTGCATCCAGCAAAGTCAGCATCTGAATATCTAGTTAAATCAAATCCTGACTCTGTAGGATACCATATGCCTAGACTGAGACAACTCTTTATATATCTCAAAATTCTTTTTAGAAAAATTAGGTGAGATTCTTTAGGGTTCACTTGGAACCTAGCACAAAGGCATGTGGCAAATATTATATCAGGTCTACTAGCTGTAAGATATAATAGGGACCCAACAATGCCCCTATACAACTTCTGGTCAACAGGTTTCCCATGTGGATCGGAATCTATTACAGCATTAGTAGCCATAGGTGTTTTCTTTGCTGAGGCATCAGCCATCCCAAACTTCTTAAGAAGCTCTTTAGTATACTTAGCTTGGGAGATGAAGATGCCATCAGGTAGCTGCTTCACTTGGAGACCAAGGAAGTAGGAGAGCTCACCTATGCTACTCATCTCAAACTTAGAATGCATAAGATCTGAAAACCTCTTGCATAGTTTAGAGTCAGTAAACCCAAATATGATGTCATCCACATAAATTTGTACTAACAAGATTTTATCCTTATGGTGCCTAGTGAATAATGTTTTATCTACTATGCCTCTAGTGAATTCATGCTCTATCAAAAAGCTAGCTAAGGTCTTATACCAAGCTCTTGGAGGTTGCTTTAGACCATAGAGGGCTTTATGCAGTCTAAATACATAAGAGGGATGAGTTGGAGAAACAAAACCTGTAGGTTGTTCAACATAAACCTCTTCTTTTAGTATTCCATTTAGAAAAGCACTCTTTACATCCATCTGTTATACCTTGAACTTCTTGTAGGCAGCATAGGCAAGAAAGATTCTAATTGCCTCTAACCTTGCAACTGGTGCAAAGGTCTGATCATAGTCTGTGCCTTCTTCTTGCCTATATCCTTGAGCAACAAGCCTAGCCTTATTCCTCATAATTGCACCTTGGGCATCTAGTTTGTTTCTATATAACCATTTGGTTCCAATGACTGGGTAGTCTTTGGGTCTTGGAACCAAATCCCAAACTCTACATCTCTCAAACTGGTTGAGTTACTCTTGCATTGTAATGATCCAGTGAGGATCTTGCTCAGCATCTGTTATGGATTGAGGTTCAACTTGAGAGTGAAAACAGGCATGCATCACATCTTGGTTGAGTTGATGCCTTATCTGTACACCTACTATTATGTCTCCAATCACTTGGGATCTAGGGTGATCCCTTTGTGTGACAAGATCAGTGGGTGGAGTTGGTTCAGCAACAACATTTTGATTTAATTCCTCTTATGGAATTATGTTTGCTGTTGGATGAAGTTCAGTCACTTCAGTGCTTTCTTCTTCACTGTCTTCATCAACTTGTGGAGAATGATGTGTTGGAGCCTCTTGGGTGAGGCTTAGTCCATCCAAATTCTCACACAAGTGAGGTACCTGCAAAGGATTACTGGTAGAAATCTTTTTCTCCTTATAAGACATGTTAGTTTCATCAAAGGTAACATGTATAGATTCCTTAATTTTTAATGTTGATTTATTGAACACCCTATAAGCTTTACTTACTTGAGAATATCCTAGAAAGATTCCCTCTTCAGCCTTAGCTTCAAACTTTCTAATGTATTTCTTGTTATTATTATGTATATAGCATACATATCCAAATACTTTAAAATAGGTGATTTTAGGTTTCTTCCCTTTAAGTAATTCATAGGGAGTCCTATTCTTAAGTTTATGTATCAAACTTCTATTCAGTACATAATTTGGTGTGCTTACAGCCTTTGCCCAAAAAGATAGTGGCATATAAGCATCTGCAAGTAATGTGTCTGCAGCTTCAATCAGGGTTCTATTCTTCTTTTCAGCTACCCCATTTTGTTGGGGAGTCCTAGGAGCTGAGAAGCAGTGCCTGATACCTTCCTTCTCACAGAACACATGCATAAGAAGAGACTCAAACTCTGTACCATGATCACTTCTGATCAATGCAACATGAGTAGAGTACTCAATCTGTATGGTCCTGAGAAAATCTGTAAGAACTTTAAAGGTATCTGACTTAAATCTCAGAAAGAACACCCAAGTGAATCTTGAGAAGTCATCTACAATGGCTAGTGTATAGGATTTCCCTCCTAGGCTTTGTACAACAATGGGTCCAAAAAGATCCATGTGTAGCAAGTACAAGATCCTAGGTGAATCACTTTTATTAATTGATTTAAAGCTAGATTTAGTTTGCTTGCCTAGTTGACAAGCCCTGTAAAGGCCTTCCTTTTTATAGGGACCAGAAGGTAAACCTCTTACAAGACTGTCTTTAGATAGCCTAGCAATATTTTTCATGTTTACATGTCCTAGTATTTTATGCTATAATAGATTTTGAGTGCAAACTATATTAAGGAGACAGATATCTGAATTGGCAGAATAGAAATCAACTAAGTAAATGTTTCCTTGTCTATTTCCAATTAAAACATTTTGTTTTTCTTTATTAGAAATAATACAAGTTTTTGAATTGAAATGTACCTGATAACCTTCATCACATAATTGGCTTATGGAGATGATGTTATGCTTGAGTCCACTTACATAGGTCATCTTTTTGAATGTGACAACTCCAATCCTTACTTCTCGATAGCCTTCAGACTGGCCACACTTTAAATCACCAAAGATTACCTTTGGTCCCAGCTTGGACTTGTAGTTGATTAGGTTGTCCTTGCTGCCAGTCATGTGTTTGGAGCATCCACTGTCCAGATACCATGTTTGATTAATCACTGGACAGCCTTTTTCCAGCAAAGAAAGCAGTTAGTTGTTCTTGACCCAGGTTATCTTGGGTCCTTTCTATTGTTGATAAGAGAAACTGGATATCACAGAGTATTCAGGTTGTGATTTATATCCTAATGGGTAATATCTTCTGGGAGGTATTATCCAATCTGCAAGTTGTTGGGACCTATGTCTATATTAACCCAGATTTGATGAAGTCATCCTGGAACTAAGATGAATTAGGTTGTATTTGATGCTTTGTTTGAGTTATGTGGTTGTAGGATTCCAATGGGAAGTGTAGACCAATGTCAGTCTACAATGGGTCACCAAACACAGGACCATACAATGTAATCCTTCATTGTATGACCCAAGGTGTTGACTCATGTGTAGCCTCTCTATTGGGATACACTTCATATTCAAGCACTTGGACTATGTGAATAGAGTTGGATGCTGATTTCACCAAAGAAGAAAGAATTTCCACCTTGAAAAGTTTTCTAAGTATTCTACTCGTGTAGGTCATTAACTACTCGAGTGAAATACTTGCTTTATACTCGAGTAGACTGTCACTTACTCGAGTAGCTCACTTGACTACTCGAGTAGATACTTCTTCTTACTCGAGTTGCTCAAATTTCGCTCTCCAAGTTTTTCTAAGTAAAACACTCGAGTAAGTATATATGTACTCGAGTAGTTATAGTTTCTGACTCGTGTAACTGTTTTCTATCTCAAGAGTAAATTTTCTATACTCGAGTAGTATAAGTTATTTACTCGAGTAGTTCACTCACTACTCGAGTAGTTCAAGCTTCATACTCGAGTTAACCAAATTTCTCTTCTCCTAAATATATTCTAAGTCATTTACTCGAGTAAGTCTTTTCATATACTCGAGTAGACTTTATCCTCTCGAGTAGTTCAGTCTGACTACTCGAGTTGCTCATTTTCCAGTGCTCAGAAATTTTTCTAAGTCCTATCACTCGAGTAGTTCGTCAAACCACTCGAGTAGTTTTTCTCACCTACTCGAGTAGTACAACTTGTACTCGAGTAGTTCAACTCCACTTCCCGTGAAATTTTCTGTATACTCAAGTAAATCTTTTAAGTACTCGAGTAGTTGATTATATGTACTCGAGTAGTTGTCTTCAAACCTACTCGAGTAATCATGAATTATATACCCGAGTACTTTCCTTCACTTACTCGAGTAGTCCTTTACCTACTCGAGTAGTTATATACCCACTCGTGTATATCTCTTCCTTTTCTCCGAAATTTCTTCTAAGTCCAGATTTGACAGATTTTCAAATTCCGTGACATGATTGGTCCACGTGTATGTCATTAAAACCAATTATGACCGTTATTAGTATTCTTATATACGGCACGTCTAATCGATAAACCCTAACAAGAATAATAAGCTTTCAAGATCAAATTTTATTGAGAAAGTTCTGCAACCGTCTCTCTCTCTCCAAGTCGCTGTTTCCTCTCTCTCTCTCTTCACGGAACGAAAGCCGCCGCCGCCGCCGTTCTTCTCCGGCAAGGGCTTCGATTTTCAGAGGAAACAGACTGAAGAAGTTTTACAGATTGAGATCGTTTCTCAACTGCTCATCCTCTTCCCGATCGTGTAAGACAGAAGTTTCTAGATCTGTTGCCGAGATTTTCTTCACCTTTTTGAAAGTGCCGCAAAGCTTACAAGAAGAAGATTCTGGTTGCTTGCTTGCAGATCTGACAGAAAAAGCATTGTTTGTATTTTCTTAAACAGTTTTCGTTCTTGTAGGAGAGGTTTTCTCCGAGTGTAGGAGTTTTCCACTCCGAGTTTGTAGGAAGTTTTGCCTTCCGAGTTGTAGATCCAGTTGGTTGGATCGAGATTGTAGGAACTTTGTTCCGAGGGTAGGATTGATTTTCAATCCGAGATAGTGGAGTAGCCGAGTCTAGTTTATTGCTAGATCGGTAAGGGAAAGTGGATGTACCCAAGATCGGGGAACCACTATAAATCTTGTCTCATCTGTGATAATTTGGTAGATAGATCTGTGCTTTGTTCTGAGATTTTTTATTCCGCAAAAGACGCACAACTCACCTATTCACCCCCCTCTAGGTGATTTAGGTTGACAACTATTATCTTTCAATTGGTATCAAAGTGAGGTTGATAGTTAAAAGGTTAACACCTTGATCAGTTCCTGCAATAGTTGTTATTTGAGATCTACCTATCATGGACAAGGCAAAGGATTTTGCCAAGCTTCCCCTATGCAACAAGAACAACTTTCCCATGTGGAAAGAAAGGATCAAATTCTTTATGGAAGCTGTGGATCCGAGGATCTTCATAATAGTTGAAGAAGGTCCTTATATCCCTATGACTGTCTCCACTATAGATCATACCAAGAAGGTTCCAAAGAAGCTGATGGATTTAGACAAGGACGAGATTGCACTTGTCTCACTAGACAAGAAAGATAAAAACATTATAGCAAGTGCAGTTGATGACTCAATGCTGCAGAACTTAATCCACTACAAATCTGTAAAGGAGATGTGGCAGTCCTTGGTTACCTTGATGGAAGGAACAGAAGAAGTGAGGGATGATCGGAGATCCCTCCTCAATCAGAAGTATGAAGCCTTCCGACAGGGAAGTAAAGAAACCATTGCTGATACCTTTGAGAACTTTTTCAAGATAGTGACTGGCCTAAGAGTCTATGGAAGAGTATTCACTAATGGAGAACTGAATGATAAGTTCCTGAGATCCCTGACCAAAGAATGGGACAACAAGGTCTGTGCCATCAGGGAGTTTGGGAAGCTGGCTGAGACAGACCCACAAAATCTCTTCGGGAAGCTTATGTCATTTGAGCTTCAACTCAACACCAGGAAAGCTGAAGTAGAGAAGAGCAGGTCTGCTCTCAAAGAAATGTCTGTTGCTCTCAAGGCAGACACCTCTAGAAAGACAAAGGCTGCCTCCCCTGCTCCAGCTCCTGAAATTAGTGAAGAAGAAGAAACTTCTGAGCCTAGTACCTCAGGCTCTGAGCTATCAGAAGGAGAGTTCTCACTGCTCTCACGTCAGTTCAAGAAATTCTTGAACAAGAAGAAGCAATGGAAAGGCAAGGATGCCTCCTATAGAAGATCACGACACGATGATGATCGGCAAAGAAAAGGCTCAAGTAGCCACGACAAGTATTCCTCTAAACAGAACAAATATGTTTCGACTGACATTATTTTCTATTGTTGTAAAAAGCCAGGTCACATCATCGCCGACTGCCCTCATAAGAAGAAGGAGGGTGGTAGAAGAGAAGAAAAGAAATCCTCGTACAACAAGAAGAGGAAAGAGAAGAGCATGATAGCCAAACAGAGCAAGAATCTTAGTGACTCCGACTCATCTGAGTCAAGTGAAGAAGAAGAAGCTTATTTTGGGCTTATGGCTCAAACAGATGATGATCAAGAGCCCCAGTTCACTGCGAAGGTAAACTCTCATACCCCTCTTTCAGATTCTGAAGTCTCTGAACATGATTGTGAGGGTAGCTCCTCTGACGATGAGTCAGAACTAATGGCCCAATACAAGGTGTTAATCATGGCTTACGACAAATGTCGTCGAGTTGTGAAGACTCAGGCTAAAGAGATCAAATCTCTAAAAGCCGAAGAGAGCATCTTGAGAGAGAAAGTCGCAAAGACTGACTCCCTCGAAGAAAACTTCAATAATGCAATTGAAGAATATAACAAGGCTCTTGAGCACCTTGACCTCAAAGAGAAAATCATCAAGGAATTGGAGGGACAACTTGCTGCTGAAAAGAAACTTGTTGAAAGTTTCTCGAAGCCCAGGACAGTTCTTCCATTTGTTGCGGAATTCTTAGCAAAGGCCAAGGGAGCTAGTCTAGGCCATGAAGAAGCTCCTAGTAAATCCTCTAGGAGAAATAAGTCTCAACGGAAGAATAAGGCCGCCAAAAAGGCCTTAGCCAAAGAGAAGGGTAAAGCCCCTCAAGATCAGACTACACTCAAGAAAGTCATCTTTCCATCAAATGAGTTTGATCTTGACTCATCCTACGGGCACTTTGCTAGGCCTACCTATGTAGAGCCAAAGTCCCGCTATCAAGGATGGACTCGACCCAGAAACTTTGGCGAAAGTGTCTTTAAGGCACCTTATGAAGAAGTTACTCTTAAGAGCTATGACCCTTTCAATCATGGTCATAACTTCAAGAAGGCACCAAAGACAAAGCCTGTTGTAGAAAAGCCTATAAAGGAGAAGAAGCCATGTGATTGCCATCATCATGAGGCATCTTCCTCCAAGAATGCTGCCCCTGCTAGACCATAATTCCAAAAGGTCAAGCAGGAGATCATGAGGCAAAGGTACAACAGATTTGACTGTTGGTGCTGTGGCAAGGTTGGTCACTTCGCCATTGATTGCTAGTTCAATCCAAAAAATGCTGCAACTCCTCATGTCAGCAATATGAGAAAGACCGCTCATAATGCTAACACTCGTAGGGGGAGCACTCTAACCCGAGACCAAGGACCCAAACGTGTTTGGGTTCCTAAGGCAAATTGATTATGATTGCAGGTATGTCCAAAGGCTAACAAAATGCCAATCTGGTATTTGGACAGCGGATGCTCTCAGCATATGACCAGGACTAGAAGCCTTATTCAGAACTTTACTCCAGTCGTGAATGGACCAAAGGTCATCTTTGGAGGTTCAGACCGTGGAATTACAAGAGGCTATGGTACAATGCTGAAAGAAACTAGCTTGGATGAACCGTCTGAAGACAAAAGGGAAAAGCTCATCAAGATCACCACTCCAACCCCTATTGGAGATGTTGGAGTTACCATGGCGATCTAGAAGTGGTCAAACATGTAATCTCACTACCAACGCGATATGAGCCTGCAGGGTCGCACATAAGAGATGTGGAGAAGTTGGATGATTGACTGTATTGGTAAAGGTTACCAATCACCGACCTGAATGGGGTTATGAGCAAAGTGTTGCCTTAAAGGATCGTAGGGTTGGGCAAATGTTGCCTTGAAGGGTCGACGAGTATCGACGAGTATCGTCGAGTATCGACGAGTATCGTCGACTGCAGAATCGATGATTATCGTCAACCCACGTTCGACATGAATCGTCGAGTATTGTACTCTGATTCTCGCCGATCCTAAATGATTCTCGCCGATCCTAAGTGATTCTCGCCGATCCTAGGTGATTCTCGCCGATTGATTCTCACCGAATCTGCTAGGTGATTCTCGCCGATTCTGGAACCCTAATTTTCTGGGTGGTCTGCGGATAGTGATATTCCTAGGTCTGTTTATGCCTTTGGTATAAATGGACACTTAGGGTTTTCGGGAATAGCTTGCTGATCATAGCTGATCGAATCGGAGTTCCGCCGATCCCGATCCCGGATTCCGCCGTTCGTGAGTTCCGCCGATCCCGAATCCCGCCGACGGAACCGTTCTGCCGCCGTGTTCGCTCCGTCGACCTCCTCCACTCCGGCGATCGTCGCTGGTGTTGCTATCCCTGGCGCGGACCTAACAGTCCATGGGAAAGCAAGGTGTGGTCTTTCTCCTTCCCGATCATCCGTGTGACGGAAAGGTCGGCGTTCTCCCTCTCGTGTGGGTTTTCTTGATGTTTTTATTCCTAGGTCTGATTCAACTACCATGGCCCGATCCCATCTCTTTTGGGTTTTCTTGATGTTTTTATTCTTCCGCTGCGTGCACAAGTGTTGTGCCATCCTCACACAGAAACCCAACAGTGGTATCAGAGCCAGGTTACGACCATGATTGTTGTATTGGAAGTTTTGTTATTTCAGTGCGTATAAACCTAGGGATTTTGAAGTGTTCTAAATGTCTAGATTTAGTCTTGGTACCCCGCCAAGAACTTCTGGGATTTCGTGGAAATTTCTAATTGTTAGAAATTGTAGTCTCCTTAGCAGTAACCATCCCTCGAGTTTGTTTAGGATTTTGAATCCAACATAGAGAGATGAGCTTGTCTACTGCTTTAAGTTGAGTTGTCTTTGCTTTTGTCCAATGCATGTAAATCTGAGGATTTGGAAGTTTCCGGATGTTCAGATTTAGCCCTTCCTTCTATCAAATGTTGATGGTGTCAGGTTGTGCACATAAGGGATGCATGTGGTTTTAGAAAAAAAATTGTTTTTCCTTTGGATGTGCACATTGATCAAATGTTGATCATGGTTAACTGTTAACCTATAATCAAAATCCCTTCATCAAATATTAAGTGTTCGGATGCCTTCCGACGGATGACACTCTTCCTGCCTCGATCGATGAAGTGTGGGCTTGCCAAAGCAAGGTGCATTAATCTATCTTGGTAAGGGTGCGAGCGGATAATTGTGATATCCCACTGTCGACATCGGGTCCAGCTTAACTAGGTGACCTCAAAGGTTGAGTGCCTAGAGGCATAGGGTTGGCATGCACCATATGATGGATGCGAGTAAGGAGTTATTCACCAACCATACAAGAATTGCATGAGGATGCAATTGGCAAGCGTTGCCTACCTAAATAACCGCATCGTGAGAGGAAAGCCAAAGCTGACTCATTGTGTTGGTGAAATACGGATCTTGTCCACTAAGAGAGTAGCTCGCATGAACTCTCCGAATTATTAGTGAGGGCTATCATTTCGAATAAAATAGTGGGAGTGTTTTAATTGAAGTCCAAATTAAAATAAATTGTATTTGAAATTTTGGTACTGATTTTATTCTGCATAAATTCTTGTAGAATTCCATGGCAAGTGTTTCACACTCCACGTTGTCTCTGAGAGCCATCCTTGAGAAGGATAAGCTCAGTGGGACTAATTACATGGACTGGTACAGGAACCTGAGAATTGTTCTCAGGCAAGAGCGAAAGCTCTATGTCTTGGAAGAAGAAACCCCCGAGGTGCCGACCGGGAACTCTTCCCGTGCTGAGAAGGATGCTTATAAGAAGTATACTGATGATGCTTTAGATGTCGAATGCCTTATGCTTGCCACTATGAACTCTGAGCTTCAGAAGCAACATGAGAACATGGGGTGCAAGGAGATTGACGAGCATCTCAAGAAAATGTTTCAAGGGCAGGCTCGTCAAGAGAGGTTCGACGTCACAAAAGCATTGTTTCAGTGCAAGATGGGAGTTCGAGACTCAGTAGGGACTCACGTACTCAAGATGATTGGGTATATAGAGAACCTTGAAAGGCTGGGTTTTCCTCTTGGTCAAGAGTTGGCCAAAGATATGATCCTGCAATCGTTGCCGGACAGTTATGAGCAGTTTGTCTTGAACTATAACATGAATGAAATAGACAAGACAATGCCCGAACTCCTAGGTATGTTGAGAACTGCCGAAATCAATATGAAGAAGGCCAAGCCTGCCAGCCCCATACTGATGGTGCATAAGGGCAAGGGCAAGGCCAAGGGATCTAAGAAGACGAAGGTGGGACCTAAGTCATATCTTGAGCCCAAGTCTTCTGCACTGATGAAAAAGAAAAGCACGGTGAAGGAAGGGAAATGCCACCACTGTGGCAAGGCTGGTCATTAGAGGAGGAACTATCCTTCGTACATTGAAGGTCTGCAGAAAATGAAGGGAGGTATGACTTCCGCTTCGAATGTTCACATTATAGAGATAAACCTTTCTGCTCCTTCATCTTGGGTATTGGATACCGGATGTGGTTTTCACATTTGTACAAATGTGCAGGAACTGGGAAGGAGAAGATTGCTGAGTAAAGGGGAGGTGGACCTCCGCGTCGGCAATGGAGCAAGAGTTGCTGCTGTAGCCGTAGGGGTTTACCGTCTTTCTTTGCCCAGTGGGCTTGTAATAGAACTAGATAATTGTTATTTTGTTCCGGCCATAACTAGAAACATTATATCTATTTCATGTTTGGACATGATTGGATTTTCTTTTATAATTAAGAACAACTGTTGTTCTATATTTTAGAATGATGTTTGTTATGCTGTAGCCTAATTGTTTAATGGTCTTTATGTTTTGAACTTGGACCATCTGATCTGTAATGTAGAAAATAATAAAAGACTAAGAACAAATGACTCGAACCCTACATTTCTCTGGCATTATCGTCTGGGCCATATCAACGAGAAGCGCATATCCAAGCTCCATAGAGATGGACTTTTGGACTCATTTGATTATGAATCATTTGAGCGATGCGAATCTTGTTTGTTAGGCAAGATGACTAAAGCTCCTTTCACTGGTTATACTGAGAGGGCTGAGGATCTCTTGGGTGTTATACATAGTGATGTGTTCGGACCCATGAGTTCCATGGCTAGAGGTGGGTATTTCTACTTTGTTACATTTACTGATGATTTCAGTAGATACAGATATGTGTATCTTATGAAGTGCAAATCCGAGACCTTTGAAAAGTTCAAAGAGTTCAAGAATGAAGTAGAAAACCAGTTGGGTAAAATGGTTAAAGCACTCAGATCTGATCGAGGTGGCGAATACCTGAGTCATGAGTTCCGTGATCATCTGAAAGAGTGTGGTATTGTATCACAGCTCACTCCACCTAGAACACCACAACATAATGGTGTGTCTGAGAGGAGAAATCGTACTCTGTTAGACATGGTACGTTCGTTGATGAGTCATGCAGACTTGCCTGTTTCCTTTTGGGGTTTTGCTTTAGAGACTGCTGCAATGACATTGAATCGCGCTCCAACGAAAACGGTTCTGAAGACACCATATAAGATATGGACTGGGAAGCGTCCTAGTATGTCGTTTATTAAAATTTGGGGCTGTGAGGCATACGTGAGACGTCAAATGCCTGACAAGCTGGAACCCAAATCAGATAAATGTTATCTGGTGGGATATCCTAAAGAAATGAAAGGGTATTACTTTTACCTACCGTTTGAGGGCAAAGTGTTTGTCGCAAGGACTGGTGTCTTCTTGGAGAAAGAGTTCTTATCAAGAAAGACTGAAAAGGTAGAGCTTGAAAAAGTTCAAGAACCATATGTAGTGAATGAACTGGAATTGGATTCTGAGACAGGACTACAAGATGTTGTAGCTAGAGAACCTGCTCAAGGAGCACAAGTTCTACGTAGATCTGGTAGACCGAGGTTTGAGCCTGAGAGATATGGATTTCTCGTGTCTCAAATAGGTAATGTGTTGCTTATGGATCATGATGATGAACCAGCAACCTACCAAGAGGCTATGAATGGACCGGACTCCAACAAATGGCTTGAGGCTATGAAATCCGAAATGGACTCCATGTATGCAAACCAAGTTTGGAACTTGGTGGAACCACCTGAAGGGGTACGACCCATAGGGTGCAAGTGGGTCTTCAAGAAGAAGACCGATATGGATGGGAATGTACAGACATTCAAAGGGCGACTGGTGGCTAAGGGTTTCAAGCAAATTCATGGTATTGACTTTGATGAGACCTTTTCCCCTGTTGCCATGATAAAGTCCATAAGGATATTGCTTGTTGTTGCTGCGTATTATGACTACGAGATCTGGCATATGGATGTCAAAACGGCTTTCCTTAATGGAAACCTCCTTGAGGAAGTGATATGACACAACCCGAGGGTTTTGTATGCCCAGATGAAGCCACTAAAATATGCAAGCTGAATAAGTCCATCTATGGACTGAAACAGGCCTCTCGAAGTTGGAATCTTCGTTTTGATGAGAAAATCAAAGAGTTTGGTTTCATCAAGAATGAAGATGAGCCTTGTGTTTACAAGCGAATCAGTGGGAGCATTGTTGTCTTCCTGATATTGTATGTAGATGACATACTGTTGATTGGGAATGACATTCCTACCCTGAAAGTTGTTAAGAACAACCTAGGGAACTGCTTTTCAATGAAGTATTTGGGTGAAGCGACTTACATACTCGGTATTAAGATCTATAGAGATAGATCGAAGAAGTTGCTGGGTTTGACCCAGAGTACGTACATCGAAAAGGTGTTGAAGCGGTTCAACATGCTTGAGTCCAAGAAAGGATTTTTGCCCATGTCTCATGGTGTGAATCTCTCTAAGGACCAGTGTCCAAAGTCTTGTGAAGATAAGGACCGCATGAAGTTGACTCCATATGCTTCGGCAATTGGATCAATCATGTACGCGATGTTATGTACTCGACCCGACGTCTCCTTTGCTTTGAGCATGACTAGCAGGTATCAGTCAGACCCTAGTGAGTGTCACTGGATTGCAGTCAAGAATGTCCTGAAGTACTTGAGAAGGACTAAGGATGTGTTCTTGGTGTATGGTGGAGAGGAAGAGCTCGTTGTAAGTGGTTACACGGATGCTAGCTTCCAAACTGATAGAGACGACTCCAAGTCTCAGTCAGGTTTTGTGTTTTGCCTGAATGGAGGAGCTGTGAGCTGGAAGATTTCCAAGCAAGAGACAGTTGCTGATTCTACAACAGAGGCCGAGTATATCGCCGCAGCTAATGCGGCGAAGGAGGCTGTATGGATTAGGAAATTCATTGGCGAGCTTGATGTAGTTCCTAGCATTGTTGGTCCCGTAGTTCTCTACTGTGATAACAATGGTGCAATTGCACAATCTAAGGAAACTAGATCCCATCAGCGCTCCAAGCACATACTTCGGCGGTTTCATCTTATTCGTGAGATTGTCGAACGAGGTGATGTAAACATTTGCAGAGTGCCGACTGAGGAGAATATTGCGGATCCAATGACAAAGCCTCTCGCGCAGAGAAAGCATGATGGTCATACTAGATCGATGGGTATACGATACCTAAATGATCAACTCTAGTGAGAATCTTGTGGATTGCATGTAAACATGTATTTTGTTGGCCATTTGTTCATATGATGAACAGTGTACCTAGTTTTTCTCTTACAATTAATGGCAAGTTCTTTTATTATGAGTTTTTTTCTATATGATAGTTAAATGTTAACATAATAGATACCCTTAGAATGTTCGCTTCCATGGGACATCAAGTACGTGACTTGAATGTGAGAGCCTATGATTTATTTGAAGCTTCATTCTTAAAAGGTCCCTGGTCGAGTATCATCATAGAAGCTAAGGGTGATGATGGTACATGAAGGCTAGCACGTACGTTGACTGATGACCGGTTCTCACAGGTCATGATATTGTGATATCAAGTCATCACGTGGGTACTTGTTAGTGAACAAGTTGTACTAGACAGACCCAACCTGAGACTACTCTGTGGATTGTCATCCAATCGTGTCACGAGTAGGTCTCAATTGACAATGGTGTTGTGGTCCTTTGACCTGAAGTCACAACATTCATCAAGTGAGGAAGAGTGTGCTTTGATGCCATCTAAAGTCTTCCTTGAGAAAGGTTGATGATAAGGGTGGTTGTTGGGCATGTTACGAATCATTTGGGTGTTTGTGTGTGAGCAGATATGAGATTTGTCCTCCTGTATGACAGGAGTTGCATCCATGGGCCCCTTGATGGAAGTGGACTGAGAAATGCATGGCCATGCTTGGTTGAGTCAATATGTGATATTGGACTCACCATTCTCTGGAAGTCCGTCCTGGATCAAGAAACTTGGATTGAGCTATTACGAGGGTGACACGGTCCATGCCTCTAGTTCTTTTCGGATGTAAGGGACAAAGGGACAAAGACAACGCTGATATATTGGTCATAAAGGCTTATGAGTTATAAACTCTTATTGCTTGGGGAGCAATGATGCATTGCTAGATGCCGCTCATTGTTTATGAGGTTTTTGGTTTGATACTTTCAAAATCAAGTGGGAGTCTGTTGGAGTTACCATGGCGATCTAGAAGTGGTCAAACATGTAATCTCACTGCCAATGCGATATGAGCCTGCAGGGTCGCACATAAGAGATGTGGAGAAGTTAAATGATTGACTGTTTTGGTAAAGGTTACCAATCACCGACCAGAATGGGGTTATGAGCAAAGTGTTGCCTTAAAGGATCGTCGGGTTGGGCAAATGTTGCCTTGAAGGGTCGACGAGTATCGACGAGTATTGACGAGTATCGACGAGTATCGTCGACCGCAGAATCGATGATTATCGTCAACCCACGTTCGACGTGAATCGTCGAGTATTGTACTCTGATTCTCGCCGATCCTAAATGATTCTCGCCGATCCTAAGTGATTCTCGCCGATCCTAGGTGATTCTCGCCGATTGATTCTCACCGAATCTGCTAGGTGATTCTTGCCGATTCTGGAACCCTAATTTTCTGGGTGGTCTGCGGATAGCGATAATCCTAGGTCTGTTTATGCCTTTGGTATAAATGGACACTTAGGGTTTTCGGGAATAGCTTGCTGATCATAGCTGATCGAATCGGAGTTCCGCCGATCCCGATCCCGGATTTCGCCATTCGAGAGTTCCGCCGATCCCGAATCCCGCCGACGGAACCGTTCCGCCGCCGTGTTCGCTCCGTCGACCTCCTCCTCTCCGGCGATCGTCGCTGGTGTTGCTATCCCTGGCGCGGACCTAGCAGTCCGTGGGAAAGCAAGGTGTGGTCTTTCTCCTTCCCGATCATCAGTGCGACGGAAAGGTCGGCGTTCTCCCGCTCGTGTGGATTTCTGCAGAGACGTGGATATCATTCCACGTAGACTCGCCACCAGCAAGAATACGAAGCTTGGAGCATCTCCGTTGAGTTGTGACTCAACGCCACCGAGGTAATTTTTGCCTAGTTGTATGTTAACTTCTTGATTCACCTACCATGGCCCGATCCCATCTCTTTTGGGTTTTGTTGATGTTTTTATTCTTCCGCTGCGTGCACAAGTGTTGTGCCATCCTCACAGAGAAACCCAACAGGAGAGGCTGATGATCAAGATGAAGAAGTCATCCAAGATGAAGAAATCACTCCAGTAATTGAAGATAATCCAGATGCAAGAACTTTATAGCCCAGACATCTGAAGGATCACCCCATGGACTAGATCATAGGAGATCCCTGGGACGGTGTCAGAACTCAAAGAGGTACAACTAATGAGAATTTATATTTGAGTTTTCTCTCACAGGTTGAACCGAAGAAGTTTGAGGAAGCAAAATCGGACGCATCGTGGATAATGGCAATGACAGAAGAACTAAATCAGTTCAAGCGCTGCAATGTATGGAAGCTTCTTCCAAGACCCAAAGGAAAGAACGTCATTGGAACAAAATGGGTCTACAAGAACAAGATGGACGAAGACGGGACGATCATAAAGAACAGGGCCAGACTTGCCGCTAAAGGCTACCGTCAAGAAGAAGGAATCGACTTCGACCAGACATATGCTCCAGTGGCAAGGCTGGAGGCAATAAGGTTGTTCCTAGCATATGCTGCACTCAAAGGCTTCACCGTCTATCAGATGGACGTGAAGTCTGCCTTCCTAAATGGTAACATAAAGGAGGAAGTGTATGTGGAACAACCTCCAGGTTTCGTTGATCCTAACTTTTCTGATTATGTCTATTTCCTGCATAAAGCACTACATGGTCTGAAACAAGCTCCTCGAGCTTGGTATGAGACGCTGTCTAGCTTTCTACTTGAGAACAAGTTCACAAGGGGAAAGATAGACAAGTCATTATTTCTTAGGGAAATTAAAGGCAAGATTTTGCTAGTGCAAATCTATGTCGACGAAATTATCTTTGGCTCTACAGGCGACAACCTCTGCAAAAAGTTCTCAAAACTTATGCAAGGGAAGTTCGAAATGAGCAGTATGGGCGAGCTGAAGTATTTCTTAGGGCTTCAGGTGAAACAATATGAAGATGGAATTTTCATCTCGCAGACCAAGTTCACCAAAGAGCTAATTAAGAAATTCGGAATGGAGAACGCAACCTCTATGAGGACTCCAATGAGCTCAACTATGTCTCTGGACAAGGATGAAAAATGGAAACCTTTTGATGAAACCAAGTACAGAAGCATAATTAGATCCTTGCTCTACCTTACTGCTAGTAGACCCGACATAATGTTTTCAACATATGTCTGTGCTAGATTTCAGGTGAACTCTAAGGAATCTCACTAGGCTGCTGCAAAGCGGATTTTGAGATACCTTAAAGGTACACCAAATCTTAGCTTATGGTACCCAAGAAGTAATGACAGCGAACTAATTGATTTCTCAGATGCAGATTTTGCAGGAAGCAAAGATGACAGGAAAAGCACCTCCGGGACGTGCCAATTCTTTGGAAGAAGGCTAATCTCCTGGAGCAGTAAGAAGCAGAACAGTGTCGCAATCTCAACGGCCGAGTCAGAGTACATCTCTGCAGGCAGTTGTTGTGCACAGTTACTCTGGATAAAGAATCAATTTGAGGATTACAACATGCAGTTCAAGAATATCCCATTGTTTTGCGACTCGTCCAGCGCAATTGCAATAGCCAACAATCCAGTCTCGCATAGCTAGACAAAGCATATCGAGCTAAGGTATCATTTCATCCGGGAGCATGTAGAGCATGGGGACATAGATCTCCAATATATCTCCACAAACAGGCAAGTTGTAGATATTTTCACGAAGCCGCTGGACGAGACCAAGTTCTCATTCTTCAAAACTGGACTTGGGATGCTTAACAAGGAAGATTAGAGAAGTTTGGATTTCAAGAAAGCAAAGGAAAATAAAGGGTTAGTCAATTTGGCATTTCAATTTATTTTATAAACTTGACCTACTCGAGAAATTAAAGGACCTACTCGAGTAGTCCATTCAACTTACTCGAGTAAGGCAATTCTTGTACTCGTGTAGTATACTTCATCTACTCGAGTTAGTCAATTCTCCTACTCGAGTAACTCCTCATCTACTCGAGTACCTCCTCTCTCTCTCTCGTGTATGTGCCTCTTTGGTTTTCAAATTTTCTTATACGCCAACCAAGGCTTATGCCACCTTCTCCTTTTTAAGTTATTTCCTTCTAGATGATTAGACATAAACCTAGTGTTTATAAATTCGAAATTCCAAATTCATTCTACACGAAATCATTTCCAATCTCTCGAGTACCTGTCTACTGCTTCGTCTTCCGTCGAGAAGTTGCAGAGCCGCGACTTTTCCTCTTCCCCCTGACAGAGCTTTTCTCAGTTTCTGGATCATGGCCGCCATCTCCAATATTGGTGTCGGCTCGGAACTTGTTACCGCAGGGATTGCCGAGCTTTCAGATGATTTCCACAACTTGCTGATTCTTCTAGACACAGCAGGGCTCTCCTTCATCCTGCAAGAACCCTACCGGATCCTCTTCCCCGAGGTAGCAGAATTCTTCACCAATCTGAAGGTCAAACGACATGGACAAGTTCTGAAATCCAAAGTGAGAGGTATGAAAATCAAACTCACCAAGACCATTGTCTCTCAACTTCTCCGATTACCGATAGTGAACGACGAAGATGACCTAGATGATGAAGACTCTGACAGAACAAGCTTATTCTGTGGTATTTCGGCTGATGCTCAGTATATCAAACGGTCAGACATGAACGCAGAAGGTAAGTTTCTGGTTGATGTAATTGGAAAAATTTTGCTGTGCAAGACCAACTCCATAAGAGACATTCCACTGTATTTCTTCGACATAATGCAATCCATTGTCTGCCGCAAGAAATTCCAGTTTGGCATGCTGATTCTGGACAAAATCAAGGACAGCTTAAAATCCCCCAACTTCGCTAGAATAATCTCTCTGCTCCTCCATGAAACAAATCCTCAGGTATTTAACTTCTCCAAAGGGACCCCTCTTCACCACATGAAGAAGGTCTCCATTTCTTCTATTCAGAGATGGGAGCTCAAACTGAAAAATACTGCCCAAGCTGCTAAGATTTCAGAAGTTCCAGCCTTCGAGGACAGGACTCCATCTCCCTCTCCTCATCATGTGGCCAGCTCCTCTGGTGCACCAAGTGAGGGGGAGCCTGCTCCTTCTATCTCAGTCAGGAAGCCCTCTCCAACAAACACTACCTCATCTCCTCAGCCAACAACTTCTTCCCTACCTCAAACACCACAAACTCCAACAACTCCTTCAGATCAGATACCTCCAGAATCTCTTCTCTCAACAGCTGCTGCTATAGATGCAATGATTGCAGAACTCACTGAAGAAGTGCTGCCTATTCCTCCTCCTCCTCTATCTCCTCCAGCTCCATCCTCTGAAATTCACAAGGACTCAACTTCTGGACAATCTCTAGACAATTCTCCAGCCAGGACTCCAGCACAATCTCCTGATGCCTCAAAGACCAGCAAGACACAATTCTCATTTCTGATGAGCCCTCTCTTGTGCCAGCAGAGGCTCCTCTCAGAAACTTAGATTACTCTATCCCTTATGATCCAGAAGAAAGGGATGCTCTCATTCTTACAACAAGAGCTCACAGTTCTGTGATCATTGAAGAAATAGCTCCATGGGTAGCTCCTCCTCTTCCTTCTGCTCTTCCTTTATCTACTGCTCCTTCAACTGCTGCTGCTGCTTCTCCCTCTCTAGATTTGCTGTCCCAAATCTCTCTCCTGCTGCAAGACCAGAGAAAATACTTTGATGAATCTCTAGCTGTCATTACAGCCAAGTTACTGCTCTAGAAGCAGAGATGAGCATAGGATTTGCTGAAATCCAGTACAACACTGACAAGCTCAAGTACCTATTTCAACTTGGTGGAAAAGCCCTAGACCACACTATCACTAGTGTTGGAGAAGTTATGGAACAAGGTGTCACCCTTGCAAATAATCAAATAGAGCTGGACAAGAAAAATGAAGCCAACAAAGTGAAAATCTGTGAAGAAGTTGGCTTTTTTAAAGAAGATGCTATAGGAAGGTTATCTGCTGAAATCAGAAAGGGGGAGAGCTTGGTCAAAGAACACTTAGAAAAATCAGCTGCTCTGAAGTCAGATTTATGGGAAACTCATGTGAAGACATGGTCAAAGAACACTTAGAAAAATCAGCTGCTCTGAAGTCAGATTTATGGGAAACTCATGTGAAGACAATTCATGATGATGTGCTAGCCCAGATATAGAGTGTCAAATTTCATACCTATGATACTGCTGTCTGGATGCATAACCAGATTCTGCCAGACTTTGCTGCTGACCCCAACATCATTCCCCATCATTTAAATCCCCTAGCTACAGATGCCTTTGCCCCAGCTGCTCCTCTGCAACCTACCTTCTCTCCCAGGCCTGGAGACTCAGTTGCTCCTCCAGACACCTATGTTCAAGGTTGGGAAGAAGATCCTGCTGACATTTTCCTTCATGCTCCTCTAGAGATCAAAACCTCCAGAAAGAAAAGGAAATATGGTGAAGGTCCTCTGCTAGCAAGTCTGCTCCTGCTAAAGCTCCTGAACATGCTGAAGTTTGGTCTCCAACCTCCAAATCCCTGATTCTGGAAACTCTCAGATTAGTTATGGAATTCCATGAGAGCAGGAATATTCATTACAACTTATATGAATGAGAACTTTATGAAAAATCCATGACCAAAAGGAGAATCTATGACAGAGAATATGGGAGGAATAACCCTGCAGCCCCTCCTAGACCTCCCAAGTATTATCCAAAACCTTTCTGTTACCAGAGAAGACAAAAAGAGAAATTGGACAAACAACAACATCAAGGCTGATTCTCAAGGATATTTGAGAGTGTGAAATGATTGACTGTAGAATTGATAATTTTGGATATTCTTATTTATATAATTCTAAGTTTTTGCTCTTATTATCTTTTCTCATAGTCTATTACTTGCTTGCACTAATTTTTCTACTTAGCTTCTTTTTATGTCTTTAATTCACCTTAGTGTAAAGGGTTCTGACTTCAACAAATATGGGGAGATTGTTGGGACCTATGTCCATATTAACCCAGATTTGATGAAGTCATCCTGGAACTAAGATGAATTAGGTTGTATTTGGTGCTTTGTTTGAGTTATGTGGCTGCAAGATTCCAATGGGAAGTGTAGACCAATGTTAGTCTACAATGGGTCACCAAACACAGGACCATACAATGTAATCCTTCATTGTATGACCCAAGGTGTTGAATCATGTGTAGCCTCTCTATTGGGATACACTTCATATTCAAGCACTTGGACTATGTGAATAGAGTTGGATGCTGATTTCACCAAAGAAGAAAAAAATTCCCCCTTGAAAATTTTCCTAAGTATTATACTCGTGTAGGTCATTAACAACTCGAGTGAAATACTTGCTTCATACTCGAGTAGACTGTCACTTACTCGAGTAGCTCACTTGACTACTCGAGTAGATACTTCTTCTTACTCGAGTTGCTAAAATTTCGCTCTCAAAATTTTTCTAAGTAAAACACTCGAGTAAGTATATATATACTCGAGTAGTTATAGTTTCTGACTCGTGTAACTATTTTCTATCTCAAGAGTAAATTTTCTATACTCGAGTAGTATAAGTTATTTACTCGAGTAGTTCACTCACTACTCGAGTAGTTCAAGCTTCATACTCGAGTTAACCAAATTTCTGTTCTCCTAAATATATTCCAAGTCATTTACTCGAGTAAGTCTTTTCGTATACACGAGTAGACTTTATCCTCTCGAGTAGTTCAGTCTGACTACTCGAGTAGCTCATTTTCCAGTGCTCAGAAATTTTTCTAAGTCCTATCACTCGAGTAGTTCGTCAAACCACTCAAGTAGTTTTTCTCACCTACTCGAGTAGTACAACTTGTACTCGAGTAGTTCAACTCCACTTCCCGTGAAATTTTTTGTATACTCGAGTAGATCTTCTAAGTACTCGAGTAGTTGATTATATGTACTCGAGTAGTTGTCTTCAAACCTACTCGAGTAATCATGAATTATATACCCGAGTACTTTCCTTCACTTACTCGAGTAGTCCTTTACCTACTCGAGTCGTTATATACCCACTCGTGTATATCTCTTCCTTTTCTCCGAAATTTCTTCTAAGTCCAGATTTGATAGATTTTCAAATTCCGTGACATGATTGGTCCACGTGTACGTCATTAAAACCAATTATGACTGTTATTAGTATTCTTATATACGACCTGTCTAATCGATAAACCCTAACAAGAATAATAAGCTTTCAAGATCAAATTTTATTGAGAAATTTCTGCAGCCGTCTCTCTCTCTCTGCAAGTCGCTGTTTCCTCAATCTCTCTTCACGGAATGAAAGCCGCCACCGACGCTGTTCTTCTCCGGCAAGGGCTTCGATTTTCAAAGGAAACAGACTGAAGAAGTTTTACAGATCGAGATCGTTTCTCAACTGCTCATCCTCTTCCCGATCGTGTAAGACAAAAGTTTCCAGATCTATTGCCGAGATTTTCTTCACCTTTCTGAAAGTGCCGCAAAGCTTACAAGAAGAAGATTCTGGTTACTTGCTTGCAGATCTGACAGAAAAAGCATTGTTTGTATTTTCTTAAACAATTTTCATTCTTGTAGGAGAAGTTTTCTCCGAGTGTAGGAGTTTTCCACTCCGAGTTTGTAGGAAGTTTTGCCTTCCGAGTTGTAGATCCAGTTGGTTGGATCGACATTGTAGGAACTTTGTTCCGAGGGTAGGATTGATTTTCAATCCGAGATAGTGGAGTACCCGAGTCTAGTTTATTGCTAGATCGGTGAGGGAAAGTGGATGTACCCAAGATCGGGGAAGCACTATAAATCTTGTCTCGTCTGTGATAATTTGGTAGATAGATCTGTGCTTTGTTCTGAGATTTTTTATTCCGCAAAAGACGCACAACTCACCTATTCACCCACTCTAGTTGATTTAGGTTGACAACTATTATCTTTCACAAGTGGATTAAATGGTTTCTTAGTTTGATTGGAGTTGGTGTTGTAATTATAATTTTTGTTAAGTCTGACTGGGTTCGACGAATTGTTGTGAGTTCTTCGACCAGAGTTCGACGAAATGGGATGAGATCGTCGATCTCTGCTTAGAGAATGACCATAGTCATTATTATATAAATTTGCGTTCAAAGTTCGTCGACTTGAGTTCGACGAACTCTCCACATTTCGTCGATCTGAGTTCGACGAAATCTGCTGAACTTTGTTTTTATTCAAGGTTTTCTGATTTCTTTTGTTCTGAACTTTTAAGTTGGGCATTTATTTTGTGGTTTCTTTATTGGTTATTTTTTCTTTGCCCTTAGCAGAAACAAATTTTATGGGCGTTGTTAAAATGTTTTTCTTGAGAATGGGGGGTAAACTTGATGAAGGACCCAAGCCCAGCTTGCCATTCAGTCTGACATTAACTGTGCTTGTAATGTCCATCAGATTAAGGCTTCTCCCATTGAGAGATTCCTCAAGTTGTTTGGCCTCACATAACTCAGTTTTTAACAGAATAAGTTTTTCATTAGCTAGTGTAAGTTCATCTTTTAGCTTGGTGTTTTCAGATTTCAGCATATCTTGACTAGCTAGTTTTTCCCTAAGTGCTTTGATTTCTTTTTCAGAATTTATTAAATCAATGCACATGGTTTTAAATTAAATTTTAAAAGTATCAGAACTATAATTAAAAGAGGACAATACCTGATCAGCTTCTGATTCAGAAGCTCCTTCACTGCCAGAATCTTCTTCATCTGAATGACTCCTGGAGGCATCAATGGCCATGAGGCATACTTCTTTGGCCCTTGCTTCTTCTTCTTCTTCATTAGAGCTGGAGGATGTGGATTCATCCCCAGTTTCACTCTAGGATTCAGCTACAAAGCCTTATTTGCTGGGAGAAGGCCTGCTGCTTTGCTATCTCCTAGAGTCCTTCTCTCTTCTCTTTTCCTTTTTTTGATTTTCTGGACACTCTGAGATGAAGTGTCCAGGTTTCCTGCAGCCAAAGCAAACCAATTCTTTAGTGGAGGTTTTGTCATACCTTGGCTTGTCATTGTAACGCCCCTAGCCGATCCATAGTTAATCATGCTTGGGCGAGAGTAGTACTGGGATGGGTGACCTCATGGGAAGTCCCCGTACGACCCATCTTAACTGTCGAGTTCGCTCATTAAAGGGAGGCTGTGGCCACCAACAACCCTCCTGTGGAGGGAGAGGCATTGGGGTGCTTGGGCTGCAACCCGGTAGCGTCACCTAGAGCGGAGCCGTGACGCTGTCACGTTGGAACGGCTAGGGGCGTTATAAAAAAAGTGCACTTTTTATTGTAGCGACCCTAGCCGATCCAATGTGATAGTGTCACGACACTGCTCTAGGCGATGCTACCGGGCTGCAGCCCAAGCACCCCAACCCCTCTCTAGCCCACTAGCGGGTTGTTGGTGGCCACAGCCTCCCTTTGATGAGCGAACTCGACAGTTAAGTTGGGCCATGCGGGGACTTCCCAGGAGGTCAAACATCCCAGTACTACTCTCGCCCAAGCACGATTAACTAGGGAGTTCCTTCACTACACATCACCAGTTGAGCTGCAGCTCAGTTGGTGATGATCACCAGTTGGTAACGATCTTCTTACCAACGTTTGTGATATGATTGCAGTTGCTAGATTGATATGGTTGTGGTCGCTAGATTGCTAGAGAGATTATGATATGACAATGTATATAGGGAAGGAACCACTGCCCCAGGAAAGGGGTATGGTCGTTATAAGTGGTCAGCTAAAGCTGATCGTTACTTTATTTGCTGCTCTTCGGTTGATATGTGTTTGCAGGTGTTGACAGTGGCATTGAAAAGAGTGGAGTGGAGGCTTGCTACTAAAGGCCCTTGAAGGCCGTGTGCGTGGTTGGATTTCATGTGTGGCCGGCTTGCGTGCCGATGTACGAAAATGTATTTGTGGAAAGAGAAACCTGTAAGGCCTTAAGGCCATGTGTGCGTGAGTTGTATACATTCATGGTTTGGATATATAAATTTGGAGTTTATATAGTAGTGGACATTCTTTGAGTTGAGTTCATGTTAACTTAAAATTGCTGCGCTACATTTTATTGAGGTAGGATGCGAGTAGATCTTGATTTCCACAAGTAATTCCGCCGCTTGTCTGTGACATATGGCGTTGGGCCCCGGCCGTACCCACCATTATATGCCATCTGACGAGTGGGGGCGTTACAAAGTGGTATCAGAGCCAGGTTGAGATTGTTTGGGAGGAGAGAACATAATTGAACTCACGAATGTCCACTAGGAATGTATTTCATGCACGTAAAGTGCGTGAGTGTGTGATCAATGTATAATTACCGTTATGCCATGGCTGATTAATGGTGTTTTGTATATTGATAGGTAGCGAGGAGTGATGTTGGGCATTTTGCGCCCCAGAGGGTGGATGAGCGTGTGGTGACTGAGACGGTGCTCGCGGTGCTCGCAGTGTTATATGCACAGCCTACTGGGCAGGAAAGGCCTGCAAGGGTGCCAGTATGGCCTGGTGCAAGGCAAGAGTATGTGGAAGCTGAGGTGGATGAGCAAGTAGCGGGCGAGCAGTTGAAGCGATTTATGGCAGGTTCCCCAACGCAGGCGGAGGATTGGATTGCGAGAGTTAAGAGAATCTTGACCACAATGAAAGTGACCTTAGCCACTTTCTTGTTGGAAATAGATGCATGACAATGGTGGGAAGATGTGCTGGCAATAGAGATGCCAAAATGTAATGTTTCGCAATCGGAACAGTCGGCGTTTAGGAGACGAGAGAAAAAAGGTTCAGGCCTGCCAAAGCAATTCCGTTGACTGTGCCTTCGGAGGCAACTTATGGACAAAAATGTGTTGAGACTCGTACATGTTTTTATTGTGGGAAGTCGGGGCATATAGCCTGTAACACCCCCTATCCATCGCATAGCATATAGCAGTAGGTCCGGCCGGGGCCCGACGCCATATACCACAGACAGACCGGGTGGTTACTCAATGGAAACCATCCAACCAATCATAACGTCCTACACAGAGCATTCTAGCGGAAGCAGTTTAAATAGTTGTAATAAAAAGAACCCAACAACAAGCATGAATGTCCACTAACAAGCCAAATAGGAATGAAGTACGTACACAAGTACTGGCCTTAAGGCCTTACAAATGGTTTACTCTTATTACATGTTTTCCATACCATGGCACGCAGGCTGGTCATACATGAACAAAAGCAAGTAAACACTCCAATTAGGCCTTCGAGGGCCGGCTTCGCAATTTGGGCTTTAGCCAGCTATTGACCACTTGGTCCAGCAACACCTGCAAGCACAATCCACCGCACGGTGGCAAACAAAAGCAACGATCAGCAATGCTGACCAAATTATAACGATCTCGCCCCCAATTCGGGGCAGCGATGCTCCTTCCCTGCACTTATTAGCATAACCAAGCAGTGTATAAATATACATTTCATCACAGGCGTAGGCTCACACGGCCACACACCCCGTGCACTCAGGGCACATTCTCGGTGAACACGGTCAAAGCCCGCCGACTCACCACCGTCCCCAGGACAGCCCAACAATGAGCAGTTTGTCTTCCCGGCATGGGTCACGGTAATTTAAACCATAGACCGCCAAAGACCCTCATCTATGCCAACGGCTCTAACCGAACGACATAGAACAGGTACGGTTCCATCTAACCCGTGCTCACATCGCAACGTTAATTTAAAACATATGTGCAGGTCAAACTTCTTCGAGTCCCGTTTCCATCACATACTTCACATAACCCGGTTATGTTCAAGTTGGCTCCAAGACCACCAAGTTGGCAAGATCACGCATCTGCCCAGTTTTCCGGGTGCACCTTAGGGTTAATCCCCAAGGCTCCCTGTTGCAATCTACCACGTAGAAAACCCTAAAAACAAACATTCGCACGGAGTCTTCTCCGGCATTTATGCAATGCAACATCACCGATCCGGACCAACATGTCCGGGTAGGCTTCACACATCATGCCTATGTCCGTTCTCGATTATGGACTCTACACAACAGGGACTATTCATGTCTACCCGAAGAAATGCCTCAAACTCACCGCAAACTCGCGAGAGCGGGCTTCCTTATGCAAAAGAAGTAGAGCTTCACATGCTCAAGTAGAGAATCGTTACCCTAGCGTTCTTCCTTGGCTCCATGGAAATGTAAGCTGATGAAAAGCACCGCAATCTCCTTGCCTTCGTAGATCCGAAGTCGGCTCGCGATTTGGAGCTCTAAAACTCCTCCAACGACTGGATCTAGACTTCTTCTTCCTCCTTTGCTCTCCCTTCTCTCTAGAATTTAGACAGAGAACTTACGACAGGAAATAAGGGTTTTGAAACCCTGTACATGGGTATAACCCCTTCGGGAATAACCACAGCCGTCGGATCCCACAAAAAGGGATGCACGGACACGATCCAGGTCTGACATGGACAAATGGGGTTAAACACCGCATGGTAAACCAATCCGGAGTAAAACATGTCCGCGACCAATTAAATTGTGTCAGGACATTTAGTGAACTCCCGCCAAAACCCCAGTGTCAACACTCCACAGACACCCCACGCTCGACGATCGTCGAACCAAGATCGTCGACCGCTACCAGATCGTCGAACGGAGATCTCTGGCCAAATCGTCGAACGCAGCCAATTCGTCGAACGGAAATCTCTGGCCCGATCGTCGAACCCACGACCCGATCGTCGAACCCACGGCCCGATCGTCGACCGCAGAACAACACAGATCGTCGACCGCAGAAATGTGACCAGATCGTCGAGCGCTGCTCGATGATCATCCAACTCAGAATATCGACAGATCGTCGACCGCAGTATTTTGACCACTTCGTCGAATGCTGCTCGACGATCGTCGAACCCAGATTTCTGCCTGATCGATTTGCCAGAACTTTGAACTACCCCGACACGCCCTGGGACACGCCCGTGTCCCAGGCCGTGTACCCCTGCCAAATTCCAAATTTGTTACAGAAATTTCACCCGTCACTCTTTTGAATTTCGGGGCGTTACAACTCTCCCCCTCTTTAAAAAATTTCGTCCACGAAATTACATAATCCACAGGTCGGCCCATAACCCACAGGTCGGCGGATCGAAACCTCCCTCTGATACCAAATTGTAACACCCCCTATCCGTCGCATAGCATATAGCAGTAGGTCCGGCCGGGGCCCGACGCCATATACCACAGACAGACCGGGTGGTTACTCAATGGAAACCATCCAACCAATCATAACATCCTACACAGAGCATTCTAGCGGAAGCAGTTTAAATAGTTGCAATAAAAAGAACCCAGGAACAAGCATGAATGTCCATTAACAAGCCAAATAGGAATGAAGTACATACATAAGTACTGGCCTTAAGGCCTTACAAATGGTTTACTCTTATTACATGTTTTCCATACTACGACACGCAGGCCGGTCATACATGAACAAAAGCAAGTAAACACTCCAATTAGGCCTTCGATGGCCGGCTTCGCAATTTGGGCTTTAGCCCGCTATTGACCGCTTGGTCCAGCAACACCTGCAAGCACAATCCACCACACGGTGGCAAACAAAAGCAACGGTCAGCAATCCTGACCAAATTATAACGATCCCGCACCCAATTCGGGGCGGCGATGTTCCTTCCCTGCACTTCTTAGCATAACCAAGCAGTGTATAAATATACATTTCATCACAGGCGTAGACTCACACGGCCACACACCCCGTGCACTCAGGGCACATTCTCGGTGAACACGGTCAAAGCCCGCCGACTCACCACCGTCCCCAGGACGGCCCAACAATGAGCAATTTGTCTTCCCGGCATGGGTCACGGTAATTTAAACCATAGACCGCCGAAGACCCTCATCTATGCCAATAGCTCTAACCGAACGACATAGAACGGGTACGGTTCCATCTAACCCGTGCTCACATCGCAACGTTAATTTAAAACATATGCGTGGGTCAAACTTCTCCGAGTCCCGTTTCCATCGCATACTTCACATAAACCGGTTATGTTCAAGTTGGCTCCCAGTCCACCAAGTTGGCAAGATCACGCATCCACCCTGTTTTCTGGGTGTACCTTAGGGTTAATCCCCAAGGCTCCCTGTTGCAATCTACCACGTAGAAAACCCGAAAAACAAAAATTCACACGGAGTCTTCTCCGACATTTATGCAATGCAACATCACCGATCCAGACAAACATGTCTGGGTAGGCTTCACACATCATGCCTATGTCCGTTCTCGATTACAGACTCTACACAACGAGGACTATTCATGTCTACCCGAAGGAACGCCTCAAACTCACCACAAACTCGCGAGAGCGGGCTTCCCTATGCAAAAGAAGTAGAGCTTCACATGCTCTAGTAGAGAATCGTTACCCTATCATTCTTCCTTGGCGCCATGGAAATGTAAGCAGATGAAAAGCACCGCAATCTCCTTGCCTTCGTAGATCCGAAGTCGGCTCGCGATTTGGAGCTCTAAAACTCCTCCAACGATTGGATCTAGACTTCTTCTTCCTCCTTTGCTCTCCCTTCTCTCTAGAATTTATACAGAGAACTTACGGCAGGAAATAAGGGTTTTGAAACCCTGTACACGGGTATAACCACTTCGGGAATAACCACAGCCAATTCGTCGAACGAAAATCTCTGGCCCGATCGTCGAACCCACGGCCCATCGTCGAACCCATGGCCCGATCGTCGAAGCCATGGCCCGATCGTCGACCGCAGAACAACACAGATCGTCGACCGCAGAATTTTGACCAGATCGTCGAGCGCTGCTCGACGATCGTCGAACCCAGAATATCGACAGATCGTCGACCGCAGCATTTTGAACAGATCGTCGAATGCTGCTCGACGATCGTCGAACCTAGATTTCTGCCTGATCGATTTGCCAGAACTTTGAACTACCCCGATACACCCTGGGACACGCCCGTGTCCCAGGCCGTGTACCCCTGCCAAATTCTAAATTTGGTACAGAAACATCACCCGTCGCTCTTTTGAATTTTGGGGCGTTACATAGCCCCTAACTGTTGGGAAGAGAAGAGGAGCGTCTAATGTAACAAAAAGGGGAAAGCAGTAGTCGAGTCATCTGCATCCCAGACGCGCAACACTTAATTGGTGAAGGATAGCTACTGATTCGATTAACTTGTATCCCTTTGGTGATGTACATCGATGTGGTATAGACAAAACAAATGCACTATGTGCTGTTGCCGTATAATATGTTTATGGCTAGATGATGTTCGAATACAAGGTTAGAGTTATGGAGACTATATGTCCATGGTTGGATATCGAGATATGTGAATAATGGTGTAGATACAGTACAAATACTGAAATGGTTGTGTGTGTAATGTGATTTGTTATGTTGACTAATGGAATATGATGTATTTGGTGATATATCATTTGGGTGTATTTTGTGGCTGAATGTGCACAGATGGGAGTTAGGAATGTGTGTATGTGCTGTATGTATTGTTTAGTTGGTGCGAGGCTTCGGGGTGAGACAAGCCAAGGCCTCCGAGCCCTAACCCAGCTCATGTATTAGAGTGCTCGGTTGCAGTGGGTGCAACCTTGCATGATTGTGTGGCTAATTGTATTAAGCTAAATTTCGAGGATGAAATTTCTTTGAAGGAGGGGAGGATTGTAACACCCCAAAGTCAATTTGGGTTCAGGCATGGGTGACACGGCCTGGGACACGGGCGTGTCCCAGGGCGTGTCGTGCTTGCAGTTCAGTGAGGAATTAACGAAATGGATTCGACAAAGGGAACACGCCAGGTGACACGGGCGTGACCCATCTGACACGGGCGTGTTAGTAGGCGTGTCCCCCTTTTTGACGAACTGTGCTCGATGATCGTCGAGTAAGGTGTACACGGCCTGGGACACGGGCGTGTCCCAGGGCGTGTTTACGTGACACGGCCTGGGACACGGGTGTGTCCCAGGGCCGTGTGTGTCTCGTGTGAAATTGAGATGTTTCCGAGTGAAGTACACAAGTGGTTAACACGGGCATGTCGGTCAGGACACGGGCGTGTAGGGTGTGACACGGGCGTGTCACACGACCGTGTACTGGCTGGATTTGAGTCGGTTGCCTGTCGCTTAAGTGACATGGCCTGTGATACGGGCGTGTCACAGGGCGTGTCAGGCCGTGTTTATGGAATTTCTGGGTAAATCTGAGCCTCTCATTTCCCTTATCTTGGATCCAAAGGCCAGGCTGCTTCCAGGCGGATCAAGGACGGGAAAATGGGATAAATCCCCTTTATCTTCATCTCCTTCTTCTCCTTCTCATTTCAAGAGAGAGAAAGAGAAAGGGAGAGAAAGGGAAGGAGAGAAGGAAGGAAAGCTAGCTGCTGGAGGAGGTGCGGAGTGCGGAGCGAAGATCCAAGAGCGGATTCGTGAAGGCGAGGCCGAGGCGGTGTCTTCCATTCGGCTACTTCATGGCGCCGAAGCAATCTTCAAGGGTAACGATCTCCTTCCTGGACATCGAAGTCCTTTCTTTATGCATGTGCGTGGAATCCTCCAGCAAGAGGTGGATCTCGTAAGCGATTCCTTGGTTGAGTCTGCATCTAGATCCAGAAGTGTGGAGTACGACATATGCATGCTGTGTGAACTCATCTGGACGGGTAGTCTGGATTGGTGATGATCATGGGTAAACCGGAGAAGACTTCGTGGATTTGATGCTATGAGATATAAACTTTGCGCTACTGGATGAATGAATGGGTATGTGATGTTGGTTATGGATGCATGGAGGCTTTGAATAAGCTCCTGGTTGTAATGAGAGATCATGCTCGGGAAGCGAGCACCCGGCCTGCTACACCACTAAGGTGGGTTGATCTAGATAAAGAGGGATCGATGGGTGGAAGTTTCCGGGAAGCGAGCACCCGGCTTGCTGCACTACAAAGTATGGGTCGATCTGGATTAGGTTGAGAGATCGACGGGTGGCAGTGTCCGGGAAGCGAGCACCCGACCTGCTGCACCACAACGTGTGGGTCGATCTGTTTTGGTTGGTAATGTTTAAGGTGCCCTGAGCGCACGAAGTGCTGTGTGGATACCAATGTTTGTGATATGGTTGCAGTTGCTAGATTGATATGGTTGTGGTTGCTAAATTGCTAGAGAGATTATGATATGACAATGCATACAAGGAAGGAACCACTACCCCGGGTAAGGGGTAGGGTCGTTATAAGTGGTCAGCTAAAGCTGACCGTTACTTTGTTTGCCAATCTTGGGTGGATATGTGTTTGCAGGTGTTGACAGTGGCATTGAAAAGAGCAGAGTGGAGGCTTGCTGCTAAAGGCCCTTGAAGGCCGTGTGCGTGGTTGGATTTCATGTGTGGCCGGCCTGCGTGCCGATGTACAAAAATGTATTTGTGGAAAGAGAAACCTGTAAGGCCTTAAGGCCATGTGTGCGTGAGTTGTATACATTCCTGTTTTGGATATATAAATTTGGAGTTTATATAGTAGTGGACATTCTTTCAGTTGAGTTAATGTTAACTTAAAATTGCTGCGCTAGAATGTATTGAGGTAGGATACGAGTAGATCTTGATTTCCACAAGTAATTCCGCCGCTTGTTTGTGACATATGGCGTGGGGCCCCGACCGAACCCACCGTTATATGCCACGTGACGAGTGGGGGCGTTACAGTCATCCTGCCTGGATGACTTTCTTCTTAAATCCTTCCTTGCCATTTTATAGAATCTCTTGGCAAAGAGACTCATCAGCTCTTCATTCACAGTTGAGGCTTCAGCTTCTTCAATAGGTTTAAAAGCTATGCTGTGCTCATTCCTTGTTGGTGGAGGTGTTCTCTGCTCAGCTGCTTCTCTGGATTTGATGAGCTGCTCATAAGATTTTGAGCTTTCCTAAAAGAGATTCTGTGGAAATCTCATTTAGGCTTCTGGCCTCCTTGATTGGTCAGATCCTTCAATCCCATGAGCTTGAGAAGCACATGAGGATTTTGTCATTCACCTCAGTGAGGGTGATGTCCTTGTCCAATGTCTTTAGCTCATTGATAATTGAGCTCAGCCTATTGTACATGTCTGCAACTGATTCTGCTTCCTCCTTCTTGAAGTTCTCATATTGTGATATGAGGTTGGATCTTCTATCCTTTCTTTCATCAGCAGATCCAACCACCATTTGATTAAGGGAATCCTAAATGGTCTTGGCTGATGTGCATTCAGCCACCTTCTGGAAGATGTCATCTGATATGGTTTGGGACAAAATGTTCATGGCCTTGGCATCAACAAGCTTTGCTTTCTTCCGGGCTTCAGTCCACTCAGGTGGTGGAACTGTATTTGTACTTGAAGCTACTGTAGATGTAGAGGCAGTAGCTTGAGGAGGACCTGTCAAGATGGAGTTGTAGATATCCTCATCAATAGAGTTCATATATAACTTAATTCTTTCCTTCCAGATGACAAACCTATTTAGATTGCATAATGGAGGTCTGGTGCTTGCATAGTCCTTGTTCTGTGCCGTGCTGTGAATATAAATCTAACAGAAATAAAACTCAGATCTAACATAGGATATTTTGGTTCAAGGGGTTAAATTGTACAACCAAAGGAAACTTGCTCTGATACCAATTGAAAGTAAGAGTTAGATCTGAAATACTCTAGAGGGGGGGGGGTGAATAGAGTATTTAGGATTTATAAAATTTTTGCTAATTAATTCAATCTATTACTAGTTCTGCAGAAATTAAATTAAAAACACAAACACAACAACCTAGAAAGCACAACCACAAAAAGAACAAAAGAAAAGAGCAACACAGACAACACAAGAATTTTATAGTGGATCCCCTAAACTTGGGTACATCCACTCTTCTATCACCCTGGTAGGAATCAACTCAGGTTTTTGATCAGGTGACTGCCACCAATGAGCTTTTGATCAAGTGCTCAAAAACCAATCCTCAAGTCTTTTGATCAAGTGACTTGCAACCAGGAATAACTTTTGAATGGAGTTAAGAACCCTTTATACAGTGGGGGATGAGAGAGTGATTTTATCTTCTCTTTCTCAGATACAACTGAGAAGACTCTAGTGGAAAAATGATGTTAGCAAAGGCTCCCCCTGATATATAGAATGGTTCAGGAAGTTGAAGCCTTGCTGCAGGGTGATAGGTCTTCAAGCTTTTGCTTTGACCAGATGAACTCCAGGAACTTCTTGACAAATAGAGTGTTTGTTGTCCTTTGAAGAATCCTGGGATGTAGAAGGAAGAAGACTCTTGATCTTGAATGTATGTTCTTCTTCTTCTTCAGCTTGCTGTTCTTTTCTCTGGTCAAGGGCTAGGGCTTCTTATCTCTTGACAGTGTTGTTGCCCTGTGAGCTCTGTATTCTGTAAATTATATGTAAGTATCTCTCTCTATTATTTCTCAGTGTGCTGTCGAGAGAGAAGAAGATCCTTATTGACTGTATTTTTCTGACTACACTACTCTGAAAGAGAAAGAAAATCCCTTTTATATTTTCCATATAAATTGCCTTTTGAAATTTGAATTCCTTTCTGCAGTGAATTCTGACGGCCTGGAGAATATTTGCATTGATTGATTTCCCCAACTGTCCCATGAAAAAACGACAAGCAATAATCCTGATGAAGACTGTAATAAATGCTTGCTTCTAACAGTAATATTCAGAGAATATTTATGCATTGATTACTCAGGAATTATTGCAATAGAAAAGAGACATAGGAAGGGAAATTTCTAAGTCTGGAACTTTACAGAATTCGTTGAGCAGAATTTGTCGATCTGTGTCCAGAGTTCGTCGAACAGAGAAGTCAAGTTCGTCAACCAGATGATAGTTGTTCGTCGAGTTGAGATGCAAGATCGTTGACCTAAGAACTGATAACTGCTTTCTCTAGACCCGTCAATTCTGTGCATCAAGTTCGTCGAGCTGAGAATATAACTTCGTCGACTGGAGTTCAGAATTTCATGTTTCTTGGACTTAAGAATGTTGAAGTAACGTGTCCAGAAATCGTCTACCTCAGAACTGTGTTCATCGACCTGAGAACTAGTTTCATCGAGCTGAGAACTTCTAACTGCTACTTGATAAATCTTGCCAAGACTGTGGTCTAAGTTCATCGAGCTGAGAAGGTGAGTTCGTCGACTGGAGTGTGATTCTGGACTTAGAATACTTAGTTGTTTCTGGTCTTATAGTGTTGAAGTAGATGATCCAGAAATTGTCGAACTAAGATCCAAATTCGTCGAGCTGATATTCTAACTTTGTCGACTGGAGTGTGAAGATGGACTTCAAATACTTAGATGTTTCTGGAATAAGATGTTGAAGTAGAATACCCATAGATCGTCGACCTGAGAACTAAGTTCGTCGACCTGAGAACTAAGTTCGTCGATTGGAGTTAAGTGAAGAATTCTGGACTTGGAATGTTGAAGTATACACTAGACTTCGTCGACTTGAGATTCAAGTTCGTCGAGCTCAGCTCAGAGAATTGTCCCTGATTTCGTCGAGCTAAGCACGACTTTCGTCGACCTGAATTCGACGAACGTCGAACTCATTTTCTGAGTCTTTGAAATTTCTCCAAGTCTTGAGTCTTTTGCAGTGTATTGATGGCTGGTCCATGTGGTGTTTACTCTAAGGACATGGCCTAGACTCTAGAACTCATACATGACCCTGGCTATACATGTTGGGTCAAACATCCTAATTTAGTGAACCTAGCCCAAATCCAACTAGGGATCCAACAGAAGCTGATTCCGATGTACCTTGGACCGTTTGAGATTCTAGAGCGAATTGGTGAAGCGACTTATCGACTAAGGTTATCAGTGGAACTTAGTGGTCTACACGACATATTCCACATATCGGTGTTGCGGAAGGCGGTGCAAGTGTAACATCCCATTTCCTATTAGACCCCTCTAATTGGTTTGGGTTAGGATATGTGGTGGGGGCATGGGTTTAGGCTAGGTTTGAACAATGGAGTTAGGGTGTAGTCACATGGGACCCACTATAGAGCCCAAGTTAACCTAAGTAAATTAGCCCAAATTGGTGCCTTAGCTACACTTAGGCCCCACCACTACACCCCTAACCCTAATAACAATCTAAGTGAACCATAAGACACATCATTGGGTCACGTATTGACCCAAGTTGACCCAAGTCAACTCCAAACCATAATTTTGTCAAACTCACACCTAAAGGCTCAATTAGCCCAAGTAGGTCATCAACATGGTCCAACCAAAGTTGGGTGGTGCCATAGGGACCATGACCATCAAGTGGGGCCAGCCCACTCATCAAATTGACCAAGTCAACCATATAAGTCAACAAGTCAACAAATGGCCTACAGGAAGAAAAAGGGAGGCCAAGCCCATTCCCAATGGTCAAAGCCCATGAGCCAAGGCCCATGACCATCCTAAAGGATTAATGACATCCCCTACCCTCCTGAAATTGGAGAGAGGATGCATGCATGGGGGTAATTTGGACATTTTGGAGAAAAGTAGGAGAGAGAAGAGAGGGAGAGAGAGGATGGAGGCCATGTGGCCCTCCTTCCCTCTGCCCAAGCTGTTGGTTGAGCTTCCAAGGATCATTCCAGCAAGGTGGAGGGGTTTGGGGATACCTGGTGGCTAGGAGGAGATTCCAAAGCCATAGCCGACCACCCCCTTAATTCAAACTTCTCCCACAGCCACTCCTAGCCAAATCTAAGCCCACCATCAGCTTCAGGAGGTAGAAATGAGTGGAGTTCGACTGCTGGAGCAAGGCTTTTGCTGGAGAAACAGAGAATAGGGCTAGTTCGCCGGAGTAAGCTTCGGCCATGGAGCACCGCCACCGCACACGCCGCCAAGCCCGGCTGCAGGTCCGTTTCACCTCACCTCATTCTGTGCTAGCTATCTAGCTCAATTATGTGAGACATCAGGCTCAATTGAGCCCGATACCATGAAAGCAAGAGTGCAATTTCCCAAGTTTTTCTTCTAGCTCGGGATCGCCAAAGGAGCCGCCTCCGGCAGCCTCACCGCCGGGAAACGCTAGCCACCACCTCAACGAAGGTGGTGGCAATAATTGCCGGCGGTGGCGCCGGCCCAGGTGGCTGGAATAAGCCAGCAAACATGGCCCATGAGGATTTAATCTCAGCCGTTGGATGATGGGGACGATGACCCGATGCCGTCCAAATTAATTCCAGATTGAATAATTATATTAATTAATATGAACAGTGTTAATTCTGTCACACATTTACAGTGACTTTGCATGTTAAATATAGGTACCTTAGATGCAATTTCAGAACTAGTCACCAACATAACATTTGTAGATCTAGGTCTTAACTTTGTTTTGACACCCTAAACATGAAGTTTGGAGTAGTAGGGCTGCCCGTAGGTCCAATCTACCAAGACTGGTCCTAGGTTAGGGCAAATATTAAAATAAATGCCCAAGCCAAACCATAAGTCACCATGACTTCACATTTTGGCCAGGCTTGTGTTAGGTGTAGAACTAGTGTCTGACCAAAAATGGGAATTTTTGGTCAGAGTTTTTCTATAGTATTTTATGAAATACTAAAAATTAAATTAAGTGTATTTTTGGAGACATATGACTCCAAATGCCCCCAAATCCATGATAAAAAGTTCAGATCATTTTGACCTCTGAATGTTTGGGAAATCCCACATGCATGAGATTGGTATATTCAAATTTGGGGTGCCAATAGTAAACATAGAAAAAACAAATGTGGATTTAGCCCAATTGGGTCATTGCAAGTCCATGAAACTCTGGACAGTGGCTCATTGGAATGGAATATACCTCCCATGGGAAATTTGGGATTTTTGGAATAAAAAATCCCATTATTTGGAATTATTGGAAAATGTGTCTAGTTAAGAAATAAATTTGGAAAATAGGGCAAATAAATTCATTAAATTATGGATTTTTGACACAAGCTCTAGTAGGGCAAAGTTCACCTCTGGAAAAATTTATGGCACTGTTTAATAATGTTTACTTGGATTTTAAGTAGATTTTACCATTTTCCCCTTATGGAAATTAATTAAAAATAAAGGAAATTAGTGTTTTAAAATTATGAAAAAATTTGCAGTGGTTTGTTATTGTGTTTTGACTCCTGATAAATTATTTGAGAATTATTGGATGTATGTATATGTTAAAAACCCTAATAATGACATTTTGGTAATATTATCTAAATGGAAATAAGCTAGGTCAGATCATTGATTAAGATTGGAAAATTCTGCATTTAGCCTTATTATATCATCATGAACACCCACTAATTTTCTCAGAATTTTTGATTGAGTAGTTGAGGTACTTTATTTGGAAAGTGATTGAATTGGAATTTTAATATTAAATGGGAAATAAATAGATATTTGCATGGAAATATTATGAAATCTCATAGGCAACAATATTTAACATTATATAACACCTAGTAAATTCCTTAGGTAGGTTGAACCATTATATGTTGTACTTCATGTTCAAGGTGACCCGATCACACAATTAAAAGAATTAATTTAGGCCCCTTAATCCCTTGGAAAAATAATGAAACCTAGTTCAAACATTATCATACATCATAACAACCATGATAAATATTTAGGGGAATCTGACCCAAGAATTTGGATGACACGTCATACGGGTAAACTTAGGCCATGGGTGCGCTTAGCAAAATATAACACATGTCACTGTGACCCACATGGGATACGATAGAAGGTTGAGTTGGTAACTACATTGGGAAGACAACCCCTGATTGGTGTCCAGTAGGTCACTCCATAGTATCGAGCGATAGAGTGCAAGACCCCAAGGACAGTGACTAGAATGGAGTCCGGCGGAAGACCACCGATTCCCCAATAATAACTTAATTCATTAGGTTCGTTCCAGAGTAACAACGAGAGCTCGGTATGGATCATGAGTAGATATTAATAAAAATAAATATCCTTGCGAAAGGGAGCTTTGGGATTCAACCCATCGTAGCTCCTAGTGCCCTCGAGAGCCCTTCACCGGGCATGCCCTGGACAGTCCTGGGATTAACCCTAAACTGCTAGGTATAACAAACACTAGACAAGAGTAGTCTAATAGGCTAAGGCATTGATGTTCATTCTCACCCATGATGGGTTGGAGGGATTCAGAATTAAGGCACAGATGTTCATTCTCACCCATGAAGGGTTGGAGGGATTCAGAAGAAAGACATTAATGTGCAGTCTCACCCATGATGGGTTGGAGGGATTCAGGACGGGTTGGTCCTGCGAGCTGGAGGCTCTGGTTGGAATATCTTGCATGTGCATAAACCTGTGGCGGGTCATGCGGTACTGTGCCAATCATCACACTGATGGCAGTACGGTGACTCTGGCGAGGTGTGAGGGTTTGAGGGGCCAGTGGGTTGTTTTACACTGCTGTCTGAAGGACAATCCCCCAGAACGCACACTCGACCAAAAAGACTGGTGGGTAGCCATCGAATAGTATGCAAAGACTCTAGAGTGCACCTAGGACGTGTACAGAGGCATATGGGAGGTCTAGGCCTGGTAGTGTGTATACGCGCCTAGGAGTGGAGACGCCCGCTACACTGCTATCGTAGCCACAATGGCGGTACCAGAGAGTGATGCTAGCTCCAAAAAGTGGGAACTAAAGTTATGTGATCACAGAGTCGTGTGTGTGAGTTACACTTGCATGGATCATAAAATGCATGCATATCATACATTCATAACTAGGTCATACACACCATAGATCCTTATCATATAAATTAGTATGGGCTCTTTTATATGATAAGTTATATTTCTGAAAACCTTAACTTATAAGTTTGTATAGGCATTCATATAAGTTAAGGTACTTCTGCGATTTTAGATTGGTAGTAGCTTATTTTACTTCCTGTCTTTACTCTGCTTACTTTCAGTACTTGCTTAGTTACAGTACTTTACTTGTTTCTATTCAGTTCTTCTTACCTTTCATATACCATATGTATAGAACTGCTACAGTAGAAATACTTGACATATATATACTTGTTAGTATAGCTCCACTGTCACCTGTTTCCTTTGCTATACCCCTTGTTGTCCTTCGCTTCATCCTCCCACCCGGTGTCTAGGAGTTGCGGGGGTGAGGTGTGGAGGAAACGACTTAGTCTTTGTGACTAACAGTCGGTGTGACCAATCATTTTAGGAGCTCGAGGAGATTGAGTACCAGTAGGACGAGGTGGCAGGACGTGAGGAGATGATACCACCACTACCTAATACTACTGCAGCCCGTCGTCAGGTGGGACGAGTTTCTGATGATAGTATAACTTCCACTTGTTGACATTTGTGTGAGAGAGATTTGATATTATGTACAGGGCATAAGCCCTTTTTCTCTTTTGATGTACTCATCCTGGACTCGTGTACTTTCATTTTTATTTGATAGTGTTGTGACATGTGGACTAGCTGTTATTATATACTACTTGTTTTTTACTTCTATCTCTCAATTGGCCGAATAGGTTTTATGATCGTACTAGCCGACAGGATCGGCGTGTTGCGGTGTCAACTAATCCGTGAATTAGTGCCACCGTAAGGCGGCGGTTCTGGGCATAAGACCGGGAGCCTCCTTGGTAAGGGGGAGGGGTCTTACAGCAAGAGCCTTCAAAAGTGATTGCGATCGATCAGGTACCTGTTGATAGTGGGTTGACGACGAAGGTTAAGACCGTTCGCATTGAGGATTTTGAAGTCAAGCGACTTCGTAATAAAGACATTAGAATGGTCAAAGTCCGATGGGACAACTGCGGTCATGAGGAGCTTTTGTGGGACCGAGAGCAGACCATGATTGAGGAGTATCCCGAGCTCTTCTACTCAGGTACCGTCTAAGTTTGAGTACTTTATATTCCATAATTTCGGGACGAAATTCATTTAAGGGGGGGGGGGGGAATTATAACGCCCCAAAACTCAGAAATTATCTGGTGGCATTTTAAGGCCAATCTGGCGCACGATAAGGGTCACACGGCCTGGGACACAAGCGTGTCCATGGCCGTGTCCTGCCTATGAGTTCAACGATTTTCCGTGTGGTCGACAAAATGCAATCAACGATCCTTGGAGGTCGGGCACACAGCCTGAGACACGGGCGTATCTAGTGCCATGGCCTGCTCTATGTTAGCCGGGCTGTCACGGCCTAGAACACATGCATGTACTGGTCGACATGGGCATGTCAAAAGTTGACACAGGCGTGTCGAGAAACCGTGTCCTGTTCGGGACGTTACGATTCCTGGGTCGATTGAGGAACACGCCCCGTGACACGGGCGTGTGCTAATTGACATAGGCATGTCAAATGTTGACACAGACGTGTCAAATGTTGACACAGGCATGTCTAAGCCCGTGTCCTGGTCAGGACGCGACGATTTCCTGTATCTCTTGAGGAACACGCCCTGTGACACGGGCATGTTAGAGGCTGACATGGACATGTCAAGAGTAACACGGGTGTGTCTGAGCCCATATCCTATTTTGCATTCGATGATCGTTTTCAGATCGTGAGACACAGCCTGTGTCACGGGCATGTCACAAGCCATGTTCGGCCCAGGAAAGTGAGTTTCAGGGCGATTCGTGGCTCTTCATTTCCTTCAAATAATATCTAACGGTCCAGATCTCTCCCCGCTGATATAAAGCCTGGAGATGAGGGTTAAACCCTCATTTCTCTTAGGCCTTTCTCTTTCTAAAGGGTTAGAGAGAGGGGAGAGCAAGGAAGAAGGAGAAGGAGGAATCTGGCCGCTGGTGGAGCTTCGGAGCTGCGAATCGCAAACCGAGTCTAGATCCGCGGAGGCGAGGCCGTTGCGGTGCTTTTCATATGACTAGTTTTCTATGGGGCCAAAGAGAACCTCTAGGGTAACGATTCTCTTCTTGGACATGTCAAGTCCTCTTCTTTTTTGCATAGGAAACCCGCTCTCGCGAGTGTGCGGTGAGTGTGTGGTATTTACTTCGGGTGGACATGAATAGTCCCTGTTATCTTGCATATAGAGTCCAAAATCGAAGTACGAATATAGGAATGGTGTGTGAACCCTACCCGGACAAGTTGGTCTGGATCGGTGATGTTTTCATCATGCATTGATTGCCGGAGAAGACTCTGTGCCATATGTTTTTCTGGTTTCTACATGGTAGATTGCTGTAGGGAGTCTTGGGGATTAACTCCAAGGTGCACCCAGAATTCTGGGCAGAAGCGAAGTTCTGCCGTATTTGTGGCCTGAGAGCTAGCCTTGTACATAGCCGGACTATGTACTGTTGTATGATCAATATATTGGGATTTGGTGAAGCTTGTCTCGCGCCGATGGCTAAATGGCCGTGGCGAGGTGAGCAATGGGCTGGTGGATCCTTACCCACTCCAAATGGTTGGGTTAAAGCGAACTAAGGTACATGGGACTTGACGATGGCTTGGAGAGCGAGTTTAGGCTTCAGCTGAAAGGAATTTAATGCTCACATTATTTGCAGTACTGGGGGCAGTGGTGGACTGCGGAACAAGCTAGGTTCGGACCAGGTTCACCGAGTAAGTGCCTTGAGAGCACGGGGTGTGAGGCCATGCGGTCCTACACCTATGGTGAAGTGTGCTGATATTGTAATTTCACTTTAATGTTTGGCTATGCTAATAAATTGCAGGGAAGGAGCACCGCCACCCCATGTAAGGGGTTGTTGCAGTATGGAGGCCGGGCGGTCTGTTGCTGTTCGAAGACAGGGCGGTCTGGCGGTTTGTCTCAGACGACTTGGAGACTGTACGGTCTAGCGGTCTCCAGTGGTGGCTTGCTCTCTGTGGCTTTGGTTCTCCTCCTGTTGGTTGTCGAGCGGTTAGCCGGTTTGTCTAACCGCACGACCTGTCCGGTTTGTCTATTTGTAAAGCCGCATATACTTGTAAATTTTTAGTCCCACATTGCTTTATTGTAATCTCTCTCATCTCCTCCATTCTATAAAAGGGAGGCTATACCATTGTAATTGATACCTTTTTTGGATAATAAAGTTTACATTACTCCAATTTTTCGGTCTGCTTTTTCCTGTTCACACATAGTATCAGAGGACTCGGTCCTTTCCTCCTGATTGTGTGAGCACTCTCTATCCGTACGACTTGTTTCTTCCCACGACCTGTCTTCGCGGCTTGTTTCTTCTTCCCGTGACCTGTCTTCGCGGCTTGTTTCCTCTTCTAACAGTTTCCCTGTTCGCGCGGCTTGATTCCTACCCTTTGTGTTTGCGGCCTCTTGCTTCCTCTTTCTTTCCACACACTTTGCTTAGTCGCCGGCTCCCCTTTTCTAGCCGCTCCTCTTCTTTGTCGCCGTGACCTGTTCTAGCCGCTCTCCTCTTATTTGTCGCCGCAACCTGTCCATAAGTCATCGTGACCTGTTCTAGCCGCTCTCCTCTTCTTTGTCACCGCGACCTGTCCTTAAGTCGCCGCAACCTTGTTAGCCGCTCCCATTCCAGCAACTTCTTCTTTTAGCCGCGACTTGTTTATCTCGCAACTTTCTTCTATGGCCAACTCCGATATCTCCACCGCCACTACTCCCGTTGCTGCTCATCCTCCTCCTCCCACTCCTTCTGGTAATCTTAGCACCGCTTCCAAGCTTTTTGGTCCAACCTATCCGGATTGGAGTGTCTCCTTCACCTTCCTCCTCCACTCTCAACGCAAATGTCATCATCTCACAGATGAACCTCCTCCGCATGATTCCCCTCTCTTTGACGACTGGGATGCTAACGACGCTCTTGTCCACACATGGCTGGCTAACAACCTCTCTGATGAATCCGTCAAGGTCGCATGGCTAACAACCTCCCTGTTATCCGTCATGATGAAACCGTCAAGGTCGCATGGCTACATCTTTCCGCTCTCTACTCAAAGGGCGCTCAGACGTATCGCATCTATAATTTATATGCGGACCTCTTTGCCCGTCCCTCCATGTCTCCAGCGGCTGTTTACCAGCAAGTTCAGGCTCTCGGAGCCGAAATTCTACAAAATCACCCCTTCTTTGCTGATCTCGCTGAGCAACACAAACACTTCCAGGAGCTTCTGGTTGTGTGTTATCTTATACGACTTCCTAAGTCATATGACATGATACATCAATAGATCCTTGGTGAGGTGGAGTCTCCCACCCTGGATGCCACCGCTTCCCGCATCGTCGCTGTTACATATTTGCTCCAATATCCGCTGTTATCCTCCCCTACTTAATCAGACAACTCCGCTCACCATACTCAGCGAAGTGGCTCTGGTGGCCGCCACCTCCCCTCCAGCAACCGTGGTGCTTCCCGCATTATTTGCTCTCACTGTGGCCGCACCGATCACACGGTTGATCGCTGTTGGAAGTAGCATCCTCATCTTCGACCATCTGGCGATGCTTCCACTTCCTCTTCAAAGCCGTCCGCCTCTGTGGTCACGTCTTCAGGTAGTGCCCACGTCGCTACTCAAGGTAAATGGCTGATCAACTCTGGTGCTACCAATCATATGACCGGCAATCCACAATGTTTTTCTCTCCTTGAACAGCATGACCGGTTGCCCCCGGTCCTTATTGCGGACGACTCTCTCTCACTGGTCAATGAAACAGGTGTTGTTCAAGTGACTCCGTCTCTTCTCCTGGAGGACACCCTATACGTGACCAAGTTCCCTTGCAACTTGTTATCTGTTGCTTCGCTTTGCAAACAACTACAAGGCTCTATCACATTCACTTCTACTACTTGTTCTTTTCAGGATCCGGGCACCAAGAGGACGATTGTTACTGGGACTGAGAGAGGCGGCCTCTACTTCCTCGACAATGTTTCCGCCCTCTCCGCCTTCTCCACATCTTCTACTGATCTTTTCTAGTGGCACCTTCGTCTTGGTCATGCTCCTCCAAGTCTTCTTCATTAGCTTCTACCACATCTTCCTCCGCAAGGCCCACCGCTCAACTGTGAAGCATGTCAACTTGGCAAGCATCACCAGTCCTCCTTCCCACCAAAGCAAGGTCGTGGCTCTTCCCGGCCATTTGAACTTGTTCACTCCAACATCTGGGGTCCTGCTCCTACCCTCACCATAGGTCGGGATAGTTCATATTTTGTAACGTTTATTGATGACTTCTCTAGATGTACATGAGTGTATCTTTTAAAGGATCGCTCAGAACCTTTTTCTGTATGGACCTCTTTTTATAATATGGTTAAGAATTAGTTTGATGTGTCTATTAAATTTTTTCGTTCTGATAACACAAAAGAATATCTTAGCAATGCTTTCTCTTCCTTTTGTATGCAAAATGGTATTCTTCATCAAACGACATGTGTTTATACCTCCCAATAAAATGGGGTGGCAGAACGCAAGAACCATCACCTTCTCGATGTCGCCCGCACTCTGATTATACAAATGCACGTTCCTCGCTCCTATTGGGGCTACGCTGTCCTCATCTCATGTTACCTCATTAATCACATTCAGTACACGGTTCTCCATGGACAAACTCCCTTCTCTCTTCTCTATCCTGGCAAGGATGCATTTCCTCTTCCTCTGCGTATCTTTGGGTGCCCGACCTTTGTGCACAATCCTTCCGCGACACATGACAAACTTGACTCCCGTGCCACCAAATGTATCTTTTTGGGTTATTCAACTACTCAAAAAGACTACTAATATTTTGATCCCGTTATTCAGAAACAATACGTCTCTGCAGATGTGACCTTCTTCGAGAATGTGTCCTATTTCTCCTCTGACCCTCCTCCAGCACTTTCTACTTCTCCCACCATCCCCCACCCCGTCTAATCCCATCGAGATTTTCCCACCATCACCTCCACCGTCTCCTCCTTCCCTCTCTTCCTCATCACCACCGCTCTCTCCCTCTTCTCCGCGGCCGTCTCTCTCCTCTCCCGGGTCAGCTCTCTCCGCCACAGATGCTCCGGTTACTGAGGAACATGCCGACCTGGATCTTCCCATTGCTCTTTGCAAAGGGGTGTGGACGTATACCCATGACCCGCTAGCTGTTGTTATTTCATATGATCGTCTTAGTCCTTCTAGTAGGGCGTTTGCATTGGCTATCTCTGTGACTGACACTCCCCGCACCTACCAGGAAGCACTCACTATTCCTCATTTGAAGGCCGCCATGGATGAGGAAATTGCTACCCTTACTGAACAGGGCACCTGGACCCTGGTTCCCCCTCCTTTGGGCACTGATGTTGTTGGCTGCCGCTGGATCTTTATTGTCAAATTCCATCCAGATGACAGCGTGGATCGCTACAAGGCCCGCCTGGTGGCCAAAGGATTCACTCAGACCTATGGTGTTGATTACTTTGACACCTTCTCTCCCGTTGTTCGTCTCAGCACCATTCGGGTCCTTCTCTCTGTCGCTGTCAATAGGGATTGACCCATTTAGCAGCTGGATGTTAAGAATGCTTTCCTATACGGTGATCTCCTGAAAGCTGTTTATATGGAGCAACCTCCTGGGTATGTTGCTCAGGGGGAGACACGAGTATGCCGGCTAAAGAATGCTGTCTATGGCCTCAAGCAGAGCCCGTGTGCCTGGTTTGACAAGTTTAGCGACATTTTTGCGGCCATTGGTTTTGCAAGAAGTTCAGCCGATCACTCCTTATTCGTTCGAAAAACCGCCTCTGGTCTGGTAGTTCTTGCGGTTTATATTGATGACATTCTTCTTACTGGCGATGACCAGAATGGGGTAACTTTGACAAAGAAACACCTCCGTCAACACCTGGTCACAAAGGATATGGGCTCCCCGAAATTCTTTTTGGGGATTGAAATCTCTAGGAAGCCCAACTCCATGGTCCTTTCCCAACAGAAGTATGCTCCTGATCTTCTAAAAGAGGCAGGATTGACTGGTGCTAAACCTGCCAGTTGTCCCATGACTTCTGGAGAAGACAAAACTTAGACAGATGACTCTCCTCTTCTATCCGATCTTACGAGGTACTGGCGTCTGGTTGGCAAACTCATTTATCTCACGGTAACTAGACCCGACATCTCTTATGTTGTTTGCAAGGTGAGTCAGTTCATGCAAGCTCCTAGGGAATGTCATCTACAATCTGTCCTGAGGATATTGAAGTATATTAAAGCAGCACCAGGGAAAGGACTCCTTTTTCAGAAGAATGGTCACTTATGGGTTGAAGCATACTCAGATTCGATCTATGCTGATGACAAAGGTGACCGCAAGTCGACATCAGGTTCCTGCACGTTTGTTGGAGGCAATCTTGTTAGTTTGAAGAACAAGAAATAGTCTGTGGTCTCCAAGTCTAGTGCAGAAGCGGAATATCGCAGTATGGCGTCGACCACGTGTGAGTTGAAATGGTTACAGGCACTCATGCTTGATTTAGGAGTGGTCTACAACTATCCTCTTTCTATGTTCTGTGATAACAAGGCCGCGATATACATCTCCAAAAATCCGGACTTTCATGGGAGAACAAAACACATAGAAGTTGACTGTCATTTTATTCAAGAAGAGATCTTGAAGTAACCGATTTATACTCTGTTCGTCACTTCCGACAACGAGTTGGCAGACATCTTCACCAAGTCGGTGTCCGCCTCCTTTTTCCATATTTGCGACAAGCTGGGCATGATTGATATCTATGCTCCAGCTTGAGGGGGAGTGTTGCAGTATGGAGGTCGGGTGGTCTGTTGCTGTTCGGAGACCGGGCGGTATGGAAATTTGTCTCAGACGACTTAGAGACCGGGCGGTCTAGCGGTCTCCTATGGCGGCTTGCTCTATGTGGCACTGGTTCTCCTCCTATTGGTTGTCGGGTGATTAGCCGGCTTGTCTAACCGCACGACCTGTACGATTTGTCTATTTGTAAAGCAGCATATACTTGTAAATTTTTAGTCCCACATTGCTTAATTGTAATCTCTCTCATCTCCTCCATTCTATAAAAGGGAGGCTATACCATTGTAATTGATACTTTTTTTGGATAATAAAGTTTACATTACTCCAATTTTTCGGTCTGCTTTTTCCTGTTCGCACCGGGGTGGGGTCGTTATAATTTGGTCAGCTTTAGCTGACCATTGCTTTTGTTTGCCACCGCTGTAGTGGAATGTTAATTGTAGGTGCTGCGGAGCCTAGTGGTAAGTAGCGGGTTGAAGCCCTGGTTGCTGTGCAGGCCCTTGAATGCCAAAGCGAATGTTTACTTTTTATGCTCATGTGTGATCGGCCTGCGTACCGATGTATGGAGGACATTTATTGTTTAAGTAAACTCTTGTAAGGCAATAAGGCCAAAGTTTTGGTGTATTTGCACAATCATTCCTACTTTGGGTTTTAGTGGACATTCATGCTTTAGCATTTGGGTTCTTATAACTGTTTAAAAGCTTCCGCTAGAATGCTCTGAGTTAGGATGCGTATTCCTATGCTGCTAATTTGGTATTAATACGTAACTCCACTAACTGTTTGTGGAATATGGCGAGGGGCCCCGTCTGGACCTTCTGTTATATCCCATGTGACAGATGTGGGTATTACATGCGACCTGTTCTATCCTATGGTGATTTGAATCTAAAGAGCTTCATATTATGCAGAATCAATAGGCATTAAGATCTAAAAATTGGTTTAAGTTATTACCGACAATGGAGCTCGCTATTCAGGGAAAGAAAATACAACAAGCAGAAGAATAGTTATTTCAAGATTCATGAGCTGGGGCCTGGGGGCAAGTGCCGGTAGGCTCAGCTAGAGAGACATTTCCATTTACCCCGACCTCACGTCCCCATCCCCGGAGGACGACACAGGTTGTTGAACTCGCGCACTAGCTCCAGATCCTAGTAGATGAACCACATGTTCTCACTGATCCTATCCATGACTGGGGTGGGAGAAGTCATCCCGCTTGCTGAGGTGCGATTCACCTCATCCGCGAGCAACACATAGTCCCTCTCCAGTGCCTGCATCCTCTGCTCGCCGAGATTGTTCTCCTCTTGGATCCTGCGCAACGCGAGTCCTTGCTTCTTCAGGACTTCAACAGTTCGTCTCCTCTGCTTGGCAGGTTCTAGCGAGGAGTCCCAGAAGTTTTCCATCGCGCTAGGAGAAGGAGGTGGCGAGTAGCAAGCCAGCTCAGAAGATTCTTCCGCCTCGAATTGTCCGAGGAGACCTGCAAGGATAATTAATCTCGGTGAACATAATGGGCGAGTGCTTCAAAACAACTATGTAAGATGGCCCTATATAAGTGGAACTTACGGGATGAGCTTGGCTGTCCCCGGAAGATATATGTGGGGGGCAAGGTAAAGTTCTTACCGTGACATGTAAGTTGAGATCCTGGGAAGATGAGCTCGAAGCTCGGAATGGGAATGTCTCCGGCACCTCCCTCCGCGAGTACAAGAGCGGGTGTGGGTGGCCAAACAGGTTTGCTAGCCGGTGATTTCTGCCTCAGCGAGTCCATCCCTGTGGTCCCGAAAGGGGGCGATCTCTCGCAGGCGAGTACCAGGAGGAGTTTGAGGCTGCGAGTCATCGTGGGGGGAGTCGACTCGCGGCGTGGATGCTTCGCCGTCGGTCTGATGAATGTCCGGGTCGACAAGAATGTTGATGATCTTTCTTTTCTGTTCCGTGGTTGGTTTAGAGAAAGAAACAAGTCCATGATCTAGGGTGGAGGCCAGATCGCGATAGACCGACTCGACAGCTTTTGGAGCTAACTTGGCCTTCTTGGCAGGCTGTGGGTTTGGAGACTCGCACAGCAAAGCACTGAGAGATACAACAACTAGGTTGGCAGCATGAGCGGCGTTGAGCACGTGGGTGTGGTTAAGCCTCTCTTGGAGCTCTTTGGAAAGAGGCATCTCGACAGGGTTAGAGTAAGGGGAATGTCAAAGGTCTCCCAGGTACGCGGGCGTATATATATAGCCGCTGGTGGATCCAACAAAAAGATTCTCTCTCGCTCCTACCACACTCGCCACATTTTGCGGGGTTGGATGTTTTTTCTAATCTTGGGGCAACCTCGCAAAGAGCGGGGATTGTGTACAACCCCATATCCGACAAGTGGGGATTGACAGGAGCCAGACCAGCCAAGTTAGGTAGTCCACGTCCCAGGCGAGTCGGGCCCCCGACGTCGAGTCCACTCGGCACCTTCCGTCTTGGCGTCGAGTGAGGCTTGTTCACTCGACACCTCTATCCTTAGAGTTGAGTGAAGCCCATACACTCAATGCCTCTTTCTTGATGTTGAGTGAGATCTCTGTAGCCCCATCGGTTCGCCCAGGTGGGGTGGAGAGGAACAGGGGCGAGTGAAGCAGTAGACTCGCACTCGCCTGTGGCTCTCGACACGCAGTTGGCGAGTGGGGCATTTCTGGCCCGCACTGGCCCAGGGCCATAGGGAGGCGGCGAGTGCTAGCACAATCGAGCACTCGCCACCCCTTGCGAGTGGAGGTCTTCAAGGGCCACTCGCCCAAGTGTTATATGATGTATTTTTACCATTTTACCTCCGCTGTCTTGCCCATAGCCTTTCAGAATAGCGGAGTTACACTGTTGGTAGGCCACCTTGGACTGCATATAACTGCTTAGAACAGCAGAGGCTGGTTGTTGGCAGACCGTTTTTAGAAAACTATAAATAGACCCAAGGGGGTATCTCTGAGGGCATGCTTACTTGTGCCATGGTTTTCTTGCGCTTTCTGTGACATTCTTAGCTCAACACTTGACTAAGGAGGGGAAGCGCTCTAAGATCTTCCGGGTGTGTGGTGTACATATATATATGTATATATATGTGTGTATATATATGTGTGTATATGTATATATATATATATATATATATATATATATATATATATATATATATATATATATATGTGTGTGTGTGTGTGTATATATATATATGTGTGTGTGTGTGTGTGTATATATATATATATATATATATATATATATATATATATACACACACTAGCATCTTCGAACGGGCTCCGCCCGTTCTCGAAGTGTCGCTGCTCGCTTCGCCCGTAACCAGGCGCTCTTCGCTCGCCCCCCCAGTGGTATTCGCCCGCCCCCTTCAATAGTTTTTTAAAATATAAATAATTTTTAAAATTTATTAGAATTTTTTATTAAAATTTATTTGATTTTTTATTAAATTAGATTTTTAATATTTAAATTCATTATTTAAAACAAATAATAATAATAAATAAATAAAAAACGCCCCCTCCCCCGTTCGACGATCGTCGAACTGGTCAACCCGTTCGACGTTCGTCGAACGAGCCGTCGAACTCCGTCCGTTCGACGTTGGTCGAACGGGTCGTTGGTCTAACGACCCGTTCAACAATCGTCGAATAGGTCGTCGAACTATCTGGGTCTCATGGGCAGGGCCACCGCCGGCGGTGTCCCTGCCCGCTCGCTGCCGGACAACACTCGGCGTGTTCGCCGGAGGCCGGCGAACCCGCCGGTGGGCGCCGGGCAGGCCGCCGACGGCTCTGCCGGCGGTGGCGTCGGGAATAGGCGTGGCTGTTCTCTTTGGGAGTAGGCGCGGACAGTTATCGAGATTTTTCCTGAAGTGAACAGTGTCGATTTTTGTGGAAATGTTATAGGCAGTTCTCTTCTTTTGTATCCAACGACCCATATTTGCAGATGCTTGATCGGACGGTTCTTATTCATTTCTTGGGTGCCTCAAGATATGCATATTGTTATATATATATATATATATCTCTGTGTGTGTGTGTGTGTGTGTGTGTGTGTGTGTTTACACACAAATATATATATATGAAGTTGTTTGAAAAACATGGAACTCGCACATTTTGAAAATATGCCAACTTTTATGCTTTTTTAGGAAAAGTGCTCAACATGAAAGTTGTAGATCTCGTCGAAATCTACAACTTTCATACTAAGAACTATTTGATTTAAAGCCGTTTAGGCCCCCAATTTTGACCCCGAAAAAAGTCTTGCCGAACATATGTACGGACGCCCGGGTTCGGCGTGACTATTTCGGGGCCAAAACGAGCGCTTAAATGTCTTCAAATCAAAAAGTGATCAATAAGAAAGTTGTAGATCTCGTCGAGATCTACAACGTTCTTGATCAACACTTTTCTTAAAACTACATGAAAGTGTACATATTTCAAAAGTATCTGTAACCCTTTTTTCTTCTAAAAACGGGTTCCCAGGATTTACATAAAACTGTGTGTGTGTCTGTGTGTGTAGGGGAGAGATGCCATGCGAATACAAGAGCATGCAAAGGTGCTAGCAGAAATCCCAGCCGGTAATCATGAATCCATGATTAGATACAATGCCGATGAACATTCACAGCGTGGCGACTACAGGATCGCCGGTCGCCGGCTGCCGGTCACCCCGGGCTCGTTGGCGTCCACGCCGACGAGCCACGGGCGGCCGGTGGACGGCGAGCCCGCAGCCGCCGGCCGCCCCGCTGTAAACAAAAAATGCAAATTTTCTTGACAGCGGGGCGGTCGGCGGTTGCGGGCTCGCCGACCACCTGCCTCCCTGAGCACGTCAGCGTCACCGACCCGCAGTCACCGGCCGCCCCACTTTCAAGCGCAATGATGGAGAAAAGAAGACATCCGCGATACAGATTGAACGGCCTAGGATATCTATTCGCACCTTCACACGTGCCAGTTATTCGCATATGATTCTCTCCCTATATATAGACACACACACACACACACACACACACACACACACACACACACGAGTGCCTGACACGGGGCTCCGCCTCTATGGCCATGCACTACAGTACCCGTGTGGCGACGACGGGCCTGACACGGGGCTCCGCCCCTATGGCCATGCACGGCAGTACCTGTGTGGCGACGGAGGCCAGGTGGAGCCTCAGGGAGGGGTCCGTCAGCCTCCGACGAGTTGCTGCGGGCTGCGCCCGAATCAAGGTGGGTTGCGATCACAACATATATATATGAGCACTTAAAATGACCGTAAAAAATATACATCAATATCACAATATTTATTTTGTAAAAAAATATAAGCATATATGTAAAAAGATTTTTGTCTCTCTTATTTTCTCTATCTCTCTCGCTCCCTCTCTCTCTCTCCCCCTCCCTCTATCTAATTCTTAATAATAACGGATATATATTATATTATAATATAGGCAAAACACCTTTTTCAGTTCCTAACATTTACTTCCTTTATTATTTCAGTCTTTAACTTTTTTTGTGTGTATTTCAGTCCCCATTTTTTTCCTCCTTTTTTATTTTAATCCCTAACTAACCCTGCCATATATCCCATTAACTATATCACACATAATAAAACTATTTCACACATAATCATAATAAAACTATATCACAATTATTAAATTTGTGCGCTCAGCTGAATGGAGTTAAAACAATCAAATTCAACATTAAACTCTTTTTACCAGCCAAAACTTACATTAAAGAAAAAAATGAAAGCCATACACCAGAAACAATCCTTTTAAACAGAAAATCTTGCACCAAAATCACGCATAACCAACATTAAACGACAACAAAACAATGAATGAAACTAAAATAGTCGTTTTAAACAGAAAAAATTCTGGAGCAGAGGAACTTTTGGAGCAAAACAATTTCAATCCCTAATCTTGCTTAGAGTAATTTTTACTAAGAACGCAATCATCGCTGAGTAGAATAAATTTTGGAGCAGAAAAAAACCCTAAAAAATCCCAAAATCAAAAAAATTACTATGTTCAAAGCCATAAGTCACTGGAAAAATGCTAAGAAATTCGATTAACCAAAGATAAAGATATTTAGGTATGTTGTAGGCAAAACACTAAACCAAATGAACCACTCCTCATCGCAGAAACCAAAACATGTTCCATTACCTACCGGAGTCGACGCCGTTGAACTCGCTGTGGATCAGTCTTAGCTCGAGGAACTTTGTCACTGAGTACTCACCAGAGAAGCCGGTGTTGAACTCGTCGTGGATCAGTCGATTGGAGTGGTAGAGGTGGAGCTTTCGTGTGGTAGAATGGAGGAGCCGAATCGGAAAAACTAAACTGACGGAAAAGCCAGTTCACATTTTGCCATTATATTTAGGACTGATATGAAATGTGAAAAAAGGTTGGAGACTTTTTTGGTCAAAAAAAAAGTTTAGGACTGAAATATTAAAGAAAGTAAAAGTTAGGGGCTGAAATGAATTTTTTGCCTATAATATATATATTTATATGTTTCTCTCTCATTCTCTTTCTATCTCCCGCCATTCACCATCTCCTCTCTTTCTCTCCCTCTCTCCTCTCTTTCTCTCTTTACTCCCTCTCTTTTTCTCTCTCCCGATCCATCATCCGCAATAGGTATAGGAGACCTATATTTTTTTGTTTTTGTCCAACAACAATGATCAAATGGCGAATAATTTCTAGAGATTGATCGGATGTCCATGCTTTCTTCAAGAGCTTTTAAAAGCATGGATTTTAAATTCCATTTCATATATCTTTATATTATATTATATATATCTTTATTATATAATACAATGGACATATCTCAAAGCACACTATGAAACTCATCTGTACCGTCCGGTCATCATGAAATCTCATCTAGCCATTGGATTCATAAATCTATACCTGCAATAAAAAAACTCATAGAATTTTAATGTTCATCCCAGTCGATTTCCAGATACCCGCCCTGTTCGCCTGCCCGTCCAGCGCCCCTCCTATGCCGGCGGCGGCTGAGCCACCGGCGGCCTGCCCGGCGCCCTCCGGCGGGTCCGCCTGCCTCCGGCGAACCCGCCGGGGGTTGTCCGGCGGCGAGCGGTGGCCCTGCCCGCTGGCCGCCGGACAACCTCCGGCGGGTTCGCCGGAGGCCGGCAGACCCGCCGGTAGGTGCCGGGCAGGCCGCCGGTGGCTCCGCCGCCGGCGACAGAGGAGGGCGGCCTGCGTGAGCAGGCCGAAGCCTTGGGGGGGGGGGATTTTTGGTTTTTTTTTTTCATTTTTTTATTTAAAAAATAATAAATAATTATATAATTATTTATTAAATTATAATTTGATTTAAAAATAATAATTACCCGGCGGGTGGGGGGCAGGCGAAGCCCATCGGGGGGCAAGCGAAGCCCGCGTGAATGCCAAGCGGGCGTAGCCCGCTTGATTGCGGGCGAAGCCCGCAGCGACGCATTGAGAAAGGGCGAAGCCCGCCGCAGGCGGGGGGCGGGCGAAGCCTGCGTGAATGCCAAGCGGGCGAAGCCCGCAACAACGTATCGAGAACGGGCGAAGCCCGTTCGAAGATGCTAGTATATATATATATATATATATATATATATATATATATATATATATATATATATATATATATATATATATATATATTGAAAGTGATGCCTCAGATACTGAGGGATTGATCTACCTAATTCTAGAGGGGGGGGGGGGGGGGAGGGGTGAATAGAGTATTTTAAAAACTTTGAGTTGTTTTTACAGTGGATTTAAAATAGGTGATATATATATGTATATATATATATATATATATATATATATATATATATATATATATATATATATATATATATATATATATATATATATATATATATATATATATATATATATATATATATATATATATATATATATACACATATAAATAAAGTAGAGCACAACTAGACGACACAAAGAAATTTATAGTGGTTCCCCAGTAAACCTGGGTACATCCACTCTTCTACCAGCTTGGTAGGAATCCACTACAGGTTTTTGATCAGGTGCCCTACCACCATAGGTTTTTGTTCAGGTGCCCTGTCACAATAAGATCTATTTTCTAAGGGAGATCTAACAACCCTTTGAGCTTTTGATCAGGTGCCTAAAAACTAAACCAAATCTTTTTATCAGGAGACTTGACAACCAAAGGATTAACTTTTGAAGGGAGTTATAATACTGTACACAGTTGGATAATAAGATTGATATTGTCTTCTCTGTCTCAATCCTCTGAGAAGACTAGTGGATTTTGTGATGTTGTCAAAGCTCCCCCCCCCCCGAGTTATTGAAATCTGGTCAGGAGTAGGAGACTTTGCTTCGTGGTGTAGGCCTTCAAGTTGAAAACTTCTTCTTCCAGTATATGTATCTGAGTGATTGTGAAGTTGATCTCAAAATAATGATTGTTTACTGGAAGAAAAGCTTGAGGAAGAAGAATGATGAAGAGCAAGAAGTTCTGTGATTTTGTTTCTTGTTCTCTGTATGCAAATGTTCTCTTCTTCTCTTTTGTCTGTTAGACTTGTTCTATGGTTACATGTACTCAGCAATTTTCTGAAAATTTCTTTTATATCTTGATTGCTAATTTGAATTTCAAATTCCTTGAAATCCTCTGTGTATTTTCTAGGAAATGGAACAACTGATTTTGTCTTCAATGTGTTTCCCCAACAGTCCCAGTAAATACGTTAAGTAATAACTCTGTAAAATCCCTAATTAATGCTGCCAGGAACAACTATATTTTTGAGAATATAAGCATTAATTATCATAGTATCACTTTCTTAATTTCTGAAATTAAACTGACTTAGTCGATCAGAGAATCTGCAGAGAAGTTTAGTCGAGTAGAACCTGGATGGAGTTAGTCGACTTCAGTAAAGCTTTTTTCGTCCTGAGCACCAATTTCTTCGAGCTGATAAGTCTTCTTCGTCGAGCTGAGCTCCAAGATCGTCGAACAAAAAAACGTACTTGCCAAACTGAGCTCCAGGTTTGTCGAGCTGAGAATGCACTTTGTCGAGCTGAGATTCTGATATAAGCTCACAGTTTGTCGACCAAAGCTAGGCTTTCATCGAGCTCAACTTTGAGAAGGAACTCTGAGTTCGTCGAGCTGAGTTCGACGATCGTCGAGTTGAGTTCAGCTATCGTCGAACTACTTTTTCTGCAATCTTCAAAACTGAACCAAATGTGATAGACCTAAAACCCCAAAACTAATATATAACCCTAGACTATACATGGTGGGTCATCAAACCTAGTAGTGAACCTAGCCCAAATCACAAGTAGGTTTCCAACAATCTCGCACTATTTGGGTGAGGTCACTATGCAAAATAAAAATAAATAAAATCACAAAGTAATAAAAAATATCTGACAGATTTTTAAAAAGATTCAGCAGATATGAACAAATATGCCTTGTGAGTTTACATATAGCAAAAAAAAAATTCAAAATGCAAAATCAGATAGTTATCATTGTTTCTTTGAAGCATCTGAAGAAGTAGTAGGTTTTGTGAAAATCATCTTTCTATTAGGATTCTCTTCTTCTCTTTGGGTCATTTTCATGTCTTGAGCACCAAGAATCTTCACAGTTGCAACTCTTATATTTGTCCAGTTCTTTCTTCCTATAAGATGACATAGTAGAGAATTGAGAAGAATCCTTTCCTTCTTCCTTGGCCTTCCTTATCTGAGATAGAGCTATCATCTCATTAAACCTATCCATTCTATAGTTTGGATCCAACTCTGGATCATATGTTGGAGAGGGAGGTCTCTCTGGACTATATTCTTATTTTTCATGGCTACCTTGTTTTGTTAGCTGAATGCCTTTACTATCATACTGTTGCTGCTGTTTTCTCTGTTGGATGCTAGATTGAGTGTCTAACCTTGAAGATCTTTCATTGCTGCTATGAGTTGGTCTTGATTGATAAGAAGCAGACCTTTGAACTTGAGAAATAATTCCTGCTGATCCTGCTGTAGGAGGAGAAGGAGGAGGTCCTCTCCAAGACTTCTTAGGAGGAGAATTATATCTCTTCATTTTCTTTCTTCTCTTTTGTTCATTCTTAGAAAGTCTCATTCAGTAGGGAGTATCTGGAGTAAGGGTAATGTTGTGCAGAATGTAGTAGGGAGTATCTGCTGTGGGATTTGGTAATGGAGTAGCCTTTATTGGAGCCTTTCTCTTATCTTTTCTCTTCTCAGACCCAATATCCTCTAAATCATCTGATTCATCATCGTCATCATCAGATTCATCCTCATGGTTATCATAAAGAGCATTGATATTTCTAAGCATTGCCTTAGAAAGTACAGGATGAGCCTGTGGCTGTATACTTGTATCTATTTTCTCAGCCTATGGCTGTTCAGCTACATGCTCTTCTTCAGCCTGAGGCTGTACTTGAACTTTTGGCTCTATATCTGCATCTATGTCCTCAAACAAAAAATCATCAAGATTAGGCATGAGGGATTCAACCCAGCCAAATGTTGGAGGAGAGAGCCTTTGGCTCTATAGTACTTATTTGCTCCATAGTAGTTTTTTTAACTACAAAACTAGTCCTTAGTTGTTCCAGTACTAGATGACTTATTGGTGCTATATAACAAACTATAGCTTTAGAACTAGTGTCAAAAACTGGAAGACTGCTGCTGGAAAGTGTATTAAAAGAATAAAGTAAAGTGGGAAGATCAACTGCGAGATTAAGAATAAAATCACTAACAGTGATTATTTCTGGAATTGAGAAATCCATTTCTTCTTCTGTACAAACTTGAATCATTTCTGTATTTGTCCCTTTATTAACTGCTACAGCTGCTAGACTTGCTGTTGGAGGTTCTTCATGAGTAACTGGAACTTATTCATTGAACATCTCCACCTTCTTGATTTCAGAGAGTCCTGAACCCAGACCCCCAGAAGAAGGGACAGTGGTGAAAGAAGAAAGTTGTGAAGTAAGTACAGAGATGGAAGAAGCAAGCAGAGCAATGGCTTCTGCTATCAGTTTGTTGAGGGTAGGGGTAATAAGCACAAGAATGTGGGCTGATATAGCAGAAGATGGTATGAAGCATGTTGGACAGATGGTGAATGTTTGTGGGATGAAAGATGTTTGAATGTATGTTGGAATTATGGAGGTTGTGACATCAGGGAGTATAGTGTCTTACTAAATAGGGGAATGCGATGGAGATGGTTGTGGAGATGGAGATGATAGCAAATCAAAATTAAGAGATGACAATAGTGAATCCATATATGGTATGTCATCAACTTGTGATGGTTGATGTGGTGGTAGAGGAGATTGAGGAGGTGGAGATGGTGTTTCCTCAGTAATGTGGATTGGTGAGGGTGGTCTGGATGGTGAGACAGAATGAATGGAAGTAGATGATTGTTGAAGTGTATAAATATCATCAAGCGGAGTTTATGAAGGAAATATTGGATGGAGAGTTGATGAAGGAAATATTAGCTGATGTGGAGATGGAGGGGAGTTGATGAAGGAAATATGAGGAGCAGGGGCTTCTTCAGGGGTTGGTGAAGTGGCTATTGCAGCCATGGTGTCCTCAGAAGCTATTCTGGAAGAGGAAGCCCTGGAGGGCTTTGGGATAATCCTCTCCCATCTGCCAAAGAGGGCAAATGTAAGGCTCTTAGAAGCATTTATGAAAGTTGTCTGAGAGACCAATAGTTCTGGAACATTAGCATATAAGAAGATTCCCAGAATTCTTCCAAAGCTCACATCCTTCTTACTTATTTTATTCTTAATTAAATCAAAGATAATTTCTCCCCAGGTTACAGATTCTTGATTAACCAGGGCACATATCAGAAGGAATTGGCGCCTGGTGATGTAATCATGGGCTGAGTGTTTACCCAAGATTATCTTCCCAACTATATCTGCCAAAAACTTATATTCAACAGACAAATTTTTTTTCAGCAGTTTATTAGGGTTTCCCTGGGAATGACCCCTTATAATTAACATATCCTCAAATTCAGTGCTAGATAATTCAAAATCATCTTCCCCATTGACAAATCCAAAAATTTTAGTTAGAACAGTAGGGGTAAGAGAAACCTGTTGTCCAGAAATTGTTCCAGTAATAGATGTCTGATCTGAAAGGGTTGCTGTGAATACCCATTATTTTATCTCCTACACTGGAAGTTTGCCTAACTTAAAATAAACTTCTTCAATAAAACATTTAAATCAAATTTTTAGTATTGAGTTGGAGTGTTGCCTGAGCATCTGCAGTTATCCTCTGCTGACGTGGCATCATGACGAGCATTTTCTCTTACTCTAATATTTTGTCATTGTGGTGAAAATGCGGGTTGTGACATGTACACCAGACTCAGACTCATCATCAATGAGCTAAGAACCCTTAACAAGGACATCTCATTGACAGAAGTCAATGACAAGATCCTTATATGCTTCCCTAGCACATGGGACTCAAGGATTTGGCCAATCAAGGAGGCCAGAAGCTTGAATGAGATCTTAACAAAGTCCTTGTTGGGAAAGCTCAAGTCTTATGAGCAGCTTATCAAGGCAAGGGAAGCTGAGCAAAGGACTACTTCACCTTCAGTAAGAAAAGAGAAAAGCATAGCTTTTCAGGCTACAGTTGAAGAAGAATCCACTCCAGATAATGAAGACCTACTTAGTCTTCTGGCAAAGAGATTTTATAAGATGGTAAGGAAGGATTTCAGAAGATCTACCAGAAATTAAGACAAACCCAGGTATGACAAAATCCCCACTAAAGAAATTGTTTGTTATGGGTGCAGGAAACCAGGACACATATTGCCAGAATGTCCTGAGAAGAAGAAAGAAAAAAAGAAGGAGAAAAACTCCAGAAAACATTCCATAAAGTCCTCTTCCAACAAATACAGGATGAAAGAGAGAGGATTTATAGCTGAGACATGGAGTGACTCAGATTCAGAATCTTCATCCAGCTCTAGTGAGGATGAAGAAGAGTCCAAAGCCAGAGAGATATGCTTGATGGCAATCAATGCCTCTTGCAGCAACTCTAATGCTGCAGATTTAGAAGCAGAAAATTCAGATGATGAATCCATGTCAGAAGAAGATCAGGTAATCACTTCTTTTAATTTTTCTTCTGATCAATTTAAAATTGATTTCAAACTATTGTGTAATGATTTAATTAAATATGAGAAGGAAATCAAACTTCTCAGAGAGAAATTAAGTGAATTAAAAAATATTTCTTTAGAAAATTTAAAACTTAAAGAAGAACTAAAACTGTTAATGAACAAATACTATCATTAGAAAACAAATTAAAAGAGACTAAACAATTTGAAGAATCCCTTAATGGGAGAAGCATCAAATTGATCAACATCACAAGCACAATGAATGTCAGACTTAATGACAAGCTGGGCTTGTGTGCTTCATCTAATCAACCTCATATTCTTCAGAAAAATATTTTATCAACCACCATAAAATTCATCTCTACTAAAGAAAAATGAAAAGAAGTTTTACAACTTACAAATAAAAATACTGAAATCTTAGCAAAGAATAAATCAAAGAAAAATAAAAATTCACAGAAAGATCATGTTAAACAAAATTCATCAATCCGAGATCGACGAAATCAGTATTATGCATCGAACGGCGATCGATGAACTCTGAAACCAGAAATTGGGTGCACTTACTCATCTGCGGGTGCTCGACGAAATCAACATGTTTCGTCGAACAGAGATCGACGATCGTGGAATGGAGGAAATGAGTATTATCATTCTGTGAACTGAGATCGGCGAAATCAATACTTTTCATCAAACTCAGATCGACGAACTCAATTAAATTCATCGAACTCAAATATTGAAAACAAAAATTTTAATTTCTATCAAACTAATAATCAGAAACCAAAACTTGTTAATCCTTTTACTCAATGGATAATTCCTCCTAGGACATATCATCCATTAGGCTATAAGGATCAACCTGATTGTTCTTATATTTCCAGTTATTCTTATGAAAATTAAATATCAAGAACCCAAGGTCACCTGGGTCAAGAATAACTAATCCTATTTTGTATAGGTGAAAGTGATGCAGTGACCCAGAGCCGACCCGCTCTGTCGACCAGGCCTCGCACCTGGCCTAGCCAGAGGCCCACGTCTGGCGGCCCACTGCCGGGCCCACCATGGCATCACACCATGGCGTCCCTTTTATCAGGCCCGCGGGCCGTACACCCCAACCCATCTCCGGGCCCAACCACAGGAGCACGGTAGGTTGTTGAGGCCAGGTTTCGATCCCCTGACCTCCTTGATAAAGAGCTTTCAGGCAAGCTCTCATCAACCAACTGATCCGCGGATCAGTTGGTTGATGAGAGCTTGCCTGAAAGCTCTTTATCAAGGAGGTCAGGGGATCGAAACCTGGCCTCAACAACCTACCGTGCGCCTGTGGTTGGGCCCGGAGATGGGTTGGGGTGTACGACCCGCGGGCCTGATAAAAGGGACGCCATGGTGTGATGCCATGGTGGGCCCGACAGTGGGCCGCCAGACGTGGGCCTCTGGCTAGGCCAGGTGCGAGGCCTGGTCGACAGAGCGGGTCGGCTCTGGGTCACTGCATCAAAAAAGTGCACTTTTTTGATGCAGTGACCCAGAGCCGACCCGCTCTGTCGACCAGGCCTCGCACCTGGCCTAGCCAGAGGCCCACGTCTGGCGGCCCACTGCCGGGCCCACCATGGCATCACACCATGGCGTCCCTTTTATCAGGCCCGCGGGCCGTACACCCCAACCCATCTTCGGGCCCAACCACAGGCGCACGGTAGGTTGTTGAGGCCAGGTTTCGATCCCCTGACCTCCTTGATAAAGAGCTTTCAGGCAAGCTCTCATCAACCAACTGATCTGCGGATCAGTTGGTTGATGAGAGCTTGCCTGAAAGCTCTTTATCAAGGAGGTCAGGGGATCGAAACCTAGCCTCAACAACCTACCGTGCGCCTGTGGTTGGGCCCGGAGATGGGTTGGGGTGTACGGCCCGCGGGCCTGATAAAAGGGACGCCATGGTGTGATGCCATGGTGGGCCCGACAGTGGGCCGCCAGACGTGGGCCTCTGGCTAGGCCAGGTGTGAGGCCTGGTCGACAGAGCGGGTCGGCTCTGGGTCACTGCATCCGAAAGACTATCCTACCACAGAGCATCAGTGGTATCTGGATAGTGGATGTTCAAAACATATGACAGGGTATAAAGGCAACCTGACTGATTTCAAAGCCAAGCTTGGATCAAAGGTGATTTTTTGACACTCCAATTGTGGACAGACAGAAGGTTATGGAAATGTCAAAGTTGGAGCTATTACCTTCAGGAAGGTAGCATATGTCAGCGGTCTCAAGCTTAATCTTATATCCATAAGCCAGTTGTGTGATGAAGGCTATCATGTATCATTTAATCAGTCATCTTGCACTATTACTTTTGATAACAACAAAATTATTTTATATGGAATTAGACAAGAAAATATTTATGTAGTAAATTTCAAATCAGCTAGTACAGAAATTTGTTTATTTAATCAAATTAGCTCTACTAATGATTTATGGCATAAGAGACTAGGCCATGTAAACTTTAGGAATATTGCTAAACTATTTAGGGATAATCTTGTTAGAGGACTGCCTTTTGATTCTTACAAGAAGGAAGGACTCTGCAGTGCTTGTCAATTAAGCAAACAAACTAAGAATAGTTTTAAATCTATTAATGAAAGTTATTCGCCCAGAATTTTATACTTGCTACATATAGACCTTTTTGGCCCTATTGTTGTACAAAGTTTGGGAGAAAAGTCATACACTATAGTTATTGTTGATGAATTCTCTAGATTCACTTGGGTGTTCTTTTTGAGAAACAAGTCAGATAACTTTAAAGTTCTTATCGATTTTCGTAAGAGCATACAAATTGAGTACTCTCCTCAGGTTGCATTGATCAAAAGTTATCATGACACCGACTTTGAATCTCTTCTCATGCAAGAATTCTTTGAGAAGAAAGGTGTCAGACATTATTTTTCTTCTCCTAGAACTCCTCAAAAAAATGGGATAGCAGAAATGAAAAATAGAACCCCTACTGAATCTGTTGGGACATTGCTTGCAGATGCTCATTTGCCCCTATCCTTTTGGGCAAAGGCTATGAGTACAACAAATTATGTTCTAAATAGAAGCTTAATTCATAAACTTAAGGGTAAGACTCCCTATGAATTACTTAAAAGGAAGCAACCTAAAGTAGATTACATTAAGGTTTTTGGCTGTAAATGTTACATTCATAATAATAACAAGAAACACCTTAGAAAGTTTGAACCAAAGGCTGCAGAGAGAATTTTCCTTGGATATTCCCAAATCAGCAAAGCTTATAGGGTATTTAATAAGTTAATATTTAAAATGAAAGAATCTGTACATATTTCCTTTGATGAAGCTAATATGTTTTACAAGGAGAAGTACTCTTCTATCATAGAAACTTAGCAGGTACCCTATCTATGTGAGAAGTTAGATGATTTAAACCTTACCCAAGAGGTTACATTGCATCCTTCTCAACAAATTGATGAATAAAGTGAAGAAGAACTAGTTGAAACAGTTGAACCGACAACAACAACTATAATTCCACAAGCTGTTGAACAACCAACTCCTCCTGCTGATCTTGTCACACTTGAGATCATCCCATATCTCAAGTTATTGGAGACATATTAGCTGGTGTGCAAACAATGCATCAACTCAACCAAGATTTGATACATGCTTGCTTCATTTCTCAACTTGAGCATCAATCCATAAAAGATGCAGAGCAAGTTCCCCACTGGATTATTGCAATGTAAAAGGAGCTCTACCAATTTGAGAGGTGCAGAGTTTGGGATTTAGTCCCTAGACCCAAAGACTACCCAGTCATTGGAACTAAATGGGTCTTCAGGAACAAACTGGATGCACAAGGATCAATTATAAGGAATAAAGTAAGATTGGTAGCCCAAGGATATTCACAGGAAGAAGGCATTGACTATGACCAAAACGTTTCCCCTGTTACAAGATTGGAAGCTATCAAAAAATTTCTTACATATGCTGCCTATCAGAAGTTCAAGGTTTATCAAATGGATGTCAAGAGTGCATTCCTCAATGGAGAATTTAAAGAGGAAGTTTATGTTGAACAACCTCTGGGTTTTATCTCCTCAACTGATCCATCTTATGTTTTCAAACTGCATAAAGCTCTTTATGGTTTAAAGCAAGCTCTAAGAGCTTAGTATGAGACATTTGCTAGCTTTCTTTTAGAACATAAGTTCATTAGAGGCATTGTAGATAGGACCTTATTTATTAGGCATCATAAATAAAAAATTTTGCTATTTCAAATCTTTGTAGATGATATAATATTTGGCTCTATTGATTCCAAACTTTGCAAAAGATTTTCTGACTTGATGCACTCAAAGTTTGAAATGAGTAGCATGGGTGAACTATCCTACTTCCTTGGTCTTCAAGTGAAGCAATCCCCTGATGGCATCTTTATATCCCAGTCAAAATATGCTAAAGAGCTACTCAAAATATTTGGTATGACTGATGTCTCAGCCAAAAAAACACCCATGCCATCCAATGCAGTAGTTGATTTTGATGAACAGGGCAAACCAGTTGATCAGAAAATATATAGGGATATTGTTGGGTCTTTATTATATCTTACAACTAGTAGGCCAGATATCATGTTTACTACTTGTATTTGTGCTAGATTTCAGGTAAATCCTAAAGAATCTCATCTTATTTTATTAAAAAGGATTTTAAGATATATAAAGGGTTGTCCTAATCTAGGACTTTGGTATCCTACTGAGTCAGAATTTGATTTAACTGGATTTTCAGATGCTGACTTTGCTGGATATAAAGTGGATAGGAAAAGCACATCAGGAACATGTCAGTTCCTTGGTGATAGACTTGTGTCCTAGTTTTGCAAAAAGCAAACCTCTATGTCAACATCAACTGCTGAAGCTGAATACATAGCAGTAGGCAGTTGCTGTTCACAAATTTTGTGGATTCAAAATCAGCTCCTGGATTACGGTTTCAACTTAAATAATTCAACCATCTATTGTGACAACATAAGTGCTATTTCAATTGCACAAAATCCAGTACATCATAGTAGAATAAAGCATATAGAAATAAGACATCATTTCATTAGAGATTGTGTAGACAAAAATAAATTTAAACTTATCTTTATCTCTATTGATTTACAAAGAGCAGATATTTTCACCAAACCCTTCGATGAAAAGAAACATCCGTTCTTCCTAAATCAGCTAGGTATGATCAATGGAGACAGTTTAATTTAATTTATGTTTGTGCTCGATGAATTGCTCATTTTTCATCGAACAGAGTTCGATGAACTCTGAACGCTTCGTGGAATGTTCGTCGAACAGAGATCGACGAACTCTCTTTTGTGAAACTGTTCATCGAACGGAGATTGATGAATCCGTTTTAGAAAATATTTCGTCGAACAGAGATCGACGAAGCTTGTTTTAGAAAATCTTTTCGTCGAACAGAGAATGATGAACTGTTTTCCCCCTCTTCTAACTTAGATCGACGTTTTTATTTCTGTATAAGATTTTTCGTCGAATTGAGTTCGAAGTTTTTAATGTTTCGTTGGACGGAGTTTGTCTTTTCATCTTCTGAAAACATATAATAGGGTTTTCATCAAACTCCATCTCGCGCTTTCCAGTTCCCGTGCACTTGATCTTTTGTTTTTGCAGGCATGGTGATTTCGGCAGCGACTCTTTCTGGCATGAAGTTTGATGTAGGATTTGACATCGATATCGACTCTTTCAATCATTTTGATCATGTCTTCAGGAATATATTCAGCTGTTTGAAGCACCACAGTTGAGGCAGTTTATGACTCTAAGGATCAAACTCGCCTTCCTATGAAGGGGCCATGACTCGCTCCACCCCGTTCTACCCGGCGAAAGTATTCTCCTCATTCCCATTACTCAGTTTGCCAAATCATCATGGAAAATTTCTAAGTCTTTTCATGCAAGAGAATGGCTGATCCCCGTGAACCTGCCGTTTGCAGACTCGGGGTTACACGCGGACCCTCTTGCTCGAGAGAGGGCGGCGGCGGCGGCCTGCCGAGACGAGCCGGCTTCCTCCAAGCCCTCGTTCGAAAAAAAGCGAGTTGAGCCCGCGAGATCGAGCCCGCCACATCACCAACAACCGCCAAAAAAGATGAAGAGAGTCGTGGTGGCTCCTCGGGCGAAACAACATCAACAACATCAAAAGCCCAAGTACATGAGCTCACCCGAGACCATCCCAGACGGGTCGCCGAAGAGCCCACTGCAATAGATCGCAAGCAAGGGGCAGCGGAGTGGCGAGACCTCTGCTGGAAGAGGAGAATGGTCAGCTGCGCGCCCGCATTGTCAAGCTGGAGGGGGCGAACGTGACATTGAAAGAGGAGAACACGGGCCTCCATCACGAGGTCTGCCGCCAAGCGGAGATCTTCTGCCCAGCACGCGACATCGAGCCCACCTTCTCGTACAAGAGCCCGAGGATCTTCGGCAAGGCCAACATCGCTGAGAGGCTGCGGGTCAACTCGATCGAGACCGCCGAGTGCACTCTCCAGATGATGAAGGATACAAGAGTGCTGGTGGAGGGTTGCGAGGAGATCTCAGTCCGGGACCTCATGCCTAGTCTGTTCCCGACGATGCCACCCAGTGAGAAGGAGGACAGCCTCGACCTGATCTTCAGGAAGGGCTTCTGGGATGACCTGTCCACGGAAGGGGGCGATGACCGTCAGTCCGGCGGGGGGGGGGGGGGAGTTGATTTTTCCTTTTATTTTTTGTAACCTCATCGAGGTGAGCTCCACATGTAACTATCATTATATAATGAATATAATTTTGATATGATCTTTGTCTATTTTTTAATCTTTTTTCTTGGCTTTGACATGCTTGCTCGCGAGCCATTCCCCTGGCGACCTTGCGTAGATAGATTTTGCGATTAGCATGGTCGTTAGGACTCGTTCCCGAGAGTAGGCCTTGAGAGCTCGCCAACTTCAGATGATCCGGGGATGGACTACCCGCCGCACTGGACGCAACACCCCCCCCCCAGCTCGCTCGCGAGCTGCCTACCTTTTCACCGATATAAGACCAAAATCCTCAAAAGTTTTACAAGTAAAACTGAAGAGGGGTGAAGTGCCCTGCCGGAGCCCGCCTCCTTCAGCGAGAACTAAGCGCTCGGCTCGCCACCCTTTTACCGAGCTGAGCTTGTGAGTCCAGACTTGCCTATGAAGAGCTTCCTGTTTGTTTTTTTAGGAAAAATGCCAAACTTCTTAAGCAATACCTGGAGAGTATAGGACTTCCCTGAGTGACATCCATCCCTGCCAGCTAGGTGAGAGCCTAACAGCGGGATCTGGTCAGGGTCTAGGTAGACACCGTCTAGTGACATCCATCCCTACCAGCTAAGTGAGAGCCTGACAGCTGGATCTGCTCGGGTTCTGGATAGACGCCATCGAGTGACATCCAGCCCTACCAGCTATGTGAGAGTCTGGAAGCGGGATCTGGTCGGGGTCTGGGTAGACACCATCGAGTGACATCCAACCCTGTCAGCTAGGTGAGAGACTGGCAGCGGGATCTGCTCGGGGTCCGGGTAGACACCATCGAGTGACATCCAGCCATGCCAGCTAGGTGAGGGCCTGGAAGCGAGATCTGCTCGGGGTCCGTGTAGACTCCATCAAGTGACATCCAGCCCTACCAGTTAGGTGAGAGCCTAGCATCGGGATCTCGGGGGTCCGGGTAGACACCATCGAGTGACATCGAGCCCTGCCAGCTAGGTGAGAGCCTGATAGTGGGATCTGCTCGGGGTCCATTAAATGAACACTTCACCCTTTCGTACAAGTTATTGCAGCAAGATTAGCACATCAGAAAGCTTTATTAGGAACAAGATATCACTTAAATATCTCAAGGGTAAAAATATTTTAAGTCGTCAACGCTCCGGGTGAGACTTAGGGTCTCGCCCTCCACATTTTGGAGACGATACCCTCCCGATCATAATGTTTCTTTTACAATGTAGGGACCTTCCCAGTTGGGGTTGAGCTTCCCCACGGTTGCCGACCTTCCCATTGCATCCACCTTTTTCAGGACCAAGTCCCCCTACGCAAATTGTTTGACTTTGGCGTGCTTGTCAAATTACTTGGCCATTCTCCTCTTCACTTCTTCTTGTCGGACGGTGGAGAGGTCATGCAGCTCCCACACTATATCGAGGGAGAGTCGCAGCTCCTCCTCGTTCTCGTCCTGCCATTCTTCCCTGCCTTCCTCTACCGTTACCACCCGAGGTTTTTGAACTTCAAATTCTATGGGGCGGACTGCCTCACATCCATGGGAGAGCTTGAAAGGGGTCTCCCCTGTGGCTGTGTTGGTGGTGGTCCTCAAGGCCCAGAGAAATGAGGGAAGCTGCTCTGTTGGAACCCTAGTTCTGATTTGGGCAAGGATCACTATTTGGTTTGCTTAGATTGACCCAAAATGTATAGTCATGGGTCATAGGTTTATTTCCAGGACTTGCCTTAGAAGGAATCTCCAGAATTGCTGAAAGAATTCTGAGAAATGCAGTTAAGATAAAGTTAGTAAATCAGTTCGACGATCGTCGAATGCAGTTTGATGAACGACGAACTCAGGTCGATGAATTTTGAGTTCCTTCTCTGAACTCAAGTTGACAAACTCTGATCTCAAGCAAGAAGTTTAGCTCGACGAATTCCAGCTGAGCTCGACGAACTCCGAGCTCAAGTCGACGATCGCTAAACTCAAGACAGATTCCCAGCTCGACGAAATAGAAGCTAAGCTCGACGATCAGCGAGCTCAGGTCAACAAATTCTGTGCAATCAGTTACAGTTAGCAGAATTAATTACATTCAATGACCATGCCTATTTATTTTTAGTTGGCAGATCAACTAAAGAATTAATTACAGTCAATATGGTAATAGTCGTTCAAACGGACAGTTACAGAAGAATTAATTATGGATCAATTCATAATGCATCTTCTACTCTCAGGAATGTTTCTCCCGCCATCAAGACTAAGGAATTCAAATGTCCAAATAGATATAGAGATAACAAAAAACACAGAGACATGAAAAGTGACAACTAGTGACAGGAAGTGATCAACCAAGATAGAGAAGAAGTAGAACACTCAGGACAATATCATCAAAGCAACTAGAAGCCCTAGAGCAGAGAAGTGACATCAATCTGAAGAATAAGAACATCCGTTCATATCAAGAGTCTTCTTCTTCCTTATACTCTCCAGGATACTTCAAGGACAACAAACACCTAACAGTCAAGAAGTTCCTGAATTTCTGCTAGTCAAGGCTGCAAGCTTGAAGGCCTATCACCATGAAGCAAAACTCCATCCCCCTAAACCATTCAACATCTCAAGGGGAGCTATTTGCTACCATCATATATCCACTAGTCTTCTCTCTTAATGTTGACAGAGAAGACACCATCATCTCTCACCACTCTCTGTATAAAGGGTTGTCATCTCCCTTCAAAAGTGATTCTTGGTTATAAGTCACATGACCAAAAGACTTGAGGTTTGGTTTTTGAGCACCTGATCAAAAGCTCATTGGTGTCAGGCACCTGATCAAAACTCTAAGTGGATTCCTACCAGGGTGGTAGAAGAGTGGATGTACCCAGGTTGGGGAACCACTATAAAATCCTTATGTCTTCTGGTTGCTTGTTCTCTTTCTTTGTTTTCTTTGTGTTGTGATCTTCTGCTCTTTATTGTTATATATATACATATATCTCTGATTAGTGTTAGTGAAGATCTATCCCCAAAACTTTCAATTGGTATCAGAGCGGGTTTTCTTGGTTGTACAGGCTAACACCTAAACCAAAACAATCTGATAGATCTTATACTTCTTTAGAGTTTATTATGGCACAAAATGAAGAGTTTTCAAGCACCAGACTACCTATGTGCAATCTAAATAAGCTTGCATCATGGAAGACAAGGATTAGGTTTTATATGAACTCCATTGATGAAAGCATTTTTAACTCCATCTTGATAGGTCCAGCTCAACCTCATGAAACAACAAGTCCCAATGATGTTCCATCATCTCAATGGACAGATGCCCAGAAAAGGCTGAATATTGCTGATGCACAAGCAATGAACATTCTTGCACAATCAATGTTTGATGACATTTTTCTAGAAATTGCTGAATGTTCATCTACAAAAGATATGTTGGACTCCCTTACAGCAATGGATGCTGGATCAGCTAAAGAAAGAATAATTGATGCTGAAACCTGGAGTGACTCTGAAGCTTCATCCCGCACAACTGAAGATGAAGAAGATTCAAGAGCAAGAGAGTTCTGCTTAATGGAAATAAATGCCTCTTGCAGCAACCTTGATGAAGAATCAGACTCTGATGAAGAATCAGAATGTGAATCAGAAGATCAGGTAATCTCTACCCTTGATCTTTCATCATAAGAATTTAAAACTGAGTTTAAATTATTATGTAAAGACTTGATTCAATCTGAAAAAGAAATAAAACTTCTCAGAGAGAAATTAAATACTGTATCTTCTGAAAATATAAAACTTAAAGAAGATTTAATGAATGTCCTTGAACAAAAACGTCATCTAGAATTAATTAAAGGAAAAGATAAGTTAGAGAACATAGACAAAATAACTGAAGTTTTACCAAATCAAACCAAAAACCTTCAGAAAATTTTAGTTCAAAATAATTCGTCGAACCGAGCTCGACGAAAATAACATCATTCGTCGAACAAAGCTCGATGAACTATGAACAAAGATTTGAATCTTAACTGGTCTGAAATCTATGTTCGACGAAATAGATATAATTCGTCGAACAGAGATCGACGAAAATGGAACAGAGAAAAAAATTTCCATTGTTCTCTGGGCAGAGATCGACGATCTCAATACCATTCGTCAAACTCAGGTCGATGAATTTATTTTAATTTGTCGAACTCAAGATTTCAGAACAGAAATTTTTATTCCTTTCAAAATTATAATCAAGCTCAAAATGTTAAAAATCCTTTCACTGAGTGGATAATCCCTCTTAGGATATATCATCCACTTGGTTATAAAAGTCAACCTGAATGTTCTTTTATTTCTAATTATTATAAAAAAAAGAACTAGGACCCAATGTAATCTGGGTCCAGAATTTCTAACCTCTCTTTTCTGGAAAAGAGCTATCTTACCACAGAGGAATATTGGTATTTGATAGTAATCAAAAGCTATAATCTCAGCCAACACAGAGGATACATCAGTGGCTGTATAGTGAGAGATTATTTGAAAGGCTACAACAGTAGAGAGCTATAAATTCTACTCTGATTTGGCCAAGGAATTTGGGCAAGGAAAAGTAAATAGGGGAGATTGTTTGTTTTACAAAGAGGAAATTGCTTTGAAGGATGCATCAATATCTTTATTTTATTTAATTTATTTCTCAAAACACCCTTATACATCTGCTGAAAATTTTTATAAATCAGGCAGATTGATTTTGCTTTGTATTATATTTGTTTTTATGTAAATAGTGTCCTCACCCAAATAGGGGGAGATTGTTGGAACCCTAGTTCTGATTTGGGCAAGGATCACTATTAAGTTTGCTTAGATTGACCTAAAATGTATAGTCATGGGTCATAAGTTTATTTACAGGACTTGCCTCAGAAGGACTCTCCAGAATTGCTGAAATAATTCTGAGAAATGCAGCTAAGACAAAGTCAGTAAATCAGTTCGACGATCATCGAACACAGTTCGACGAACGACGAACTCAGGTTGACGAATTCTGAGTTCCTTCTCTGAACTCAGGTCGACGAACTCTGATCTCAAACAAGAAGTTTAGCTCGACGAATTCCATCTGAGCTCGACGAACTCCGAGCTCTAGTCGACGATCGCTAAACTCAAGACAGATTCCCAGCTCGACGAAATAGAAGCTAAGCTCGACGATCTGCGAGCTCAGGTCGATGAATTCTGTGCAATCAGTTACAGTTAGCAGAATTAATTACAGTCAATGACCAGGACTATTTATTTACAGTTGGGAGATCAACTAAAGAATTAATTACAGTCAATATGGTAATAACCGTTCAAATGGACAGTTACAGAAGAATTAATTATGGATCAATTCCCAATGCATCTTCTACTCTCGGGAATGTTTCTCCCACCATCAAGACTAAGGAATTCAAATGTCCAAATATATACAAAGATAACAAAAAACACAGAGACATGAAAAGTGACAACTAGTGACATGCAGTGATCAACCAAGATATAGAAGAAGTAGAACACTCAGGCCAATATCATCCAAGCAACTAGAAGCCCTAAAGCAGAGAAGTGACATCAATCTGAAGAATAAGAACATTCATTCATATCAAGAGTCTTCTTCTTCCTTATACTCTCCAGGATACTTCAATGACAACAAACACCTATCAGTCAAGAAGTTCCTGAATTTCTGCTAGTCAAGGCTGCAAGCTTGAAGGCCTGTCACCCTGAAGCAAAGCTCCATCTCCCTGAACCATTCAACATCTCAGGGGGAGCTATTTGCTACCATCACATATCCACTAGTCATCTCTCTGATTGTTGACAGAGAAGACACCATAATCTCTCACCACTCTCTGTATAAAGGGTTGTCATCTCCCTTCAAAAGTGATTCTTGGTTATAAGTCACCTGACCAAAAGACCTGTGGTTTGGTTTTTGAGCACCTGATCAAAAGCTCATTGGTGTCAGGCACCTGATCAAAACTCTGAGTGGATTCGTACCAGGGTGGTAGAGGAGTGGATGTACCCAGGTTGGGGAACCACTATAAAATCCTTTCTTCTTCTGGTTGCTTGTTCTCTTTCTTTATTTTCTTTGTGCTGTGATCTTCTGCTCTTTATTGTTATATTTATACATATATCTCTGATTAGTGTTAGTGAAGATCTGTCCCCAAAATTTTCATGCTCCACCCAGCTCCCTTTCAGCCTCTCTACCTTCTTCTTCAGGAGGTTCACAATGATCTTGTTCGCAGCCTCCACCTACCTGTTCCTCTTGGGGTGGTGGACCGAGGAGAACCTGAGGTCGATCCCGAGCTGCTCGTAGAAGCTAATGAATTCTGCACTGGCGAACTGAGGCCCATTGTCCATGACGATGGCCTGGGGCAACCCATGGCGGCAAATGATCTCCCCCCAAACAAAGTTCCTGATGACCTGGGAAGTCACCTTGGCCAGCGCCACCTCCAACCACTTAGAGAAATAGTCAATCATTACCAACAGGAACCTCCTCTGCCCACTGGCCTGGGGGAATGTCCCAACCAAGTCCATTCCCCAAATTGAAAGGGCCAGGGGGCTATGATGCTCTTGAGGCACTGGGCTGGCTGCAGTTGGAGGGGGGCAAACAGCTGGCATTTGTGGCACATTTTTATGAATTCCACAGCATCGCGGCCCAGGGTTGGCCATAAGTATCCCTGCCTGACGATCCTCCCCTGCAGGGTCCAACTCCCAGAATGGCTCCCACACTTCCAGAGTGGACTTCCTCCAATATCCTCTGTACCTCCCTCTCGGCAACGCAACGATCCAACATCCCCGAGAGAGTCTTCCTATACAATTGTCCGTCCTGGAGGAGATAGTATGTTGATTTATACCTGAGCTTCTTCTTGTCTATCCCCTCCGGGTACTCTCCCATAGAGAGGAAGGTTATGATCGGGTCCATCCACGAGGGATGTCGATCAACCTTCATTAGTTCCCCCTCTTCAATGGAAGGGCGAAACAGATCGGTGATGGTACCCCCGTCCGGGGGCCATGCTTTGTCAGCTGATCGACCTGCTCATTTTCTTCCCGGGGCACGTGTCGGATGGAGAAGGTTTGAAACGCACCGATGATCCCCTTCACTTTGGCTAAGTATAGTCGTAGGGTGGGATCCCTCGCCTCAAACTCCCCGTTGATATGGAAGTCACCACCATGGAGTCAGTGAGGACCTCCACGTCGAACACCCACAATTCCCTGGGTAGGCGCATCCCTGCTATTATGGCCTCGTACTCGACCTGGTTGTTAGTGATGGGGAAGTGCACCACCACCGTTTGTTCGATTCTAGTTCCCTGGGGCTCTCCAAAATCACCCCCATCCCCAGAGAATACCGCCTTGAAGCGCCATCTACCTTCACCTTTCATGGAGTTAGATGAGTGAGCCCTTCCTCCACCACCTCGATTATGTAATCAGCCAAAAAGTCGGCCATTGCTTGAGACATGATCGAGAGGCGGGGGATGAAGGAGATGTCGAACTCGCTCAACTCCACCGACCACCTGGATAACCTGCACGAATGCTCCACCCCCTCGAAGATGTTGCGGAGGGGATGGTCAGCCACCACTCGGATGTAGTGTGATTGGAAGTAAGGCCGCAGCCTTCGGGCCGAGATGATCAGGGAGACGGCCAGCTTATCCAAGATTGTATATCGGAGCTCGGCCTTCCTCAGGACCTGGCTCACATATTATATGGGGAGCTGCCTCTTCCCCTCTTCACGCACCAGGACAGAGCTCAAGGCCTCCGCTCCGACCCCGAGATACAAAAATAAGTCCTCCCCCTCTTTCGTCCCATGGAGCAATGGAGCCTGCGTCAACTGCATCTTAAGAGCTTGGAATTCCTCCTCGCACTCCTTGGTCCACTCGAATTTTTGACCTCCCCTTAGTGTTTTGAAGAAGGGGGAGCACTTCTCCCCGGCCTGGGAGAGGAACCGGCTCGATCCTGCCAGCTTCCCCGTCAATCATTGCACTTCCATAGCATTCCGCGGTGACCCCAACTCCATGATGGCCTTGACTTTATCCGGATTTGCTCGACCCCTGCGGGGGTGAGGAGGTGCCCCAAGAACTTCACCATGTTGGCCCCGAAGACACACTTCAGAGGTTTCAGCCGCATCTTATACTTGCGTAGGGTGGCGAAGGTTTCTTCCATGTCCCGAATGTGAGAGTCCACATCCTGACTCTTGATCATGAGGTCGTCCATGTATACCTCCAGGTTCCTCCCATTCTGTTCCCAGAAGGCCCTGTCCATCATTTTTTGGTAGGTCGCTCCTACATTCTTCAGCCCGAAGGGCATCATTTTGTAGCAGTAGATTCCATCCCCCGTGATGAATGAGAGTCCTTGACGTATGGGGGGGAGTGCATCCTGATTTGGTGGTAACCTGAAAATGCATCTAAAAACTCATTACAGAAAAACCGACGGCTGAGTCAACCAGCGCGTCGATCCGAGGCAAGGGATAATAGTCCTTAGGGCATGATTTATTAAGCAAGGAAAAATCAACACACATACGCCATCGACCGTCTCCTTTTTTAACCATGATAACATTGGAGAACCAACCGGGGTATTGTATTTCAGATACAAAACCAGCCTTGAGAAGTTTGGCCACATCCTCTCTAATGGGCTCGGCCAGCTTGTCCGCGTTGGACTTCTTCTTTTACTGAATGGGGCGTGCTCTCGAGTCCAGGTTGAGGCGGTGGTAAGCCACGTCCGTGTCAACCCCCGACATCTCCGCGACGCTCCATACGAAGACGTCCACATTCTTTTGGATGCACGCCAGCACCATGCCCTGAGCTCCCATAGTTAGACCCCCGCTGACGCAAACCTTCTCCATCCTACCTCCAAGGTTGAGAACCTCCATCTCCACCACCTCTTCTGCAGCCTCTAGCCTAGACTGCTCCCCCCATTCTCCAACATCCCTCTCCTCCGGGACATGAACCTCCTCTTCTACTCCCTCCACAACCATCGCCTCGGCCAACTCCTGGCCTCCTCCTGCCACCTCTACCTCGATGCAGCTCTCCACCTCCATCTCCTCCCTACCGGCCTCCTACTCCACCCTATTCTCCATTCCATATCCTCGCCCCCCTCTTACCAGGAGATAGAGTTTACGATGGTGACGTAGCACTCCCTTACTATTTTGAGATCACCCCGCACCCGGGCCTGGATCCACTCAGCATTAAAATTCAAGCATTGGTGGAAGGATGAGGGTGCGAAGCGGAAGGCGCTGATGAGGGGCCTTCCGAAGATGGCGTTGTAGCTGCTGGGTGCATCCATGATGATGAATCGGCAGTTCTGGGACTACCCCCCCTAGGGAGACATGGAGCCCCACTCCTCCTTCTACCTCCTTCCTCTCCCCTGAGAACCCAAATAAGGGTCCATCTGAAGCCAGCACCCTCTTTGCCTCCACTTTCATCGCGTCGAACACATTCTTGAAGATGACTTTGATAGTGCTTCCATTGTCAACGAGAATCCGGGAGACGGTAAAATTTTCGATGGCCGTCTGGATGACCAGCGCATCACAAAAGGGATCCTCATGATCCGACATATCACTCCTTAAGAAGGTAATCTTATCTTCAGGGGGTGGGGTTTGGGATGTGGAGCCAACACTCCGACGATACATGGTGTGGAGGATCACCCTCCGGGAGGCCTCAATCCCCACCCCTCCATGGATCACTCCGATCCCTCCTTGGGTCCCGACGTCCACCCGGTCTTTACATCGATCCTCCTCCACTCGAGGTAAGACCTCCTCGATCCTCACCTTCTGGCGCCCCTGTTGGTGTTGCCGCTCCCTGTTTCCTCTCTTCTCGAGGAACTCCGGGCACGTAGCCATAGCATGCCCTTCCTTTAATGGAAATCGCAGTAGGGCAATTCCACCATTACTTCTCTCCTCCTCCTCCACGCTGCTCTCCTCCTCTCCCCCATGGTCATGGCGATAGCCTGATCTTGATTGGGGAGTGGAGGTCTCTGAGCCTTCCTCCAACCTGGGGGGTGGAATTGATCATGGCCCCCCTAGTGGTGGTTCCTTCCCTGATGTCCTCTCTGAGGTCCTTGGTATTGCCACTCGGGCCTCCAGCCCAACCGACGGTCTGGCTCCTGACGCCCCCACCTGGGCTGCTACTGTCACTGGAGCTACCTTTTCTCCCTCTGCTGGGGCTCGACTCACCTCTCCTCTTGCCCCCTTTCGCCTCTTGGCTCCGTCTCTTCCTTGGTGGCCCACCTGGCCAGCTTCTAGGCAAACTCCAGATTCGATGCCTCCCTGTCGACTTCTCTCGCCGCCCTCTCCATCAGCTCCTCGAAGGAGAGGGGCGACATTCTCTTCAGCTCCATCCTGAAGAAACCCTATTGCAACCCCAGGGTGAAGGCCATCATCAGACTATGGCCCGACATCTCCTGGACCTGGGATACCTCCTCTGGGAACCGATCGACATTGCTCCCCAATGTCTCATTCACTCCCTGCTTGATGTGGAATAGGGACTCTGACTCCTTCTTCCTCCTCTTCGAGGTGGTGAACCTCAACATGATCCCCTAGCGCAGGTCCTCGAATCAGTAAATGGAGCTGGCCGGCAACTGGTGGAACCACTCCCTCGTCTTCTCCTTGAGGGGGATGGCGAAGAGTCGGCACTTGAAGCCATCCAGCATCTGTTGGATCGAAACCACGTCCTCGAACCACTGGACGTGCTGGACCGGGTCTCCCTTCCCGGTGTAGTAGGACAACTTTGGCTCTCTGAACCCCTCTGGAACTAGGGCAGAGGAAACCAACTCGCTGAAGGAGCTGCCTCCCCCTACCAGGCGAGCTGGAGCATGTCGCGCACCCATCTCACCGATGCGGCCTCTGCTTGTCGAGCCGGGGAAGAGCTTGCGCCCAGGGAGCTCGCATCCCCTTCCATCCTCGGCGACCTCCTTCCCAGCTCGCCTGCCAGGAGCGTCCTCACCCAGAGACACAGCGATAACGATTTGGGCAGCTAGAGTCGAGCACTCGGCATGCACGCCAAGTGCGAACTTGATGAGGCTGAGTACCTCGTGCCTAAAGTCTTTGAACATCCCCACCGTGGCCAGAGGTTGCGGGGGCAGCAAGTCCAACGTATCTGAGCCTTGTCCTCCCGTCATCGAGCCTGCTAAAGATTTTCTGTGTTGACCACTCTCCAAGCTGACCGCACCAAAATGTTGAAACCAAAATTCGGTCTCTTGTGGAGTTCACCCTTGGGGAAGGGGTGATCGCACACCTACTTCTCTCCTGCAAGCAAAATAATAAAGGGAATAAAGAAGAACAGACCCAATGGCTCGGCGGGGAGGACCCACCACACACCCAGAAGATCTTAGAGCGCTTCCCCTACTTAGCAAAGTGGCCGAGCTAAGGCTACCTCAAAAAATGCTAAAAGATCAGGGAACAAGTGAGCATAGGAAGCGTGCTTTCTGAGGTGCCCCTTGGGTCCTATTTATAGATTTCTGAAAATGGCCTGCAAATAGCCAACATTCGCTGTTCTAAACAGCTATGTGTAGGCCAACCAGGTCTGCCAACAGCGTAACTCCGCTGTTTTAGTAGGCTATGGGCAGGCCAACGGGGGAAAAATGGTAAAAATACCTTACAGAACCAATAGGCGAGTAGCCCTCAGCAATCTCTGCTCGGCAAGGACGGCGAGCATGGGTCCAGTTTGCCCTGCTCGCATGCTGCGAGCTCGCTCGACAGTCAGGACTCGACGAGCTGTCTGGAGGTTGGTAAAAGGTCGAGAGGGCGACGAACACCGAGCTCCGTTCGACGAATGCCGAGCTCAGTTCGTCAAACGTCAAGCTCGCGAGGCTGACCCTACATGCGGGATATGTGTTTGGCTCTCCAGGGCGATTTGGAGGCTGTCGAGCTCCGGTCTGTTTTCTGGCGCCCCCCACTCGTCGGATACGGGGTTGTACAATAATAACAATGTTCAAAAAATGCAAAAGCAGAAGATTATGATTTTTTCTTTGAAGCATCTGAAGAAGGAGTAGGTTTTGTGAAAATGATCTTTCTTCTGGGATCCTCTGCTTCTCTCTGAGTCATCTTCATGTCTTGAGCACCAAGAATGTTTACTGATGCAGTTCTGGGCACTACTGCTTCTAGATGGAAATTCATTTAAGTATTAATATTGAAAAGATTTTTTACCTGATATATTTCCAATTCCTTCTTCCTGTATGATGACATGGTTGAAAATTGAAAGGAATCTTTTCCTTCCTCCTAGGCCTTTCTTATCTGAGATAGAGCAACCATCTCATTAAACCTGGCCTTTCTAGAATTAAGATCCAACTCTGGGTCATATGTTGGAGAGGGAGGTCTCTCTGGACTTGATTTTTCTTTCTGACTTTCTTCAGATGTCTGCTGTTGGCTACTTTGCTTCCTATAATGTTGTTTACTGCCACGGGACTGTGCTGCTGTCTGCTGCTGCTATAAGATGGTCTGGTATGATGAGAGGATGTAGACCTTTGTACTTGAGAAACATTGCCTGCTGATCCTGTTGTAGGAGGAGGACCTCTCTTAGACTGTGGAGGTGGAGAGTACCTTCTGCTCTTCTTCCTTGCTTTCATTTCATTCTTTGAGTATCTCATCAAGTGAGGAGTGTCTGGAGTGAGAGTAATGTTATGCATAATGTAATAAGGTGTATCAGCAGTAGGATTTGGTTTTGGAGTAGCCATGGGTGGAACCTTTTTTTGAGTTTTCTCTTTTTAGAACTTGAATCCTCTGAGTCATCTAACTCTTCATCATCATCATCAGATTCTTCAACAGGATTATCATAAAGAGCATTAATTTGTTTAAGCATTTCATCAAAAAAACTCGATGAGCCTGTGGCTGTACTTGAAGTTCTGGCTCTATAATTTCTATGATAACTTGAGCTTGAATACTGTCAGTCTCTGGTTCTATATCTTGAAACAAGAATTCATCAAGATGAGGCATGGGGGATTCACACCAGCCAAAAGTTGGAGGAGAAAAAGCCTTTGGCTCTGGTGTAGTTACTTGCTCTATAATGTTTTCTTTAACTGCAAAACTAGTCCTTAGTTGTTCAAATACAAGATGACTTATTGGTGCTGTATAACTGACTATTGCTTTAGAATAAGTATCAAAAACTAGAAGACTACTGCTGGAAAGTGCATCAAAATAATAAAGAAAAGAGGGAAGATCAACTGTGGGATTAAGAATAAAATCACCAACAATGATTATTTTTAGAATTGAAAAATCTGGTGCTTCTTCTTCTGTACAATCTTTAAACATTTTTGTATCTGTTTCTTTATTAACTGCTACTATTGCTGGACTTGCTGTTGGAGGTTCTTAATGAAAATCTGGAGCTTCTTCATTGAACATCTCCCCCTGCCTGGTTTCAGAGATACCTGAACCCAGGCCCCCGGAAGAAGGGACAACGGAGAAAAAAACTAGTTGTGAAGAGAGTGTGGTGATTAAAGTAGCAAGTGGAGCAATGGCTTCAACTATAAGTGTATTGAGTGTAGGGGTAATAAGTTCAAGAATTGTGGCTGATATAGAAGAAGATGACATGGAGCAGTTTGGATAGATAGGGAATGCCTGTGGAATGGATGGTGTTTGAAGGTCAGTTGGAATGTTGGATGGAACGTTGGATGTTGAGATATCAGGGAGGATAGTATCTTCCTGAATAGGGGAATGTTGTGGAGATGGTTGTGGAGATAGAGATGATAATAGATCGAAATTGAGAGATGACAATAGTGGATCCATATATGGTATGTCATCAATTTGTGATGGTTGATGAGATGGTAGAGGAGATTGAGCAGATGGAGATGGTGTTTCCTCAGTAATGTTGATTGGTGAGTGTGGACTGGATGGTGAGACAGAAGGGATGGAAGTAGAAGATTGTTGAAGTGTAGAAACATTAACAAGGAGAGTTGATGAAGGAAATATTGGATGATGTGGAGATGGAGGAAAGTTGATGAAGGAAATATGAGGAGCATGAGCTTCTTCAAGGGTTGGTGAAGTGGCTATTGCAGCCCTGGTGTCCTCTGAAGCAATCCTGGAAGAGGAAGCCCTGTAGAGCTTTGGTATAACCCTCTCCCATCTTCCAAAGAGGGCAGAGTTAATCCTCTTATATGCATTTATAAAAATGGTCTGGGAGAACAGTAATTCTACAACCTTTGCCTGCAAGAAGATTCCCAGAATGCTTCCAAAACAAACATCTTTCTTACTAAATTTTCAACTTAATCAAATCAAATAAAATTTCCCCCAGTTCACAGATTTTTGATTAACCAAGTCACACATTAGAAGGAATTGGTGCCTGGTAATGTAGTCATGGGCTGAGTGTTTGCCCGGGATTACCTTCCCAACTATATCTACTAAGAACTTATATTCAGCAGGTAAGTTCTTCAATAATTTGTTAGGGTTTCCCTGGGAGTGACCCATTGTAACTAGCATATCCTCATACTTAGTGCTAGATAGTTCAATTTCATCTTCCCCATTGATAAATCCAAAACTTTCAGTTAAAATAGCAGGGGAAAGAGAAACCTATTGTCCAGAAATTGATCCAGTAATGGAGGTTTGATCTGGAAGGGTTGCTGTGAAAACCCATTCTTTGATTTCCTGCACTGGAGTTTGATCCTCAAAGTTATGAACTGTCTCAATTGTGGTGCTTCAAACAACTGAAATATATTCCCAAAGACTTGATCAGAATGATTGAAAGAGTCGATGTCAATGTCGAATCCTGCATCAAACTTCATTCTAGAGAGGGTCACCGCTGAAATCGCCATGCCTGCAAAAACAAAAGATCAAGTGCAAGAGAACTGGAAAGCGAGGGATGAAGTTCGATGAAAACCCTATTATAAGTTTTCAGAAGATGAAAAGACAAACTCCGTCCGATGAAACATTAAAAATTTGAACTCAGTTTGACGAAAAATCTCATAAAGAAATAAAATCATCGATCAAAGTTTGAAGAGGGGGAAAATAGTTCGTCGTTCTTTGTTTGACGAAAAAATTTTCTGAAATAAATTCATCGATCTCCGTTCGATGAACAGTTTCACAAAGGAGAGTTCATTGATCTCTGTTCGATGAACACTCCACAAAGAGTTCAGAGTTCGTCGAACTCCGTTCGACGAAACATGAACAATTTGTCGAGTACAGACAGAAATCAAATTAAACCGTCTCCATTTATCATACCTAGCTGATTTAGGAAGAACATATGTTTCTTTTCATTTAAGGGTTTGGTGAAAATATCTGCTCTTAGTAAATCAGTAAAGATAAAGACAAGTTTAATTTTATTTTTGTCTACACAATCTCTAATGAAATGATGCCTTATTTCTATATGCTTTGTTCTACTATGATGTACTGAATTTTGTGCAATAAAATTGCACTGTTATTATCACAAAAGATAGTTGAATTATTTAAGTTGAGACCATAATCCAGGAGCTGATTTTGAATCCACAAAAATTGTGAACAACAACTACCTACTGCTATGTATTGAGCTTCAGCAGTTGATTATGACACCAAAGTTTGTTTTTTGAAAAACCAGGACACAAGCCTGTCACCAAGGAACTAACAAGTTTCTGATGTGCTTTTCCTGTCAACTCTACATCCAACAAAGTCAGCATTTGAAAATCTAGATAAATCAAATTCTGACTCAGTAGGATACCCGAGTCCTAGATTAGGACAACCCTTTATATATCTTAAAATCCTTTTTAATAAAATAAGATAGGATTCTTTAGGGTTGACTTGAAATCTAGCAAAAATGCAAGTAGCAAACATGCTATCTGGCCTAATAGCTGTAAGATACAATAAGAACATAACAATGTCCCTATATGTTTTCTGATCAACTGGTTTTCCCTATTCATTAGAATCAACTACAACATTGGATGGCATGGATGTTTTCTTGGCTGATGCATCAGTCATCCCAAATCTTTTAAGTAGCTCTTTAGCATATTTTGTCTGGGATAAAAAGATACCATCAGGGGTTTGCTTCACTTGGAGACCAAGGAAGTAGGATAGTTCACCCATGCTACTCATTTCAAACTTTGAATGCATCAACTCATAAAACCTTTTGCAAAGTTTGGAATCAGTAGAGCCAAATATTATATCATCTGCATAGATTTGGGCTAGCAAAATTTTTGATTTATGATGTCTAATGAAAAAGGTCCTATTTACAATGCCTCTAATAAACTTATGTTTTAAAAGAAAGCTAGTTAGAGTCTCATACAAAGCTCTTGGATCTTGCTTTAAATCATAATGAGCTTTATGAAACTTAAAAACATAAGATGGATGAGTTTAGGAGATAAAACCTAGAGGTTGTTCAACATAAACTTCCTCTTTTAATTCTCCATTGAGGAATGCACTCTTGACATCCATTTAATAGACCTTGAACTTCTAATAGGCAGCATATTCAAGAAATATTCGGATGGCTTCAAGTCTTGCAACAGTAACAAAGGTTTGATCATAGTCAATGCCTTCTTCCTGTGAACATCCTTGGGCTACCAATCTTGCTTTGTTCCTTATAATTGATCCTTGTGCATCCAATTTGTTCCTAAAGATCCATTTAGTTCCAATGACTGGATAGTCTTTGGGTCTTCGAACTAAATCCCAAACTCTGCACCTCTCAAATTGATTGAGCTCCTATTGCATTGCAATAATCCAGTGGGGATCTTGCTCTACATATTTTATGGATTGAGTCTCAAGTTGAGAAATGAAGCAAACATGCATCAAATCTTGGTTGAGTTGATGCCTTGTTTGCACACCAGCTGATATGTCTCCAATCACTTGAGATATGGGATGATCTCTAAGTGTGACAAGATCAACATGAGGAGTTGGTTCATCAACAACTTGTGGAATAAATTCCTCTTATGGAATTATAGTTGTTGTTGTTGGATCAACTGCTTCAGCCATTTCTTCTTCACTTTCTTCATCATTCTGTAGAGAAGGATGAGATGTAACCTCTTAGGTAAGGTTTAAATCTTCCAACTTCTCACACAGATAGGGTACCTGCAAAGTATCTTTGGTAGAAGAATTCTTCTCCTTGTAAAACATATTAGTTTCATCAAAATATATATGTACAAATTCTTCTATTTTTAATGTTGATTTATTAAAAATCCTATAAGCTTTGCTGATTTGAGAATATCCAAGGAAAATTCCCTCTACAGCCTTGGCTTCAAACTTTCTTATGTATTTCTTATTATTATTGTGAATGTAACACTTGCATCAAATACCTTAAGATAATCTACTTTAGGATGCTTACCTTTAAGTAATTTATAGGGGGTCTTACCCTTTAGTTTGTGAATTAAACTTCTATTAAGAACATAATTTGTTGTACTTACAGCCTCTGCCCAAAAGGATAGGGGCAAATAAACATCTGCAAGCAATGTTCCAACAGATTCAATAAGGGTTCTATTTTTTCCTTTCTACTACCCCAATTTGTTGAGGAGTTCTAAGAACAAAAAAATAATGCCTGATACCTTCCTTCTCACAGAATTATTGCATGAGAAGAGATTCAAACTCGGTATCATGATCACTTCTGATCAATGCAACCTGATTAGAGTACTCAATCTGTAAGCTCTTAAGAAAATCTGTAAGAACTTTAATTTTATCCGACTTCTTTCTCAAAAATAACACCCAAGTGAATGTAGAGAAGTCATCAACAATAACTAAAGTGTATGATTTTCCTTCCAAACTTTGTACAACAATATGGTCAAAAGGTTCATATGTAGCAAATACAAAATCTTGGGTGAATCACTTTTGTTAATGGATTTGAAACTATTTTTGGTTTGTTTGCTTAATTGACAAGCCCTGCAGAGTCCTTCCTTCTTGTAAGAACCCGAAGGCAGTCCTCTAACAAGGTTGTCCCTAGATAGTTTAGCAATATTCCTAAAGTTTACATAACCTAGTTTCTTCTGCAATAAATCATTAGTAGAGCTAATTTGATTAAATAAGCAGATTTCTAAATTAGCTGATTTAAAATTTACTACATATATATTTCCTTGTCTAATTCCTGTTAAAACTGTTTTGTTTTTATTAGAAGTAATAATGCAAGATGACTGTTAAATGATACCTGACAACCTTCATCACATAACTAGTGTATGGATATTAGGTTATGCTTGAGACCACTTACATATGCTACCTTCCTGAAGGTAACAGCTCCAACTTTAACATTTCCATATCCTTCTGTCTGTACACAGTTGGAGTCTCCAAAAATCACCTTTGTTCCAAGCCTAGCTTTGAAATTAGTCAAGTTGCCTTTACATCCTGTCATATATTTTGAACAGCCACTATCCAGATACCACTGTTGCTCTGTGGTAGGATAGACCTTCACCTATACAAAATAAGATTAGTTGTTCTTGACCCAGGTGACCTTGGATCCTTGATTTCTTTCAAATTTATAACTAGAAATATAAGTGAATTTAGGTTGGTCCTTATAACCAAGTGGATGATATCTCCTAGGAGGAATAATCCATTGGGTAAAAGGATTAATGTATGTTTTAGTTTTATTAAAATTTGAAAAGATTTCAAGTTTCTGTTATAATAAATTGGGTTCAACAAATTATAATAGGTTCGTCAATCTGTGTTCGACGAATAGGGATGAGTTTGTCGAACTCCGCTCGTAGAATGAAGGTTGAAAGTTATTTACTTAAGGTTAGCTAATCACCTAGAGGGGGGTGAATAGGTTCTTGAAATCTTTTAAGTCTTTTTACTGTTTTCTAAATAAGTGTTCTAGAGCTTGTCCTTAGCACCTGCAATATAAGAAAAGAACAAGCAACACAACACAACACACAGGTATTTATAGTGGTTCCCCAATTTGGTACATCCACTTTCCCTCCCACCTATCCAACTAATTTGTTGGACTAGGCACAAACACCACCAATATGCTCCTCAGAGCTTACACCTTAGGCCCTCAGCCATACCCATAGATTCTTTTTAGAATCCAAACTCAGAACCATAAGGGTTCCTACCTTAGAGCCCTGTAGAGCTCCTACAGCTCAGTAGTCCACTGACCACCTACCTCAGCCTTATGTCGAAGGCCTACAGCTCAGGCTCTTCAACCCCACAACTCCAGGCATAAAGCCCTACTCTCAGAGTGCTGCAGCACTCCTACAAGCTCAGTTCCCTTCCAGGTACCTACCTCAGTGCCCTTTTAGGCACTTACAGCTCAAACTCCTCCAAGTCATACACTCAGTGACACACTTGTCACCTATAGCTCAATGACTCACTAGTCACCTACCTCAGCCATATCACTAAGGCCTACTACTCAGGCTGGGCGGACATCCCTACTCTCAGATCCACACTTGGATCCTACCTCAGTACCCCAGCAGGGCACCTACCTTAGTGACTAGTTAGTCAACTACAGCTTATGCCAAAAGTCCCTACAACTCAGATTTAGGTAAATTGAAACCTACAGTAGTTTATACAAGATGAAATAAATTTAAGACAACTGACTTAGAGATAAATCTCTGAGTCTAACTTGCTGGACTGAGCAGATATCAGTCCAGCCCACCTGTTGTAGAAGGAATGAGTCTTCTTCTACAACTAACTCCTTTGCTGTACTGGTGAACAACTATCTGCTGTTGAAGGCTAACAACCCTTCACACAGCTAACTTCTTGTTGAATAGATGAATCAGCTGCCTTGTTTTGTAGCGAATAATCTTGCTGAAATTGAAGAGCTTCAACTTTTTTCTTTGCCTTCTAGCAAACTCTGCTGGATTTTTTGCTTTCAAGCTTATTAGAGAAGACGATGTCCAACCACCTTTATTTCCTATATTTCCCTTGTGTATGATGTGTTTGTTCTCCATAACCCTAATCCTTTTCTTTTTCATTTTTATATCTGTTGATTTGAATCAACGACATAATTGATTAGTAGGCCTAGCCAAGGATTGGTGAGCGCCACCTCCCTCAAAAAAGGACAAAATAGCTTTTGGCGCTACTGCAGTTTTCCCGCAACGGCTTCCTGTAATTTGAATTTGTTGACTTCTTGGTGACATCAACAGTTGTAATCCTGGTGTTGCTGTAGCTTTCCCGTAATGACTTGAAACACTTTGACTTGTTGACTTTTGATGACGTCAGCAACAGTCATCACCTTATGGACTTAGGAAAATCCAGAACTTCACTAAGTGTTGAGTGATGTTAAGTCACTCAATGCCATCTATCTTGGCTCTCAATGCTTCTAGACTTGTGAATTTTCACTGACATTGTGAAAGTGATGTGTTAGATCAGAAATACTCTAGAGGGGGGGGGGGGGTGAATAGAGTTTCCTAAAATTCTTTAGAAAACTTAACAACTTTTGCTGTAAATAAAAACTGCATAATAATAAATAATTAATCACAAACACACAGTAGACCTAGCTAGGACAAATGCAGCAAGAACAAAAGAAAGGGCAACCAGACAACACAAGAAATTATAGTGGTTCCCCAACCTGGGTACATCCACTCTTCTACCACCCTGGTAGGAATCCACTCAAATTTTTGATCAGGTGCCTGACACCAATGAGCTTTTGATCAGGTGCTCAAAAACCAAACCTCAAGTCTTTTGGTCAGGTGACTTGCAACCAAGAATAACTTTTGAAGGGAGTTATAACCCTTTATACATTGGGGGTGAGAGATGATATTGTCTTCTCTTTCTCAATATACAACTGAGAAGACTTAAGTGGAAATGATGTTAGCAAAGAGCTCCTCCTGAGATGTAGAATGGTTCAGGGAAAAACTAGAGCTTTGCTTCAGGGTGATAGGCCTTCAGTCTTTAAGCCTTGACCAGAAAGGATCTTCAGGAACTTCTTGATAGATGGAATTGATGTTGTCCTTTGAAGTATCCTGGAGAGTTGAAGAATGAAGACTCTTGATTATTGATTGTTCTTCTTCTTCAGATAGAAGATGTTCTTCTGGTCTAGGGCTTCTTCTCTGTATCAGAGTTCTGTATTAAGAGTGAACAGAGAAAATCCATGACTCCGACTGATTATATTACTGACTGTCTGTGTGTCTATTTTCTCTTTCTATCTTGTCTATATTTTCTCTTGTTTTCTAGTAAAGAAGAGGAAATGTCTTTTATATTTCCTATCACAAATTGTATTTTGAAATTTGAAATCCTCTGCAATCAATGCTGACGGCCTTGAGAATAAACTGCATTAATTTATTTCCCCAACTATCCAATGGAAAAATGGCAAGCAATAATCCTGGAGAAGACCATAATCAATGCTCCTTTTAACAGTTATATTCAGAGAATATTTGAGCATTAATTACACAGAAATTATTGCAGTAAGAAGCGGACAGAAGGAAGGAAATAACTAAGTCTGGATTCATCGAACAGATAACAGAAATCGTCGAGCTGAGTCCACAGTTCGTCGACCTGAGAAGCTGTGTTTGTCGACCAGATGGCTTTTGTTCGTCGAGCTGATTTCCAAGATCGTCGAGTAGAGGGTTGAACTGCATTGATTAGAAACTTTGACAATTCTGTATATGGAGTTCGTCGAGCTGAGAGCTGATTTCGTCGAGCTGATAACTTGTTGACATAACTTCTGGGGAATGTGTCGACACAAGTCCTGGGTGTCGACACAATTACTTCTTGTCTCGACATGGCTATTGTGTTGATAGAAATCTGGAATGTGTTGACATAAGTCCTGTGTGTCGACACAATTGCTGTTGGTGTCGACACAAGTCTTGATTCTGGTGTCGACACAAACTTCTGGTGTGAAGTGTTGAAGAATCTAGAGATCGTCGACCTGAGAATCTGTTTCGTCAAGCTGAGGACCACTAACTACTGCTGGATAACTTTAGCCAAAATGGTCAAAGTTCATCGAGCTGAGAATCTTGAATTCGTCGACTGAAGATGATTCTGGACTTAGAAAACTGAGAGGCGTCTGGATTAATTAGTTGAAGTAGAGAACCCAGAAATCATCGACCAGAGAACTAAGTTCGTCGACCTGAGTCTAGAGAATAAAGTCTGGACTTGGAATACTGAAGGTAAAGTCCAAAGATCGTCGACCTGAGAATCAAGTTTGTCGAGCTCAGCTCAGAGAATTTTCTCAGAGATCGTCGAGCTGAGCACGACCATCATCGACCTGAGTTCGACGAACGTCGAACTCATTTTACTGATTCTTTGGAAAATCTCTATGTCTTGAGTCTCTAGCAGTCTGATGATGGCTGATCCATGCAGTGTTGATCCTAAGGACTTGGCCTAGACTCTTGTACAAAACTATGACCCTGGCTATACATGATGGGTCACAAGATCCTAACTTAGTGAACCTAGCCCAAATCAAACTAGGGATCCAACAATCTCCCCCTATTTGGGTGAGGTCACTAATTACAGACTCAGACTAAACTGAATATAAACAAAGCAGGAAAAACATATATCTGGTAGAGAAAAATGAACACATGCAGCAGATATATATATATATATATATATATATATATATATATATATATATATATATATATATATATATATATATATATATATATATATATATAAGCTTTGTTCAGAAATAAGAAAGTAGTTATAAACATAATAAAAATTAACCAGTTCAGAACTCATTTCTTTTGCTTCTTCTCTTTTGGCTTTTCTTCTTTGCTCTTGTCTCCTGGCTTAGTAAAACAATTTCCTTGTCTGGATCTGAAGTTTGCACTTTGTTCATGGTCATATCAGCAGCCCCTATAATCTTCAAAGATGTGACTCTAGGGACTACTGCTTCTGGGTGCAATTTCATATAATCATCAACATTGAAAAACTTGTTAGCTTTCTCAAACCTCTTAAGCTCTTCTTTCCTGTATTTTGACATTGTTGTATATTCTGAGGGATCCTTTCCTTCAGCTCTGGCTTTATTGATCATTAAAAGGCCAACAAGTTCTTGGAACCTTGCCATCCTAGATGAAGTACCTGTTTCTGGATCTTCAAAGGGTACAGGAGGACAAGGAGGTCTGTTGGAGCTTTCAGCTTGTAGATGTTCAGGAAGTTTTTGTTGTTTTTGTTGTTGATGTTGCTGCTGTTGTTGAGGTTGGTGCTGCTTGCCTGATGGATACTGTCTTTGATGGCTGCTTTCTGAAGATGAGGACCTACCCTGATGTCTTTGATAAGTTTGAAATTGGGTAGTCCTTTAGGAAGTTGAACCTGAAGCACCAGCAACTGGAGGAGGAGGATGAGGAGGGTCCCTTCTGTATTTCTGAGTTGGAGGAGGGGAGTATCTTCTACTTCTCTTCCTCTCTTTCTATTCATTCTTGGATAACCACATCCAAGCTGGCATCCCTTTATATGGAGTTATCTTCTGAAGAATATAGTAGGGAGTGTCATTAGTTGGATTTGGTTTAGGAGCAGGAGGAGGAGGATCTTTCCTTTTCTTAGATACTTGCCTCTTCTTGGGTTCATCATCAAAATCCTCATCCTCATTATCATCATCATCATCATCAGATCCCTGAGGATTATCATATATATCATTTAAAGCCTTCAAGGCCTCAGCAGAAATGATAGGCTTCTCAGGTTTAGATGGAGCTGGAGGAGAAACTTCAATAGGAAGTGGAGAACTGACTCTGACAGTGCTTTCAGCAGCTGCCTTATTCTCTTCTTCAATGTCAGCCAAGTTCAAGGTATCAAGATCTGGCATTGGAGAGTCATCCATAACAAAACTGGGGGCAAAAATAATTTCTGTAGTGGATGGGATGACTACAGGTTCTGGAATAACAAAACTGTCTCTTAGTTGCTTGGAAACTTTAGTACTGATAGGGGAAGAATAGGGAACAATAATCAAAGATGGCTTAGTATAATCTGCTGGAGGGAAGCTCAAAAATGTAGTATCAAAAATTTTTAACAAATATTCTAAATCTACTATGGGATTAATGATGAAATCACCAACAGTAATTATCTCTTCTGGAGCTGACTCTTCTATATCCATGTCAGTCTCAATAAAATGAATGAAATCAATGAAATCTGTATATTCTGCTGTTGCTGCCTCTGCATCTGCTGGAGCTAGAGCTGCTGAAACTAAAACTGTTGCTACTGCTGGAGCTGCTGCAGCTTCATTATCAAGCATCTCCCCCTGCCTGGTTTCAGTAATAACTGGATCTAGGCCCCTAAATGAAGAGGGAGCAGTAGAAATGGCAGAGATCTGGGCAGAGAGAGAGGAAATGGAAGTAGTAAGAGGTATAATGGCCTCTGCTATGAGAGTTTTCAGGAGGGGTGTGATGAGAGTAATGACAAATAAGATGGTGGAGGGATCCAGTGGTGGAGTTACAGTTGGTGTTTCAGATGGTGGTTGGGTGGAAACATTTGGAGGGATGGTAGTAGTTGGGTGGGTTGGAGGAGGAGCATCTGGCATTTGGACATCCTGTGTGGATTGATTTAGATGAGAAGGAGTATTGGGAGGAGATGATAGTAGATTGAAGGATGGTTTGGAGGACAAGTGTGGTGGAAGAGGAGATGAAGGTGGTGTTGGAGAGAGGGAGGGTTGATGATATTCCTGAATAGGGGATGAGGGGATGTTAGTAATATCTAGGTGTGGAGAAGTGTCATGTGGTGTAGCTGGAGTAGTAACATGAACATATTGTTGGGATTGTTGTTGTTGTTATTGTTGGATAGAGGGAAGTGGGGAAGAGGGTTGTTGGGTTTGGAGTGCTGGACGAGATGGGGATGAGGGAGTGATCTCTTCAAAAGGGTGGGGAGTGGCTGTAACAACCCTTGTGCTCTCAGAAGCTCTGATGGCAGAGGATGAGGCCTTAGAAGGCTTTGTTATTATCCTCTCCCACCTGCCAAACAAGGCACAAGTAAGCCTTTTGCTAGCATTAATGAATATGGTCTGGGAGACCAGTGATTCAACAGCTTTTTCTTTCAAAACGATCCCTAGGATCCTTCCAAAATAAACTTCCTTTTTGTTATTCTTTTTCTTGATCAGATCAAAGATGATCTGAGCCCAGTCCACTTACTTCTTATTAACCACTGCACACATAACCAGAAATTGATGCCTGGTTGTATAATCGTGTGCAGTGTGCTTGCCTAGCAAGACTTTCCCGACAATGTCTGCCAGAAACTTGAATTCTGCAGATAAGTGTTTTTCAATAACTTATTAGGGTTATCTCCAGTATAACCCATCAAACTCAACATTTGATCATATTCTTCACTATCAATCTCTAATTCTTCTTCACCATTGTGCAAGCCAAAAATATCAGTTAATATGGCGAAAGATAGAGAAACAATATTACCCGCAATTGATCCAGTCATGGTATTCTCCTCTGTGGTTGAAGATAGGTAGACTCATTCTCTAATCTCAGCTCCAGACAGTTTGATCCTTGTTGTCATCAGATTCTTCAGATGCTGCTCTTCTAGAAGTTCTAGTATATACAGAAAAATCGGGTCCGAATGCTGAAAAGAATCAAAGTCGACATCAAAGCTGGTGTCGAACTTCATCGCAGCCAATGTTACTGCTTGAATCGCCATGAGATAACCTGCAAGAGAGAAAATGACGATCAAGTGCAAAGGGAACATAAAGTGCGGGACGGAGGTCGAAGAAAACCTTGATATAGGATTTTCCAGAATATGAATCGACAAACTCCGTTCCACGAAAATTAAAACATTCTTCGAGCTGAGTTCGACGAAATAATTTAGAGTTAAACAATTCGTCGAGCTCAGTCTGAAGATTTGAAGATATTTTGTCAAGCTCCGTTCGACGAAAGTTTTCTGAAGTGGATTTGTCGATCTCTGTTCGACGAAAACAACTTCACTCACAGAGAGTTCGTCGACCTCCATTCGACGAATATCTCCCGAACTATCCCTAGTTCGTCGAGCTCCACTCGATGAACTTTGGAAAATTCGTCGAGTGTAGACAGAAACTAAACTAAGTCTTCTCCATTGATCATTCCAAGCTGATTTATAAGAACAGATGGTTTCTTTCATCCAGAGATTTGGTGAAAATGTCAGCTCTTTGTAAATCAGTGTAGATATAGACAAGTTTAATTTTCTTTTTGTCTACGCACTCTCTTATGAAATGATGTCTAATATCTATATGCTTAGTCCTACTGTGATGGACTGGATTTTGTGCTATGGCTATAACACTGGTGTTATCACATAGTAGAGTTGAAATATTTAAGTTGAGACCATAGTCTAGTAATTGATTTTGAATCCATAGCATCTGGGAACAATAGCTGTCAGCTGTAATATATTCTGCCTCAGCAGTTGAGGTAGACACAGATGACTGTTTCTTACAAAACTAGGATACTAATCTCATACCCAAGAACTGGCAGTTTCCTGAAGTACTTTTCCTGTCCACCCTGCATCCAGCAAAATCAGCATCTGAGTATCCAGTTAACTCAAATTTTGATTCAGTGGGATACCATAGGCCTAGACTTGGACAACTCTTTATATATCTCAAAATTCTTTTTAGGAAAATTAGATGAGATTCTTTAGGGTTTACTTGGAACCTAGTACAAAGGCATGTGACAAACATGATATCAGGTCTGCTAGCTGTAAGATATAGTAGGGACCCAACAATGCCCCTATATAACTTTTGGTCAACAGGTTTCCTATGTGGATCAGAGTCTATTACAACATTTGTAGTCATTGGTGTTTTCTTTGCTGAGGCATCAGCCATCCCATACTTTTTGATAAGCTCTTTTGCATATTTAGCTTGGGAGATGAAGATTCCATCAGGGAGCTGCTTCACTTGGAGACTAAGGAAGTAGGAGAGCTCACCCATACTACTCATTTCAAATTTAGAATGCATGAGGTCAGAGAACCTTTTGTATAATTTGGGATCAGTAGACCCAAATATGATGTCATCCACATATATTTGTACTAAAAATGTTTGGTCCTTATGATGTCTAGTGAAAAATGTCTTATCTACTATGCCTCTAATGAACTTATGCTCTATCAAAAAGCTAGCTAAGGTCTCATACCAAGCTCTTGGAGCTTGCTTTAGACTATAAAGAGCTTTATGCAATTTAAAACATAAGAGAGGTGAGTTGGAGATACAAAACCTGGAGGTTGTTCAACATAAACCTCTTCTTTTAATACTCCATTCAGAAATGCACTCTTCACATCCATTTGATAAACCTTGAATCTCTTGTAGGCTGCATAGGCAAGGAATATTCTGATTTCCTCTAACCTTGCCACAGGTGTAAAGGTTTGGTCATAATCTATTCCTTCCTCTTGCCTATATCCTTGAGCAACAAGCCTAGCCTCGTTTCTCACAATCACTCCTTGGGCATACAGCTTGTTTCTGTAAACCCATTTGGTTCCAATTACTCGGTAGTTTTGGGGTCTTGGAACTAAATCCCAAACTCTTCATCTCTCAAATTAGTTTAATTCCTCCTGCATTGCAATGATCCAATGGGGATCTTGCTCAGCATCATGGATGGATAGAGGTTTAACCTGAGAGAGAAAACAGGTATGCATCAAATCTTGGTTGAGTTGATGCCTTGTCTATACACCTGCTGATATGTCTCCAATCACTTGAGATTTGGGGTGATCCCTTAGTGTGACAAGATCAGTGGGTGGAGTTGGTTCTGCAACAACAGCAGGATTTAATTCCTCTTGTGGAATTATGTTTGCTGTTGGGGGAAGATCAATTCCTTCAGTGCCTTCATCTTCACTTTCTTCAATGACTTGTGGAGAAGGATGTGTTGGAACCTCTTGGGTGAGGTTTAGTCCATCCAAATTCTCACACAAGTGAGGTACCTGCAAAGTGCTTTTGGTAGAAATCACTTTCTCCTTGCAAGACATGTTAGCTTCATCAAATGTAACATGAATAGATTCTTCAATTTTTAGAGATGATTTATTAAAACCCTATAGGCTTTGCTTACTTGGGAATATCCTAGAAAGATTCCCTCTTCAGCCTTAGCCTCAAACTTTCTAATGTATCTTTTATTGTTGTTATGAATATAACATATATATCCAAATATTTTAAAATATTTGATTTTAGATTGCTTCCCTTTAAGTAATTCATATGGAGTCCCATTCTTTAGTTTATGTATCAGGCTTCTGTTCAGGACATAATTTGCAGTGTTTACAGCCTCTGCCCAAAAGGTTAGTGGCATGTAAGCATCTGTAAGTAATGTACCTGCAGCTTCAATTAGTGTCCTATTTTTCCTTTCAGCTACCCCATTTTGTTGGGGAGTTCTAGGAGTTGAGAAGCAGTGCCTGATACCTTCCTTCTCACAGAACTCATGCATAAGAAGAGACTCAAACTCTGTGCCATGATCACTTCTGATCAATGCAACATGAGTAGAGAACTCAATCTGTATGCACTACTAGAAAATAGACTTTTGGCCAGGGCAAATTTCCCTGGCAAAAAGTCCAAAACCGTGGCTAAAATGTTTTAGCCACGGTCTAGCCACGGGAAAATTCCGTGGCTAAAGTCGGCGTGGCTAAAACGTTTAAATCACGAATTGGCCGTAGCAAATAGTATTAGCCATAATAAAAAATGTCGTGGCAAATAAGTCAACTATTAGCCACGGTATGAAATCCTGGCTAAAAGTAAACTCATCATTTTTTAAAAAAATGTATATGCCACAGTTATAAGCCGTGGCAAATACTAATTTATGTTTTTTTAAAAAACCAACACTATCAGGGGGAATTATTACCCCTACTTCGAAGCTGTATCTCTGCATACGCTGTAGCCAACAAGCACGAGAGACGTGTGGAAGGCATGCGCGCAAAATGGACAGTTTTAAAGATCGCCTTTGCACACATCTATGACTTTGCACACATCTATATATGATTGGTTTGAAATCCGCCACGCTGCATTCTAATTGGCCTTAAGCAACTATTACTAAGTTAGCAACAATAATATGAATCGCGAACTATATACAACTTACCACGGGGCGCATAAAAAGAAGATAAAATGGCAAATCTCTCACCCAAATAATTCATATTCCATACAAACTGTCACCAACAGAACTGATGATTCTCTAACACAACATCTCAAAAAGCTAAATAACTAGCAAGCTCAGAAGATTAAGCACATTGTCTACAATAAGTAAGATGGTAGGAATGTCTACATTAAGAACAATGTTTATAGAATTTGTACAAGTCATCCACATATTCCATCATAGACAGTTCATTCTCGGAATCTTCAGCATCAATATCTTGAACTCCGCAAGCAATCTGATTAGACAAACAATGGATCATGAAGTTGAAATGAAGAATAAATTTTCAGAGCACACGAATCAATTTGTGCACAATAATACCTTGCTGTGAGCGGATAACAAAGATTCTAAGATAGTTGTTTATGACTTGGCTAACCAAAGAATTGGCTGGAAAAGTTATAACTATAAGTTTTCCTGAAACCAAATTGTTTTTCCTCCATCAACACCTCGTCTTACTGCAGCTCAGATTCATATTTCCCTGCTGTCAAATTCTATCAGGTTCTCAATCTGTAAATGTTTCTATAACTTCTTGTAAGAATGAATATCATGATTATAACTACCCACCTGTCGCTGTTGTACAGGTAATTGCTGTTGTGTTTGTTGCATAGGTCCAGGTCCGGTGCGCCTACCACCGCCAGAATGCGGGTGCTGGCCTGGTTGTACAAAGGGAACAAAAGAATTTGGCATTGGACCTCCACCAGGTCTCATTCCAGGAACAAGCTGCTACTGGTGATAACCAAATCCAGGCTACAAGGAGTACATTAGTCAGAGGTTTGATGCTAGCTATAGGACTTCCTCTCAATAACATAAACCAGTATCTGATTCCAAAAAAATAAATCAATGAATTTAATATGAAAGCACAATAATTTTGTACGTAGACCCTATAAAGAAATGCGAATGAGATAGAAATAGGTAACTATTTATATGAATGAAACAAAACGGAAACATTGCCTAGAAAAAGAGAACCTGTCCATATGTGAACATGTTAATTATAAGTTACTTGGAATAAATTAAGTTAAAAACATTAAATTACATGAAGTTAGCCCCAAAAAATTATCGAATGAAAATATAATTTGCATATAAAATTAGCTTCTCGCAACAGTGAAGGGAAAAATGATTTTTTTAGCCGAAAAAATTTCCTACAATTTTCTTGCACACCGTATTCTAACTATCAATAGCACTTTGCCTCCAACTTGAAATGACATGGGTGCTGAAATGTGAAGGATTTCAGGGTATGACTAGAACAAAAAAACAAGCTTTTTCCAAATATGAAAACCAAAATACTATCTAGTATGATAAATAAAAAAAATATATTTTTTCATGATGGCCCAATACAAACAGGGATGAGGAGTCCTATATAATTTTTGTTCTTCACATCTCAACTTGCCAGGTTTTAATGCATACAGGTATGATAATGTTAATAAATTTCATAATTGAAAAAAGCAATTCACCTGTGGTGGAACAAGATTAGGTGGAGCTTGATAAAATAATTGCTGCCCAATACCAGGATTACCAGGAGGATACATGGGAAGATGAGGACAATCCAAGCCTAAAAGTGCAAATGTTATGGGAGTGATTTAAATAACTACAATAAAAACATATAATGCCACAAAAGGAGAGGTATTAAAATGTATATTTTTACATAGGTTTAGCATTTTAGTTGCTCTAAAGTAAGATCACTTTGAATTATTCATATTGCGGGGAGAGAATCTCCCTAGTTTTATTTCATCTAATGGATAATTAAAGGCCTAGGTTGATGAATGAAATTCAAAACCATAATTTACAGAAGTCGGCATCCATCTCCCCTCATTTCCATATGTTGATCAATGCCAACCACCATCAAATCTAACACCAAAAACTAGAATATGCAGCAATGACTAACTTAAGGAACCTAAAATGATGAGACCACAACTTACCATCATAAATCCTAAACAAAAGATCATGAATTTTGATTTTTAGAATTCCAACGCATACTGTCCTTACAGATAATGATGGAAGTATTGCCGTGTATGACCTATATCATTCCATCTCCAAAACTTTACAGGTGAGAAACAACACAAATCTTCCATGAAAAAAAACTTTCAACAAAAATCCAGCAGGAATCTTTACGAAATAGAAGCAGGAAGAAGCAGGGAAACCTTGCCAAGCAATCGATATTAAAAACAGTAATTCAATGTCTAGCATAAAAATTCGTAACTAGATCTTGAAAACCCTAACTTCCAAAGAAACAACACGAACCTTCCACAAAAAAAAACTTTCAACAAAAAAACCTACATGAATCTTTACAAAATAGAAGCATGAAGAAGTAGGGAAACCTTGCCAAGCAATCAATATTAAAACAATAGTAATTCATTGTCTAGCATAAAAATTCGTAACTAGATCTTGAAAACCCTAACTACCATAGTGAAATACAATAAATAAAACTAAGAAACAAGTAAGTGTGATCATAGAAAACAAATTTTGTGAGAGAAGGAAGAGGACCCGCAAGAAAAAGAAAAAAATCTACAGCAGAATGGAGCTCACCGTACGGCCGTCGATGGTATGAGTGTCTTGAAGGACACGATCAATGATGGCTGGATCCGCGAAGACGACAAATCCAAATCCCCTAGGCTTTCTGGTAATTTTATCCCTCATCACCACCGTTTGCAGGACATCTCCATATTTGCCGAAGTAATTGCTCAGCTTTTCTTCCGTTGTCTCCCATGAATCCCTCCGATAAAAAGCTTCCCCTGATCCGAATCCATTCCCCTATTCCTCCTCGATAAAACCTAGCAGGAGAAACTAGGGTTTTGGGACAGATAAGTCGGCGGTTTCGGGACAGATAGGCTGGTTTAGTGGATCATGGTTCCCCTTTTAGAATATGATAGGCCAAATATAATTGTTTAAATATTAGCCAAGACTAAATATTAGCCACATTTTTTTTATGGCTAATACAAAGGTATTAGCCATGTTTTTTTATAGCCGTGGCTAAAATTAAATATTAGCCACAGTTTTGCAATCATGGCTAATACTAGTGTATTAGCCACGATGTTTGAACCCTGGCAAAAATGTGTAGCTAATACTCATTTTTCTAGTAGTGATGGTCCTGAGAAAATCTATAAGAACCTTAAAGGTATCTGACTTAGATCTCAAAAAGGACACCCAAGTAAACCTTGAGAAGTCATCCACTATAACTAAGGTGTAGGATTTCCCTCCTAGGCTTTGTACAGCAATGTGTCCAAAGAGATCCATGTGTAGCAAATACAAAATCCTAGGTGAATCACTTTTATTAACAGATTTAAAACTAGATTTAGTTTGCTTGCCTAGTTGACAAGCCCTGCAAAGGCCTTCCTTCTTGTAGGGACCAGAAGGTAAACCTCTAACAAGGTTGTCTTTTGATAGCCTAGCAATGTTTTTCAAGTTTACATGACCTAGCCTTTTATGTCATAAATCATTCTGATTACTAGTTATATTAAGTAAGCAGATATCAGAATTGGCAGAAAGAAAATCAACTAAGTATATGTTACCTTGTCTATTCCCAATTAAAACAGTTTGTTTTCTTTATTAGCAATAGTGCAAGAAGATGAGTTAAAGTGTACCTGATAACCTTCATCACATAACTGACTTATGGAGATGAGGTTATGCTTGTGTCCTCTGACATATGTCACTTTCTTGAAAGTGACTGCTCCAATCTTTACTTCTCCAAAACCTTCAGACTGGACACATTTTGAATCACCAAAGATAACCTTTGGTCATAGCTTGGACTTATAGTTGGTTAAGATGACCTTGCTTTCAGTCATATGTTTGGAGCATCCACTGTCCAGGTACCATGTTTGATTATTTACTGGACAGCTCTTCACCTGCAATGAAAAATAATTAATTATTCCCAGGTTACCTTGGGTCCTTTGTATTGTTGATATGAAAAACTAGATATAACAGAGAATTCTGGTTGAGATTTATATCCTAGAGGGTGATATCTTCTAGGTGGTATTACCCAATCAGCTACATGGTTAAATGGTTTTCTATAATTATTAGAGTTGTTGTTCTAATTAACATTCCTATTAAGTCTTTCTGGGTTCGATGAATTTCTGTGAGTTCATCGACCAGAGTTCGACGAATTGGGTTGAGATCGTCGATCTCTGCCCAGAGAATGAACATATTCATTTTCTGTGCCCCACGTTCGTCGACCTCTACTCGACGAACCATACAGAGTTCATCGATCGTAGTTAGACGAATAATTATAGCTATAGTTTGCGTTTAGAGTTCGTTGATTGGAGTTCAACGAACTGACAACATTTCGTCGATCTGAGTTCGACGAATTCTGCTGAACCTTATTTTTAGTAGTTTTCTGATTTTTGTTGTTTTGACCTAATGATTTTGGAATTTCTTCTCTGGTTTGTTTATATTTTATTATTTCTTTTCCTTTAGCTGAAACAAATTTGATATGGGTTGACAAAATATTTGTGGGAACCAGCTTTCTAGTCCCTCCTAAAGTTCGAAACTGAGGATGCAGCACACACGTACTCTTCTTGAACTACCCTCCCGACGTGAGTCGGAGACCTGGAAACAGACCGAGGGGTCTCAGCTCGGAGGTCCCACCTCTTTCCCGGAAGAACTGAAGATCTTCCCCTCCCTAGCCAATGCTGAGCTATGTGCCTGTGAGGAAGACAGTAGAAAGGTTCAATAACCTTCTCATGCACCTTATCGGTCTATTTATAGGCCTCTGAATCTGATCTGCAAATATCCCTTCTGAACTAACCTGAAATGACCAAAACACCCTGGGCTGGGTCTGCCAACAGCCAAACTCCGCTATTCTGGAGGGCTATACGCAGACCTCCAGGGGTAGAAGTGTAAAATTACCTGGGGGAAAAAGGTAAAATCCCCCTTGGGGATAAAAAGGTAAAAACATCTTTTCTCCCATGTTGCGAGCGGGGAAAAGACTGACGGGCGAGACGACCCTCTCTGTCCGTCTCGCCGGCCTCTCACCTTATAGGCCATCTCGCCTCCTTGAGCCATCTCGAACTACCTGGGCGTCTCGCCTACCTCAGAGAATCCCCCATCCCACCTCCTACAGGTGGGCCTCCTGGTCTTACTCGCCTGTCTAATTCATCTCGCCAGTCCCCCCTTCCCGCTCCTTGAACTACCTCTCGCGAGCCCAAGGTTGTATAATATTCTTCTTCAGGATGGGGGGCAAACTTGATGAAGCACCCAAGCCTAGCTTGCCATTAAGCCTGACATTTACAGTGCTTGTGATGTCCATCAACTTGAGGGTTCTCCCATTGAGAGTTTCCTCAAGTTGTTTAGCCTCACATAACTCAGTTTTTAATAATATGATTTGTTCATTAGCTAAGGTTAATTCATCCTTTAATTTATTATTTTCAGAATTAACATTCTCTAGGTTTCCTAATTTTTCCCTAAGAGTCTTGATTTCTTTTTCTGAGATAATTAAATCTATGCACATGGTTTTGAATTCAGATTTAAAAGAATTAGAACTATAATTAAAAGAAGATAATACCTGGTCAGCATCAGAATCTGAAACTGCTTCATTATCTGAATCTTCTTCTTCTGAATGGCTCCTGGAGGCATCAATGGCCATGAGGCAAACTTCTTTGGCCTTTGCCTCTTCTTCCTCTTCACTGGAGCTAGAGGATGTTGATTCATCCTAAGTTTCACTCCAAGATTCAGCCACAAAGACTTTCTCCTTCTTCTTATATTTGCTGGAGGAAGGCTTGCTGTTGTGCTGTCTTCTGGTATCTTTCTCTATTCTCTTTTTCTTCTTCTGATTCTCTGGACACTCAGAGATGAAGTGTCCAGGTTTCCTGTAACCAAAACACACCACTTCTTTAGTTGGTGTTTTGTCATACCTTGGTTTGTCATCCTGCCTTGATGACTTTCTCCTGAAGTCTTTCCTTGCCATTTTGTAGAATCTTTTAGAAAAAAGACTCATCAGCTCTTCATTTGTGGTTGAAGTCTCTGTCTCCTCATCAGCTTTGAATGCAATGCTTTGTTCTTTTCTTACTGGAGGAGGTGTTCTTTTCTCAGTTGCCTCTCTGGATTTGATCAGCTGTTCATAGGACTTAAGCTTACCTAAGAGAGATTCAGTGGAAATCTCATTTAAGCTTCTGGCCTCCTTGATGGGCCAGATCCTTGAATCCCATGAGCTTGGGAAGCATATAAGGATCTTATCATTCACATCAGTGAGGGTGATGTCCTTGTCCAAGGTTTTTAGCTCATTGATGATTGAGCTTAACCTATTGTACATATCAGCCACTGACTCAGCTTCTTCTTTCTTGAAATTCTCATATAGGGATATGAGATGTGATCTCCTGTCCTTTCTTTCATCTACTAATCCAGCCACCATTTGATTTAGGGAGTCCCTAATGGCTTTGGCTGAGGTGCATTCAGCCACTTTTTGAAAGATATCATCTGACAATGTTTGTGCCAGTATATTCATTGCCTTGGCATCTGCAATCTTTGCCTTCTTCTGTGCTTCAGTCCACTCAGGTGGTGGAACTGCAGTTGTGATTGAAGATGTTGCAGAAGTAGATGCTTGAGGGGGACCTGTCAAGATGGAGTTGTGACGCTATAGATCACGGCAGTGAACCGGTCGCACAAGTAATATAAAATGGGGGTTTTCCCAAGTATCGATCTCACAAGGAACACAGTAAGGTGGAGTTAATTTCGAGGAGGACTTGAGATTGAAGTCCTCAGGTTGGAGCTAACTAAGGGGAGGTTTTGATGTTGCAGAAACAGAAAATAAAACACTATCAACTACTCCTATGCAACGCCGCTATGCGATGCTTCGCCAGGCGGAATGGAAGACTAGTCGGGCCGCTATGCACCGAATCACTAGGCAGATGGGCGAGTAGGCTTGCGGATGAGGTGAAGAGAATGGCAGAATGAGGGTCGTAAGCACCTCTTCGCTACGCATGCCACTAGCAATTGCTAGTGTGGCAAGGGTGGATGGTGGTGGATGGAATATGGCGCAACTCAAGTAAATAACGAAAACATACAAAATCACATAGACATGATTGTATAAAATCGTTTTACAAACTAAGCATACTTCATCAATATAAATAAAGTTAAACACCAATATTCAACAAGAAAGCAAGAACAAGTCAAGAGATCGACCGAATCCGAAGTCTTGCTGAGGATTCACGGTTGGAATCGTCGGGTTGTCATTCCGCGTCCAAGCTCGGTCCTCAACTGCGTCCGGGATAGAGAAGGGTTGTCACCACCTTCCAATGGCCCGTCTTCTTCGTCTCACGATAGCGGATGAAGTTTGCTAACTTTCCTTTGCTTGATGGCTATGGCGTCAAACCCTACTTGAAGCTCACAGATGAAGGAGAAGGCCGAGAGGAAGCTCCGGCTTGGATTTGGCGGTGAAAGCTTGCCCGGAGCACCTCCCTAGGGTGGAAGATGAAGGAGGACGGCGGAATCCCTCCTCGGAGATGAAAACGACGGAGGAAAATGGGCGATCTCCGGATTAGGGCGGAACCTGCACTATTTATACAAAAGCAGAAATGAACAATGCGCACGATCACAGGCGCACGACCAGTGGTTGTGCGCACTATGTCCTATGCTCGTGCGCACTGGCATGGAATATCAGGAAGAAGAACTGGGATAATGCGCACGAGTAGTGGCGCACGACCAGTGGTCGTGCGCACTAAGTCCAATGATCGTGCGATTACCCAGACAGGACTCCAGAAAAGAGGAATCAATACACACGATCAGTGGCGCATGACCGGTGGTCATGTGTAATATGTCCAGTGGTCGTGCGCTTACCCCAAGCTGATTCTGGAAAACGTAGAGTAGTGCGCACGATCAGGGGCGCACGACCAGTGGTCGTGCGCATTAGATCCCATGATCGTGCGCAGTATTCCTGTTTCACAACCATCCCGGAACATGCACACGACCCCTGTACCGAAAGAAAAACCAATCACTGATATGTGCAGACATTCCAGACAATAACAAAAAGGAGTACAAACTATAAAAATAACAAAATACACAACCATGGGCATAAATGTGCACTTCCTATGGAAATAAAGATAAGATGAGATATGAACGATAAAGAACTAAAAGTGAAGTGCAAACGCGTGAAAACTAGCCTAGATGAGTACGAAAATAGGTATAAAAAGTGGGCTCATCACACCCCCATACTTAACTGTTTGCGCGTCCCGAGCAAACAAAATCTAAGCAGATAGGGAAAAATACTAGTTAACAAAGAAATTGCGATACGAAGTACCATGCGAAGTCGCATGCTCGCGCGCGTAAAAATATAATAGAAGAAGTTTCTAAGTATACAAAATAGTTTATACTTTTCACAATGCGTATCAAAATTTTATTATTACTCAAAAATGGAATCACGGTGAATCATTTGGTCATGCGTAGGGAGAAAGTAGACTAATCGCTAGGCGAGCATTGCAAAGATCGGGGCTCCGGATAATCTCCAAAGGAATCCACCAATGTCGGTGACCATATGCTTGCCCTTTCGCATTCTCTCCACGGCACTGGTTTGGTCCACACACGAATCAGTAGGACTTGAGGTGAAGAGATGGGGCTTGGGTTGCGGTGAGGTAAACAATGATAAACAGGAAGGCTATGCACCTAACCCAAATGAGCTAGCCTAAAAAGAATCTATCAGCTAACCAAAATATATGCGGGTACACCACACCCCCAAACTTAACTTTTAACATATGGGTGTGTGCACCGCCTACTCCAAAAATAAGCACATCTCAAATAGGATTTTCAATTTTACTTTTCCTTTTCATTTTTTTTTCTTTTTCTTTTTCTTTACAAAATTTTTTTCTTTCTCTTTTTCTTCATTTTATTTTCACAATTCAGCAAATATAACATTGGAGCACATCCACATAATCACAAGTAAAATCACCACATCACATCCCAACATTAAAATGTAAACACTAAAGCTCAACTTAGGTGTGCGACTAGGATTGGCTATGAGGATTTGGTGAATGAAGGTGGAGCTGAATCAAAAGAAGGGTAGGCACAACGGGGCTAGCGAGGATAAGACGTTAGGAATAGTACAAAGCTCAATCGGGCCAAAATGATGGCCTACATCACACTCATGCATGACTAACCTATACCCATGCTTCAAGAATAGCTTGGGGCAAGTTCTTAGCCAACGAGAAAGACTATCCCTCCTCCCGACTCGAGCAATACAAAACTAACGGCCGTCTACACACATCCCTAAGCTACCGTCGGATTCACACTGGATTCACCAACTTTTGAGTAGAATAAAAAGTATTTACGCAATTAGAAAAATATAAAGCTAAAAGCATACAGAAAAATTAAATCTACTCGAATTTCTACACGAGACGAGGGCAGTTGACTAGAAACACAACAAGGCCAACATTTTACTCCGTCTCACAATCCTAAGTCGGCACCATAATTTTCCCAAATCTAACGAAGAAATGAGTTTAACTCGCAGCACGCAAAAAGCTAAGCACGCGCTCATGTGGGTGCAGTGGTGTGCCGTGCAATGAACTAATCAAAATAAAACTATAAAGGCTTCTAGTATGCACATGAGATGTGCACGTGCAAAAGGTAACAAAACTAGCTCACCCCAGACTTAAACTAAACGACACATCATATGATGGAGAAATTAAAAATAATAAAGAGCTAAGGGAAGAGGTTACCCAATGCTCAGCTAGTGAGCATACCAGAAGACGCGTGGAAACCTGAAGCAGGCCCGCCATACGAAGAATCAGAACCCTGCCAATGCAATTTGCCAAGAATACCTACAGGGGTGAGCTCCGCAAAAACAAAACAAAATATACAAAAAGAAATGCTAAAATTAAAATAGACAAGAAAAATAAAATGCAGAAAATAAAAGATAAGTACTGGGGTTATTGTCATCCCAGCATGACTTATTAAATTCTAAACAGTTCTAGCTTATAGGCCTATGAACTAAAACGTGCACAGGTAACTGTTCCAATATCCGTTTCGGTAACGGGTACTGATACAGTGATAGAGCAGTTACCCCTCTGCCTAAATAATAATACCTGCTCCTCGCAGGCAGAGGAAATAGGAAATAAGATGAGGAGGAGGCCTGGTCCTCACTCATCTTATCACAAAAGAAATCCTTGCCTAGCAAGGTATCATCTACAGGGAGTCTGCAGGAGGAGAAAGCGATGAATGGAGCTTCCTCAACAGAGGAGGAATCAACCTCCTCGCAAAAGAGGATGCTATCATCCATGACTCGAGCTGAAAGCTCCAAGTCCTCCTGAAGAACCTGCGAAGACTCAACCCACACAGGCTCAGATACAGAAATGGGATCAAGAAAGAAAGGAGATGAATAACTAAAAGAATCAGAAATAGGGGGAGTGGTCCCGGTCTCACTCCCAGCAGGATCCTGACATAGATCATCGACGGCGTCATATGATTCATGGCGAGGGGAATCCACGAGCTCGAGGTCCTCGGTGGTGGTTTGGATCTCCTCATCCATCAAGGAAGTGGAAACTTCCTCAACAAAGAGGATCTCCTCATCAACGCACCTCGGTGCGTCCACATGTTCCAAGACGTAATACTGTCCATTAATGAAAATAATATCCTCGTCAAACATGGGCACATCCTCAGGCTCAGAATCACAATCCGGCCGAACATCATCAACCGACTCACTAAAAATAGGGATAGATAATTCTTGCAAAGAAGGCGGAGGAACAACAGCATCAGAGAAAATATGTGCAGGTTCCTCCAGGGGTGAATCAACAAGAGGGGAAGAGTGCATGGGGAGAGACAGTGCCACAATGTCGTCACACCGATCAGCAGAAAGTCTGATGGGTATATCCGCAGCAGTCCCCCATAGACAAGGTGGTGCTGCGAACATATCATCAGAATTAGAAGGGGCAGCCGATTGAGAGGTGGATGGAATGAATCAGATACCCGGTTCATCATCCTCCTCCAACTGGCGCTGAAATTCTGCGCAATCTTTCAACATGTGGTCGGTGCTACGACAACACAAACATCGTTTTCCATTACTCCTCGGTATAGGTGGGACCGGAGAGGAATAAGAAAAAGATGAAGGCGTAGAAGAGGAGTGACCATAAGACCTGGGTTGGGTGTATGGAGTACCATAAGAAGACGGTGCTCCATATACAGAACCACGAGAATTATGCTCCCAATCTTCAGTGGGGCACTCATCACTACCATGCCTATAATCCCCGCACCATCGGCAACGGATATTCATATAAGAATACATGGTGCAACAAGAATAATTCACCAACAGAAAGTTTCTAAGCAACAATTAACTACACAGCACAAATAAAAGAATAGGAAAACCTGCTATAGCAAAATTAAAACTAGAATAGGAACAAATAAAAACAAACACAAATGCTAAAAACTAAAACAAAGAAGATAGTGATATGAACAAATTAAAAAGGGCTTCTATCTCTTATCTTCCTCTACAAAAATTCACACGACTGTGTTCCCCGGCAACGGCGCCAAAAACTTGATGCTATAGATCACAGCAGTGAACCGGTCACACAAGTAATATAAAATGGGGGGGGGGGGGGGTTTCCCAAGTATCGATCTCACAAGGAACACAGTAAGGTGGAGTTAATTTCAAGGATGACTTGAGATTGAAGTCCTCATGTTGGAGCTAACTAAGGGGAGGTTTTGATGTTGCGGAAACAGAAAATAAAACACTATCAACTACTCCTATGCAACGCCGCTATGCGATGATTCGCCAGGCGGGATGGAAGACTAGTCGGGCCGCTATACACCGAATCACTAGGCGGATGGGCGAGTAGGCTTGCGGATGAGGTGAAGAGAATGGCGGAATGAGGGTCGTAAGCACCTCTTCGCTACGCATGCCACTAGCAATTGCTAGTGCGGCAAGGGTGGATGGTGGTGGATGGAATATGGCGCAACTCAAGTAAATAACGAAAACATACAAAATCACATAGACATGATTGTATAAAATCGTTTTACAAACTAAGCATACTTCATCAATATAAATAAAGTTAAACACCAATATTCAACAAGAAAGCAAGAACAAGTCAAGAGATCGACCGAATCCGAAGTCTTGTTGAGGATTCACGGTTGGAATCGTCGGGTTGTCATTCCGCATCCAAGCTCGGTCCTCAACTGCGTCCGAGATAGAGAAGGGCTGTCACCACCTTCCAATGGCCCGTCTTCTTCATCTCACGATAGCGGATGAAGTTTGCTAACTTTCCTTTGCTTGATGGCTATGGCGTCAAACCCTACTTGAAGCTCACAGATGAAGGAGAAGGCCGAGAGGAAGCTCCGGCTTGGATTTGGCGGTGAAAGCTTGCCCGGAGCACCTCCCTAGGGTGGAAGATGAAGGAGGATGGCGAAATCCCTCCTCGGAGATGAAAACGGTGGAGGAAAATGGGCGATCTCCGGATTAGGGCGGAACCTGCACTATTTATAGAAAAGTAGAAATGAACAATGCACACGATCACAGGCGCACGACCAGTGGTCGTGCGCACTATGTCCTGTGCTCGTGCGCAATGGCATGGAATATCAGGAAGAAGAACTGGGATAATGCGCACGAGTAATGGCGCACGACCAGTGGTCGTGTGCACTAAGTCCAATGATCGTGCGATTACCCAGACCGGACTCCAGAAAAGAGGAATCAATGCACACGATCAGTGGCGCACCACCGGTGGTCGTGCGCAATATGTCCAGTGGTCGTGCGCTTACCCCAGGCTGATTCTGGAAAACGTAGAGTAGTGCGCATGATCAGGGGCGCACGACCGGTGGTCGTGCGCATTAGATCCCATGATCGTGTGCAATATTCCTGTTTCACAACCATCCCGGAACACGCACATGACCCCTGTACCGAAAGAAAAACCAATCACTGATATGTGCAGACATTCCAGACAATAACAAAAAGGAGTACAAACTATAAAAATAACAAAATACACAACCACGGGCATAAATGTGCACTTCCTATGGAAATAAAGATAAGATGAGATATGAACGATAAAGAACTAAAAGTGAAGTGCAAACGCGTGAAAACTAGCCCAGATGAGTCCGAAAATAGGTATAGAAAGTGGACTCATCAAGTTGTAGATATCTTCATCAATAGAGTTCATGTACAACTTAATTCTTGCCTTCCAGTTGGCAAACTTATTCAGATTGCATACTGGAGGTCTGGTGTTTGCATAGTCCTTGTTCTGTGTCATGCTGTGTGACTATAAATCTAATGGAAATGAAAAGACAGATCTAACTCAGGATCTTTGGTTCAAGGGTTATCTTGTACAACCAAGGGAATCCTGCTCTGATACCAATTGAAAGTGATGTGTTAGATCGGAAATACTCTAGAGGGGGGGGGGGGGGGGTGAATATAGTTTCATAAAATTCTTTAGAAAACTTTACAACTTTTTCTATAAATAAAAACTGCAGAATAACAAATAATTAATCACAAACACACAACAGACCTAGCTAGCACAAACACAACAAGAACAAAAGAAAGGGCAACTAGATAACACAAGAAATTATAGTGGTTCCCCAACCTTGGTACATCCACTCTTCTACCACCCTGGTAGAAATCCACTCAGATTTTTGATCAGGTGTCTGACACCAATGAGCTTTTGATCAGGTGCTCATAAACCAAACCTAAGGTCTTTTGGTCAGGTGACTTGCAACCAAGAATTACTTTTGAAGGGAGTTATAACCTTTTATACAGTACAGGTGAGAGATGATATTGTCTTCTCTTTCTCAATATACAACTAAGAAGACTTAAGTGGAAATGATGTTAGCAAAGAGCTCCCCCTGAGATGTAGAATGGTTCAGGGAAAAACTGGAGCTTTACTTCAGGGTAATAGGCCTTCAGTCTTTAAGCCTTGACCAGAAAGGATCTTCAGGAAATTCTTGACAGATGGAATTGATGTTGTCCTTTGAAGTGTCCTGGAGTGTTGAAGAATGAAGACTCTTGATTTTTGATTGATTGTTCTTCTTCTTCAGATAACAGCTGTTCTTCTGGTCTAGGGCTTCTTCTCTGTATCAGAGTTCTATATTGAGAGTGAACAGAGAAAATACTTGATTCAGACTGATTGTATTACTGACTGTCTGTGTGTCTATTTTCTCTTTCTATCTTGTCTATATTCTCTCTTGTTTTCTTGGAAAGAAGAGGAAATGTCATTTATATTTCCTGTCAAAATTATCTTTCGAAATTTGAAATCCTCTGCAATCAATGCTGACGGCCTTGAGAATAAACTGCATTGATTTATTTCCCTAACCGTCCCATGGAAAAACGGCAAGCAATAATCCTGTAGAAGACCATAATCAATGCTCTTTTTAACGGTTATATTCAGAGAATATTTGAGCATTAATTACACATGAATTATTGCAGTAAGAAGGGGATAGAAGGAAGGAAATAACTAAGTCTGGATTCATCGAACAGATAACAGAAATCGTCGAGCTGAGTCCACAATTCGTCTAGCTGAGAAGCTGTGTTCGTCGACCAAATGGCTTCTATTCGTCGAGCTGAGTTCCAAGATCGTCGAGCAGAGGGTAGAACTGCATTGATTAGAAACTTTGACAATTCTGTGTATGGAGTTCGTCGAGCTGAGAGCTGATTTCGTCGAGATGATAACTTGTTGATAGAACTTCTGGGGAATGTGTCGACACAAGTCCTCGGTGTCGACACAATTACTTCTTGTCTCGACATGGCTGTTGTGTTGACAGAAATCTTGAATGTGTTGACATAAGTCCTATGTGTCGTCACAATTACTGTTGGTGTCGACACAAGTCTTGCTTCTGGTGTCGACACAAATGTTTGGTGTGAAGTGTTGAAGTATCCAGAGATCGTTGACCTGAGAATCTGTTTCGTCGAGCTGAGGACCAGTAACTGCTGCTGGACAACTTTAGCCAATATGGTCAAAGTTCGTCGAGCTGAGAATCTTGAATTCTTCGACTGAAGATGATTTTGGACTTAGAAAACTGAGTGGCTTCTGGATTAATAAGTTGAAGTAGAGAACCCAGAAATCGTCGACCAGAGAACTAAGTTCGTCGACCTGAGTCTAGAGAATAAAGTCTGGACTTGGAATGCTGAAGGTAGAGTCTAAGGATCGTCGACCTGAGAATCAAGTTCGTCGAGCTCAGCTCAGAGAATTTTCACTGAGATCATCGAGCTGAGCACGACAATCGTCGACCTGAGTTTGATGAACGTCGAACTTATTTTACTGATTCTTTGGAAACTCTCTAAGCCTTGAGTCTCTGGCAGTCTGATGATGGCTTGTCCATGTAGTGTTGATCCTAAGGACTTGGCCTAGACTTTAGGACAGAACTATTACCCTGGCTATACATGATGGGTCACAAGATCCTAACTTAGTGAACCTATCCCAAATCAAACTAGGGATCCAACACATTGCCTCAGCGGTTCTTTCTCAACTATCTCAGTGGTTTATTCTTTAACAGCTGAGACTATCTTCTATCTCAGTGCTTCCTTCTCAACGGTCTCAACGCTTTCTTCTTCTCAGCTGAGATTATCTTCTGTCTCAGCGGTTTCTTCTTAGCGGTCTCAACACTTTCTTCTTCTCGGCTGAGATTGACTCTTGTCTCAGCGGTTTTCTTCTCAGCGGTCTCAGTGGTTTCTGCTTCACAGCTGAGACTATCTTCTGTCTCAGCAGTTTCTACTTCACAGCCGAGACTATCTTTTGTCTCAGCAATTTTCCTCTTAACTGACTCAACTCTTACTTCTTCTTTAGAACAGTTGAGTGAACCTGCTTCACTCAACCCTTCTGGACTTAGAGAAATTTCAGCTAGCTTTGTATAAGCGGTTATGTTGTGATATACTTATCAGCTATCTCAACTGTCTCAGCTCTTTTGACTTAGTCAATTATTCTTGCTTTAGTTCGACGAATGTTGAACTACGTTCGCCGATCGGTGGGCTGAGCTAGACGAATTCAAGATTCCAAGCTTCTGGATTTAGCTCAATGAATGGTGAGCTCAGCTCGACGAAAGGTGAGCTGAGCTCGACGATTTATGAATCCCAAGTTCTGAATTCCGTTCGACTAATGGTGAGCTCAGCTCGACAAAAGCTGAGCTGAGCTCGACGAAATTTGAGCTAAGCTCGACGATTTCTGAGTTTTCCAGCATACTTTTTTAATTCTAACTGTCCAATAATGGACTACCTGCATGAATGAACTCAAGCACACATCAAATACATTATGTGTGTATAACATTGACCCATTTGACTTCTTACAAATATGGGATATTGGGATCAATAGACCCAATAATCTCTCCCTATTTGAAGAAGTCAAAACTTTGCTTGATCAATAATATAGGTCATTGACAACACATCATATTAATCATAAAAAACATTTAACATTATTAGAGTGTGGAAATATTACCATATTTCTCCAGCCTGTGGAGAATTACTTACTCCCCCTGACATGCTGCCACCCTTACTATTCCACCTATCTATTCTTCTTACCCCTTGACTATGCTCCACCTTTTTGACTTCTGCAATTGGGAGCATTCTGTGGGGTTTTTCTCCCCCTATCTGTCTGGAGTTGATCATCCCACTTTGACTCAATCCAGTTCAGCTGTTGGGCTAGCTCCCCCTCAACAGTTGCACACTATCTTCAATATCTGGAGGAAGAACTTGTACTACCTGCAAAATGGACAGTGTAGCATGTGGTAGAAGAGAGAATTGAAGCTACACAAGATTCAACATACCCAATTCAAATTTGAAGGTGTTGAACTTGGCTTCATATAGTGGCTTAGTGAAGATATCAGCCACTTGCTTGTCTGTGGAGACAAACGCAAGGCTGATGTCTTCTCTTTCCACATGTTCTCTAATGAAGTGATACCTAATTTCTATATGCTTAGTCCTGCTATAGGAGACATGATTCCTAGCTATAGAAAATGCACTAGAAGAATCAAAAAACAGTGGAGTTCTACTTATCTGAATATTGTAGTCCTAAAGTTGATGCTGAATCCATAACAACTGAGCACAACAGATTCCAGCCAAAATGTACTCTGAATCTGCTATTGAGATTACTATACTCGTTTGTTTCTTACAGCTCCAAGAGACAAGCCTTCCACCTAGAAATTGACAGGAGCCAGAAGTGCTCTTCCTGTCCTCCTTACAGCCTGCAAAATATGCATCTAAATAGCTTGTTAGTTCAAATTCCCCATTCTTATGGTACCATAGGCTAAGATCTGGGGTGCCCTTAAGATATCTCAAGATTCTTTTCACAATAATGTAGTGAGACTCTTTAGGGCAGGCCGGATACCTAGCACAGACACATGTTGTATACATAATGTCATAAATACTTGCAGTGAGGTAGAGAAGGGAGCCAACTATACCTCTATACAGAGCTATATCAACAGGTTTCCCTGGATCATCTTTGTCTATAGGCATACTTGAGCTCATGGGAGTTCGTATGGTGGAAGCATTCTCCATGCCATATTTTTAATTATCTCCCTGGTGAACTTTGACTTGGATATGGATATACCATCATCAGTCTGTCTTTCTTGGAGTCCCAAGAAAAACTTCAGTTAACCCATACTACTCATCTCAAACTTCCCCTGCATAAGTTTTACAAGCTTCATGCAGAGGTTGTCATTAGTAGAGCTAAATATTACGTCATCAACATAAATCTAGACTAGGATGATCTTGCCCTTAGATTCCCTTAGGAATAGGGTCTTGTCTATCTTCCCCCTTGAGAATTTGTTCTCAATGAGAAAGGTAGACAATGTCTCATACCATGCTCTAGGGGCTTGCTTGAGCCCACAAAGAGTTTCCTAAGTCTATATACAACAATAGGAGTGTTGGAATCTACAAAACCTGCAGGCTTCTCTACATAAACCTCTTCCTTCAAGTCTCCGTTCAGGAAGGAAGGCTTTACATCCATCTGGAATACCTTAAATTAGTGGAAGGATGCAAATGCAAGGAACAATCTGATTGCTTCCAATCTTGCAACTGAGGCAAAAGTCTGATCATAATCAATCCCCTCTTCTTGTTTATAACCTTTGGCCACCAGTCTAGCATTATTCTTTATTACAATGCCATTTTTATCAAGTTTATTTCCTAAGTCCTGTTTTTCCTCTCAGCTAATCCATTTTATTGGGGTGTTCTTGGAGAGGAGAATTCCTAATGAATCTCTTGCTCTCCATAGAAAGTAGTCATGGAAATAGACTGAAATTCAGTTCCATGGTCACTACTCATTTTGACCACAAAGAATGCCAGTTCATTCTGAATCTGCCTGACAAAATTCATGAGGACATCAAGGGTTTCATCCTTTCTTCTAAGGAAGAACACCCAAGCAAATCTGGAATAGTCATCAACCACCACATGGGTCTAGACCTTCCTACACAGACTCTGAACATGCATAGGACCAAACAAGTTCATATGAAGGAGAAACAAGCATCTCACTGAGTCCTTGGTCCCAATGCACTTGAAGGAGGTCTTAGTTTGCTTACCCTTTTGGCAAGCAACATAGATACCCTCCTTGGAGCATTTAATTTTGGGACCATTTCTAACTAGCTCATCACTGAAGAGCTGACCAATGGTCTTATAGTTCAAATGAACCAGTCTCATGTGCCATTGAACACAATATGAGATATTGTCATTTGCAACTAGGCATATAGGGGAACTATTATCTTAGAAAGAAAAGTTTAAACAATAAACATTCCCACTCCTAGTGCCAGTTAAGATGACATATTGGTCAATTAACCTCTTGATGTGGCACTTATCATTGTGGAAGGAAATGTCATAACCAAGGTCACATATTTGGCTTATGCTTATGAGGTTGTGTTTCAACCCCTCCACATAAGCCACCTTTGTGATGGTGATTATGCTATTTGAGATATTACCATAACCTCTGGTTATTCCCTTGTCAGAGCCTCCAAAGATGATATTAGGTCCATTCTTTACTAGAGTGAACTCCTTCAACAGCTCTTTTGTTCTAGTCATGTGCCTGGAACATCCACTATCCAACGACCATTTAGGGGAATTGGTACCTGAACTAAACTGAAAAGAACACAAAACATCTTACCTTATGACCCCAATATCTATTGGGTCCTAGGTTCACATTGGTCTAAAAATAACGTTGCCTTCCTGCAGTATTCCTGACAGGTTGGATACCTCTAGACACAAAAGGATTATACCAACAATCTACAACATAGTGACTCACTTTATCACAGTACTAGCACTCATAGATATTATATCTCCTTTTCTATTTAGGACCAGCACTTGGCTTGACTACTGCATGAATAGTGGGAAGATGTGCTACTGTACATTTCTGTTTTTCTCCATCAGTCGTTCGACTGAAGGAGAGTCTTTCTGATAGCTGTTTTGGACTTTTCTGAGATCCACCGGCTACATTTATCTTTTTAGCTAACATGTATCTGATAGCATCAGAAACTGCCATCCCAGCCATGGCAAAAGGCTCATCTTGGGTCATTACTTTTGCTGGTTGAGTCAGATATCTGGCAGCAGCAATATCCTTGAGTTTTGGGGCTGAGGAACCAAAAACAAATGGTCCAGGATGGGCCATTTGAATTTCCTCATGGGCAGCCTTAAAGGCCCTCACATGGTTGTATCTTCCACCTTGGCTAGGGCCACATTGGTCCATACCAGTGGATCTTCCATTCTCCTAGTGACCATAACAGCTTTCATGGTCATACCTGTTAGAAGGCAACAAGACTCTATGAAAAGAAACTTGAGGCAATGAGGCTAGGGGCACAACTGGTGTCTTCCCCTTTCCTTTTGGATTGGTAGGTCTAGCAGGTCCCTTAAATCCTAACACTTTCTTTTTCACTTGGGTAAGGTGGGTGTCAATTATGGGAAGCACAGTGTTTGGCTTAAAAAACTTGGTCACCAGCAATTTCTCATTTAGGAGATCGTTTTCAAGTTTCTGGATAAGTTTCTCATTTGAGACTCTTACCACAGACTCCCTGTTAATGATCTCCTTGAGCTGAGCTGTTTGTGCAGCCATGTCAGTGAGGGCTTTTTCTTGGTCTTCACACTTGCTTTTAAGACTGAGAAGCTCTTTTACCTTTCTCTTAGCAAGGAGCTTGCACCTCTTGAATGCTTCAAGAAGTTCTCCATTCTTGTCAATTAAAGAATTGACATCATCTTCAGAATCCGAATCCCCTTCATCTCTTGATGATTGAGCTTCAAAATCTGAGCTAGCCTCATGACTTGAAATAGAATGCATAGATTTAGTTTTTACCTGAGCTTGACCAGACTGATCCTGGCTTCTCTCATCATCAGTAATTGCCATTAATCCATGGCATTGAATATCTTCTTCTTCATCTTCATCCACCTCTGAATCACTATCTGAATGTGACCAAGGGGCCCTGATCGCTATCCTAGCAACATGATATCCTCAAGTTCTCCTTTAGCAACAACCATTAGCCTAATCTAGGCTTCCTCTTCTTCACTATCTGACCTAGAGGATGAGTCAGACCATGTCTTTTCTTTTTGGCCACAAGGGGCTTCTCTTTCTTCTTTCCCTTGTGGTGTTTCTTCACTCCTTACTCTTTCCTCTTCACTGGGCAGTCAATAACTACATGCCCAGGTTTGCTGTAGTAAAAAAAAATAATTTTAGAAGAAGTTTGTTTGCTAGAGTTAGGAGCATACCTGTCCTCCATAGAGGATTTCCTTCTATGCTATGAGGAAGAGGATGACCTTCTATTCTTCCAGTGCCCCTTCTTCATGAACTTCTTAAATTGCCTGGAGAAGGCAGTAAGGTCCTCATCAGATGTATGGCTATCTGCAGTGCTGGTCCTTGAGCTCTCAGAATCTAACTCAGGAATTTCCCTGAGTGGAGAGTTCTTCCTTCTGCGCCTTGATAAGGTTTCAGCTTTGAAGGCCACAAACTTCTCCTTGTCCTGTGACTTACAGCTCTTCTCATCTTCCTTTCTTGCAGCAAGCTACATCTCATATGACAACAGCTTTCCAAATAGAGTTGGAGGAGGAGTGTTAGCTAACTTGCCCATCTCCCTGATGGCACAAATCTTTGTGTCCTAATCCTTTGTGAGGGACCTGTGATGCAGGCCCCCATGTTGACACCATAAAGACGACGAACTAAGCACGATTGCCTCTCAACGTTCGAATTCTACACTCGCATAACTTATCAACAAAGCGCACACACAAGCAATTATTTCAATTAGATGCTAACGTACGGGTAGCCAAACCGTTAAGGATCAAATAATAGGCTATATGCCAATATTCTCTCCGGCTAAAAGGACCCACCCGATCCGATCAAGCGATGGTTGTACCAAAATAAATCTACCAACAAAAAGAAAACGAGGTTCGCCAATCCTCTCGAACTTAAATTAAAAATAAGGATGAAAAACAAATCAATCAAAGAAGTCCATGATAAAATCCAAAGCTTCAAAAATAACGTTAAAAGTAATCCACCACAAAGAAAAATCTAGAGGGAAAACACAAGAAGAGTAGAACGGTTTCATTACCCAATCGGAATAGATGATTCTGATTCACTAGTTCAAATCTCTCTTCAACGGCTCCGCCGGAGTAACGCTGGGTGGATATGAAACTCATCCACCTTCGTCGCTTCACGCCTTGGCCAAGAACTACCCAAAGAATATTGAGGGCTATTGGTGGCAAGAAGGAGGGTGGTTGGCCTTGGTTGGCTTGTGGAGGCTGGTCGAGCTTTGGTGTTAAGGAGGGGTTGGTCGGTTTTGACTTGGGTGGCCAAGAGTTATGTATTATGGGGAGAGAGGAAAAAGTGGCGGCTAGGAGTGGTGGTCGAGCACTTGAGGAAGAGGGGGGATAAAGGCCGACATTTTTTGGAGGAGGGATGGCCGAGTACTTGAGGGAGAGGAGGGCTTAGGGCTGGAGGCTAGGAGGAGGGTGAGAAGGCTTGGCCGTATTTGAAGGAGGAGGAGGGAATACTCAATAGGAGGAAATTAGGTTTTCTTTGATTTCATTCAACTTAATAAAAATTTAACATTACATGGCCTTATATAGGCTCACCACATGGTTAGGCTACATGCATCCCAAATAAATAAAAATAAACACTCCAAATGTTTAATGATTAAATTAATGAAATAAAGCACTCCTCAAAATAAAAGCAAATAAAATATTAAAAGTTTTATTATCGCCGAGGGCGGAGATTGTAGCGTTGCTCCATAAGATCACCATGGCGCCGCAAGTCTTTGACTGGAGATGAAGAACAATCTTCCGTAAGCATGTCGTTGCTTTCTTCATCTTGTTGGGGTCCATCATCTCCATCAATCCTCCCCCGCTCAAAAGGACTCATCACCGATGAGTTGGCATGCAGGTAGCGGCGTAAAAGAGCATCATCCAAGAGAGCCACCTCCGATTCCGGATGCCAAGAGTCATCGGAGGCTGGTCGATCACGCCATCAATCAAGTAGCGACGAACATCACCACTTTGAGAGGAAAGCACTTCATCCTTGATGATCCTGTCTTTCAAAAAGTTGGTCCTGGGAAACCTGATAAAAGCATTAGGCAATAAAGGAGGAAAATTTTCTTCATTAACAATCAACGTACCTCTATTGGAGACCGATGGAGAGAGCGATCCAGAAACAAACTCACCCCCCAACCCATTAGAAAATGCAGTGGAACCAAACAGGCAGTTAGATAATTCAACTGGTGGAGAAACATATGACGTTAAATTAGAAACATTAAAAATAGGGGAAATACCCTAATCAGTGGGTAACTCCAAAAGATATGCGTTTTCTCATAATTTCTTTAAAATCCTAAAAGGTCCAGCTCGCCGATTCGCCAACTTTTTTATAGTGCCCGAAGGCATCCGTTCAGGGATGAGATGCACCATGACTAAATTGCCAACCTTAAAGTGAGACTCTATTTTATGTACGTTAGCATGAACTTGATAATATGCATATTGTGTGGTTAGCGCTTCATTTTTGTGTTTATGCAAATTATGAAAATGTGAGGCGAAATCCTGTGCAAATTGACTTGACTTATAAGATGGCGGTAACAGAATCAAGTCAAGTGGCACTGGTGCTTTATATCCGTGCATGATCTCATTTGGCGATAAACCCGTGGACATATTTTTCGAGTTGTTTTACGCTAACTGAGCATGGGGAAGGATGAGGTCCCATGTACCCTTGTGGTCAAGCACATGACAACGTAGAAAACTACACAAACTTTTGTTTACCACTTTCGTTTGCCCATCCATCTGTGGATGGTAGGCCGAAGAAAACAATAATTTGGTGCCCATAATCCTCCACATGGTCTTCCAAAAATAACTAGTAAATTTTACATCCCTATCGGTCACTATAGTTTTTGGAACGCCACTATGCCCAACAACTTCTTTAAAGAATAGTTATGCTACATGTGACGCATCGTGGTACTTACTACATGCAATAAAATAGGCCATTTTAGAAAATCTATCTACTACCACTAAAATGGAATCATGACGTCTAAACTTGTCTGGTAGGCCTAGAATAAAATCCATGCTAACATCTTCCCAGTGAATGGAAGGAATCGGACGAGGGGTATAAAGTCCAACATTCATTTTATTACCTTTTGCTAATTGAGACACGCGACAACTCCCCACAATTTTATTAACCGTAGATTTAAGGCCTGGACAATGAAACTTATCTTCTCCTAACGTAATGGTCTTATCTCTCCTTAAATGTCCACCTAGACCACCACTATGTAATTCCTATACAATAAAATACCGAATGGAAGAATGAGGAATACAAAGCTTCGTATGTTTAAAAAGATAACCATCCCAAATATAATATACTGAAATGTTAGTTGGAGAGTTGGTTTGAGTGGAATAATAGATGTCCTTGAAATCCGGGAAATTAACATACTCATCAATTATTCTATCAAAACCAATCAATTTGGCCTCTAGCATAGGCAACAATAAAGAGACACGACAAAGAGCATCCGCCACTCAATTTAAAGTTCCCTTTAGATGTTTAATGATGAAGGTATACTCCTGAAGATAGGAGACCCACTTAGCATGCCTTGGGCTAACTTTATTTTGGGAATTTATAAATCTCAATGCCTCGTGGTCGGAAAGAATGACAAATTCCTTAGAGGTCAAATAATGTCGCCAATGCTGTAAACACCGAATAACCGCATAAAACTCTCTGTCATAATTAGAATAATTTAATTTGGGCCCGAGAGTTTCTCACTAAAGTATCCAACAGGATCTCCCTCTTGACTCAAGACACCACCAATACCAACTCCAGATGCGTCACATGATAATTCAAAAACTTTATTAAAATGTGGAAGTCGTAGAAGAGGAGCTTCCGACATTCGGGATTTAATTATTTCAAACGCTTTGGCGGCCGATTTAGTCCACGCAAAATCTCCCTTCTTCATGCACTCCGTGATTGGTACCATGATACTACTAAAAAACTTGATGAATCGACGGTAAAACATAGCTAATCCATGAAAACTCCGAACATCTCATACATTAGTTGGGTCAGGCCAATCCTTGATGGCTTGGACCTTCTCAGGGTCAACATGGATGCCCTCCGAACTTACAATAAAACCTAGGAACTCCATAGATGGAACATTAAACGTGCACTTCTTAAGATTAAGAAATAATTTTTCCATACGCAATGTGGTAAGTACTATCCTTAAGTGAGCCTCATGATCGTTCAGGGAAGAGCTAAAGACTAGGACATCATCAAAGTAAATAACTATGAATTTTCCTAAATAAGGCTTGAATACTAGGGTCATCAACCTCGAAAATGTACTCGGGCCATTAGTGAGCCCTTCCCCAAGCACTAACCACTCATAGAGTCTATCCTTTGATATAAATGTCGTTTTCCACTCATCTCCCTCCCGAATCCTGATTTGATGGTAGCCACTCTTAAGATCTAACTTGGAAAAAATCATGGCCTCGGCTAATATGTCCAATAAGTCATCCAATCGAGGGATGGGAAACCTATATTTAACAGTGATTTTATTGATGACCCTATAATCTACACACATCCTCCAAGAACCATCTTTCTTAGGGACCAATAATGCGGGTACAACATAAGGACTCTTACTCTGACGAATGAACCCCTTACTTAGCAAATCCAAAATTAAAATTGCAACTCTAAGTGCACGGAGGGGTTTAGTCGATAATGGGGAAGGTTTGGCAACGAGAAACCCGGGACAAAATCAATCTCGTGTTGAATTTCCCGCATGGGGGGTAACTCAGGCGGTAAATCATCCGGATAGACATCCTTAAATTCGTCTAGAAGGGCCTTCAATGTTGGAGGTAAATTTTCAAAAGAGGGACTATCTTCCTTGATTTGCAAACAAACTAGCGCATATATGACACCATCTATAAAAGACTCGCGCTCAAGCTTATTCTTACCTATCAAAATTAACGGCTTCTTCTCTACAGGTACAAGAGTGTCTTTGGAAGAAATCGATGGATCTTTAGGCGGAGTGGGTTTTAAAGTGATGGTCTTACCATTAAATTTAAACTCATAGTTATTAGCTCGCCATAGATGAGTAACGTCATGGTTATAAAGCCATGGGCGTCCAAGTAAGACATGACAAACATCCATGGGAATGATGTCACACCATATCTTTTCAGATAGAATCGAACTTTTTATTGATCCCGGCACTTGGGAGCCTATGGATGAAGATATGGTCTCTATGGACCACATTGAAATTCATTCAGAGGAGGAACCTTATAGAGATTGCATCTATATTTATCAAATAAAAACAGGTTTAATTGACGTTGTTCAAACGGGCGTAGGTCGACTAAATAGTATTCCCATAGCAATTGGAATTATGGATTTTCAGTTTATGGGAGGTAGTATGGGATCCGTAGTAGGTGAGAAAATCACCCGTTTGATTGAGTATGCTACTAATCGATTTCTGCCTGTCATTATTGTGTGTGCTTCTGGAGGAGCATGCATGCAAGAAGGAAGTTTGAGCTTGATGCAAATGGCTAAAATATCTTCTGCTTCATACGATTATCAATCAAATAAAAAGTTATTCTATGTATCAATCCTTACATCTCCTACAACTGGCGGAGTTACAGCAAGTTTTGGTATGTTGGGAGATATCATTATTGCTGAACCTAATGCCCACATTGCGTTTGCGGGGAAAAGAGTAATTGAACAAACATTGAAAAAGACAATACCCAACGGTTCACAAGCGGCTGAGTTTTCATTCCATAAGGGCTTATTCGACCCAATCATACCACGTAATCCTTTAAAAGGTGTTCTGATTGAGTTATTTCAGCTACACAGTTTCCTTCCCTTGAATCAAGGTTAAAAAAAATTTACATCATGTATGAAACTTAATAGCATCCGCTTCTACGAATCCCTCGTAATGCCGCATCTCTTCCGAGACCTGGACCCTTTATCATAACCTCTGCTCGTTGCATACCCTGATCAGATACTGTACGAATAGCATTTGATGCAGTTGCTTGAGCAGCATAGGGTGTTCCTTTTCTTGTGCCTCTGAATCCAGAAGTACCCGCAGAAGCCCAAGAAACCACTCTTTAGATAAATAGCTAAATAATATATGTCTTTCGCATACACAGTAAAATAAATAAAAATAAGTCACCTATTTTTGAATGGCAGTTCCAAAAAAACGTACTTCTATGTCAAAAAAGCATATTCGTAGAAATCTTTGGAAAAAAAAGGTTCTTTAGCGACAGTAAAAACTTTTTCTTTAGCTAAATCTGTTTCCACCGGACAGTCAAAAAGTTTTTTTGTCGTGGTGAAAATCCATGATGGTAAGGGGTACCAAACAACGCTTCGGCACCGGGAGGGACGTTTTGTTTACCCATGCCACCTTATAAGGGTTATGGTGCGGCTCAGTAGCTAATGACATTCAGGTCACCACATTTTCAGAAATTACATTCATACAACTACCACTGTCTATAATCAGCTTACACCACTTCTCTCAACTCTTAAAATTTATCGAAAAGATATTCATCCTATTCCAGTCATCTAAAGCTCATGGAATAGCCAGAATACACCGCACGCCAATCATAGGGGAATCATCCTCTAAATCGCTCGGTACTCCTTCTAACTCGCTATCTTCACCTGCCTCATATACAAGGTCGTCGGACTCACGAGTGGAATCTAAGAGGGCTAAGGGCTTGGGCTTAGTAGGACACTCACTAGCGTAATGACCCTAAATACGGTAAGCGAAACATATAGCATTCATTTTGCTAACCCTTCCTACCAGAACTCTCTCACTCGTTGGGTTTCTACTATTCCTGGCAATCACGACTATGGAGTTTGAGTTAGTAGATCGGAACTTCCTCTTATCCTTATAGGTGGAAGTGGGAGGTGGTCCTAAGATGGACTTTACCTTCTGATACGAGCGAGACTTATTTTTAAGTATGTTGTTCTTCTCAATATCTAATGCAGCATTAAAAGTGACGTTTAGGTCGGTGTGACCATAATGCAGTAATTTTCCCTGGATGTTGGGGTTTAACCCCTTACGAAATCCATAGAGGATGATCTCTGGCATCTCCTTCACGCCACACCTAACCATCATATCCATAAGAAGACTCATATACTCAGAGACCGACCTATTCCATTGCTTAAGGGTAACTAAATCATCAAACATCTGCGTTCGATGGTACTTAGGAACGTACTGTTCTGTCAGCATTTCCTTCATGGCTGCCCAACCAATGAGTAAATCACCGTTGTCGCCTCTCAGACATCGTTTCTCATTCAACCATAATATTTTTGCTCTACCTAATAATTTCATTCTTGCCACTCACACCATATCCGCGTCAGTCAGATTATACCACTCAAAGTAGCACTCTATTTCCATAACCCAGTCTAAGAAAACTTGGGGTTCTCCCAATCCATCATATGATGGGTGTTTGACCCGGACGACCCTAGTAATATCAAACTTGTACGACGCTCGTGGAACTTGTTCATTATTATTGTTTAGGTTAGGGTTATTATTTCCTTCCGCATGTTGGTTGGTGGGTTGATTACGGGGAGCCGCGATACTTAGTCTCAGATCATGAAGCGTCTCCCTAATAACCATCATTTGTTCTATGAAATCCTGCCGGAGTTCTTCAAGCGCTGTGAGGCCGTGACCCTCATCCTGTTCGTCTGCCATATTGGAAGAAGACGGGGAATACTCCGTACCTAATCTAGCGCACATGCAACCTACACAGTAGTTATGGCCTAATGATAAGGACAATAGAAAGAATTGTACCCGCTTACTATTTTGGGTGAAAAAATATTTGTTTTGATTTTCTTACTGGAAATAAATAAGAGACTATTAAAATTTTTTTTTGCAGAAAAATAAAAATATAGGCCGCTATTTGCAGACCAGAAAATGTTTTTTGTTATTTTGACAAATAAACATGCAAGACAAGTGCGTGTAAACGTACTAAGTAAGAGGGGGAGGGTGCCAATTAGGAAATTGATGTGAAACTCTCTCTGATACCAAATTGATGCAGGCCCACATGTTGACACCGTAAAGACAACGAACTAAGAACGATTGCCTCTCAATGTTCGAATTCTACACTCGCATAACTTTTCAACGCAGCGCACACACAAGCAATTATTTCAATTAGATTCTAATGTACGGGTAGCCAAACTATTAAGGATTGAATAATAGGCTATAGGCCAATATTCTCTCCGGCTAAAAGGATCCACCCGGTCCGATCGAGCGATGGTTGTACCAAAAGAAATCTACCATCAAAAAGAAAACGAGGTTTGCCAATCCTCTCGAAGTTAAATTAAAAATAAGGATGAACAACAAATATATCGAATAAATCCACGATAAAATCCAACGCTTCAAAAATAATGCTAAAAGTAATCCACCACAAAGAAAAATCTAGAGGGAAAATACAAGAAGAGTAGAACGGTTGCATTACCCAATCAGAATAGATTATTCTGATTCACTTGTCCAAATCGCTCTTCAACGGCTCCGCCGGAGTAACGCCGGGTGGAGATGAAACTCGTCTGCCTTCGCCGCTTCACACCTTGGCCAAGATCTACCCAAAGAATCTTGAGGGCTGTTGGTGGCAAGAAGGAGGGTGGTCGGCCTTGGTTGGCTTGTGGAGAATGGTCAGTTTTTGGTCTTATGGAGGTGTTGGTCGGTTTTGACTTGGGTGGCCGAGAGTTATATATTATGGGGAGTGAGAGGAAAAAGTTGTGGCTAGGAGTGTTGGTCGAGCACTTGAGGAAGAGGGGGGGGATAAAGGCCGGCATTTTTTGGAGGAGGGATGGCCGAATACTTGAGGGAGAGGAGGGCTTAGGGCCGACGGCTAGGAGGAGGGTGAGAAGGCTTGGCCAAATTTGAAGGAGGAGGAGGGAATACTCAAGAGGATGAAATTAGGTTTTCTTTGCTTTCATTCAACTTAATAAAATTTAACATTACATGGCCTTATATAGGCTCACCACATGGTTAGGCTACATGCAACCCAAATAAATAAAAATAACCACTCCAAATGTTTAATGATGAAATTATTGAAATAAAACACTCCTTAAAATAAAAGCAAATAAAATATTTAAAGTTTGATTATCACCGTAGGCAGAGATTGTAGCGTCGCTCCACAAGATCACCATGGCACCGCAAGTCTTTGACTGGAGACAGAGAACAATCTTCCGTAAGCATATCGTCTCCTTCTTTATCTTGTTAGGGGCCCTACAACTTCAGGTATAAAGCCCTACTCTTAGAGTGCTGCAACACTCCTATAGCTCAGTACCCTTCCAGGTACCAACCTTAGTGCCCTTCCAGGCACCTACAGCTCAGCCTCCTCCAAGGCCTACAGTCAGTGACACACTTGTCACCTACAGCTCAGTGACTCACCAGTCACCTACCTCAGCCTTATCACTAAGGCCTACTACTCAGCATGGGAGGACAGCCCTACTCTCAGATCCATACTTGGATCCTACCTCAGTACCCCAGCAGGTCATCTACCTTAGTGACTAGTTAGTCACCTATAGCTCAAGCCAAAAGTCCCTACAACTCAGAATCAGGTAAACTGAATCATATAGTAGTTTATACAAGATGAAATAAATTTAAGACAACTGACTCATAGATAAATCTCTGAGTCTGCCTTGCTGGACTGAGCAGATATCACTCCAGCCCACTTGCTGTAGAAGGAATGAGTATTCTTCTACATCTAACTCCTTTGCTGCACTGGTGAACAACTATCTGCTGTTGAATGCTAACAACCCTTCACACGGCTAAATTCTTGCTGAATAGATTAATCAGCTGCCTTGTTCTGGAGAGAACAATCTTGCTGAACTTGAAGAGCTTCATCTTTCTTTCTTTGCCTTCTGGCTAACTTTGCTGGACTTTTACTTTCAAGCTTATCGGAGAATATGGAGTCCAGCCGCCTTTATTTCCTGTATTTCCCTTGTGTATGTTGTGTTTGTTCTCTGTAACCCTAATCCTTTTCTTTTTTCCTTTTTATATCTGTTGATTTGAATCAATGACACAATTGATGAGTGGGCCCAGCCAAGGATTGGTGAGCGCCACCTCCCTTAGAAAAGGACAAAACAGCTTTCGGTGCTACTACAGCTTTCCCGCAACTGCTTCATGTAATTTGACTTTATTGACTTCTTGGTGATATCAGCAATGGTCATACTGGTGCTACTGTAGATTTCCCGCAATGACTTGAAACACTTTGACTTGTTGACTTTTGATGACGTCAGCAATGATCATAACCTTCTAAACTTAGAAAAATTCCAGAACTTCACTAAGCATTGAGTGATGTTAAGTCACTCAACTCCATATGTCTTGGCTCTCAATGCTTCTGGACTTGTGAATTTTCACTGACATTGTCTCAGCGGTTCTTTCTCAACTGTCTCAGCGGTTTATTCTTTAACAGCTGAGAATATCTTCTGTCTTAGCGCTTCCTTCACAGCGGCCTCAATGCTTTCTTCTTCTCAGCTGAGATTGTCTTCTGTCTCAGTGGTTTCTTCTCGGCGGTCTCAACACTTTCTTCTTCTCGGCTGAGATTGACTCTTGTCTCAACGGTTTTCTTCTCAGTGGTCTTAGTGGTTTCTGCTTCATAGTTGAGACTATCTTCTGTCTCTGCGGTTTCTGCTTCACAGCCTAGACTATCTTCCGCCTCAGTAATTTTCCTCTTAACTGACTCAGTGCTTGCTTCTACTTTAGAAGCGTTGAGTGAACCTGCTTCACTCAACACTTCTGGACTTAGAGAAATTTCAGCTAGATTTGTCTCATCAGTTATGCTGTGATATACTTCTCAGCTGTCTCAGCTATCTCAGGGTTTTAGCCTTAGTCAATCCTTCTGGCTTTAGTTCGATGAATGTTGAACTGCATTCAACAATCGGTGGGCTGAGCTCGACGAATTCTGGATTCCAAGCTTCTGGATTTAGCTCAACAAATGGTGAGCTCAGCTCGAAGAAAGGTTAGCTGAGTTCGACGATTTCTAAATCCCGAGTTCTGAATTTCGTTCGACTAATGGTGAGCTCTGCTCGACGAAAGCTGAGCTAAGCTTGATGAAATGTGAGCTAAGCTCGATGATTTCTGAGTCTTCCAGCATACTCTTTACTTCTACATGTCCAATCATGGACTGCCTACATGCACGAACTCAAGCACACATCAAATACATTATGTCTGTATGTCATTGACCCGTTTGACTTCTTACAAATCTGGGATATTGGGATCAACAGACCCAACAAAAGTGTTCATTCTTTGAGCCCCTTGTTTGTCGGTCGCGGTTCGACGAATCATATTGAGTTCGTCGAGCGCAGTTAGACGAATAATTATATCTAAAATCTGCGTTCATAGTTCATCGTTCTGAGTTCGACGAACTACATTCATTTCGTTGAGCTTGGTTCGACGAAATATGGTGAACAAAATTTTTATTAAAATTTTTCTTTTTCTTTGGTTGAGCTTTAGATAAAATTTCTATTTCTTTGTTATTAACTTCTACCTTTTCTTTTCCCTTTACAGAAACAAATTTTATGGGGGGTAGACAATGTATATTTCTATAAAAGAGAAGGAGGCTGATTAAATGAAGCTCCCAAGCCCAGCTTGTCATTAAGCCTGACATTCACTATGCTTATGATGTCCATCAATTTGATACTTCTACCATTTAGGGATTATTCAAATTTCTTAGTCTCAAATAATTTATTTTCTAGAGAAGGTATTTGATTATTAGCAGTTTTTAGTTCTTTTTTAAGTTTTATGTTTTCTGAAGAAATATTTTCAAATTCAATTAATTTCTCTCTGAGAAGTTTGATTTCCATCTCAGACTTAATTAGATCATTACATAATCATTTGAAATCAATTTTAAATTGATCAAACGAAAAATCAAAAGAAGAGATTATCTAATCTTCTTCTAACATGGACTCATCTTTTGAATTGTCTACTTCTGAATCAGCAGCATTAGAGTTATTGTAAGAGGCATTGATTGTCATCAAGCATATTTCTCTGGCTTTGGCCTCTTCTTCATCCTCACTGGAGCTGGATGAAGATTCTGAATCAGATTCACTCCAAGTCTCTGCAACAAATCCTCTTTCCTTCTTTTTGTATTTGCTGGAGGAGGGCTTGCTGAAATGTTTTCTAGAGTCTTTCTCCTTTCTCTTATCTCTCTTCTGTATCTCTAGACACTCTGGTAGTATGTGTCCAGGTTTCCTCCACCCATAGCAAACTATTTCTTTTGTGGGGCGTTTTATCATACCTTGGCTTGTCATCTTTTCTGGATGGTCTTCTTCTGAAATCCTTCTTTGCCATCTTATAGAATCTCTTTGCCAAGAGACTCAGCAGGTATTCATTATCTGTAGTGGATTCAGCTTCTCTACATGCTTTTACAGTAATTCTTTGTTATTTCCTTACTGAAGATGAGGTAGTCCTTTGCTCAGCTTCTCTGGTCTTGATGAGTTGCTCATAAGACTTGAGCTAGGCCAACAAGGTTTCAGTGGAAATCTCATTCAGGCTTCTAGCTTCCTTGATTGGCCAGATCCTAGAGTCATATGTGCTTGGGAAGTACATAAGAATCTTGTCATTTATCTATGTTAAAGAGATGTCCTTGTCAAGAGTTTTCAGCTCATTGATTATGAGGCTGAGTCTATTGTACATGTCTACAACTGATTCTGACTCCTACTTCTTAAAATTCTCATACCGATAGATCAAGTGTGATCTCATATCCTTCCTTTCATCAGCAGATCCTGCCACCATAGCATTTAGTGAATCCCAGATGGCCTTTGCTGGAGTGCATTCTGCAACCTTTTGAAATATGTCATCTGACATGGTTTGTGCCAGTATATTCATTGCTTTGGCATCTGCTATCTTAACCTTCTTTTGTGCTTCAGTCCACTCAGGTGGTGGAATAACACTTAAGCTTGTAGTTGCCACTGGTTGTGGGAGACCTGTCAAAATAGAATTGAATATGTCTTAGTCAATGGAATTCATATACAGCCTAATCCTTGCCTTCCAAAGAGCAAACTTATTGAGATTGCACACTGGAGGTCTGATGCTTGAATTCTCCTTATTTTATACCATGATATGAAATACAACTAGATTATATAAGATCAAACAAAGATCTTTTGGTTCAGGTGTTAGCCTGTACAACCAAGTAACCTATCCCACTGATACCAATTGAAAGTGATGCCTCAGATACTGAGGGATTGTCTAACTAACTCTAGAGGGGGGCGGGGGGGGGGGGGGGGGGTGTATAGAGTATTTTAAAAACTTTAAGTTATTTTTACAGCGGATTAAAATAGGTGATATATATATAAGAAAAGAAAATATCACAGCACAACAAATAAGAAAGTAGAGCACAACCAGATGATATAAGGAAATTTATAGCGATTACCCAATAAACCTGGGTATATCCACTATTCTACCACCCTAGTAGGAATTCACTACAGGTTTTTGATCAAGTGCCCTACCACCACAGGTTTTTGTTCAGGTGCCCTGTCATGATAAGATCTATTTTCTAAGGGAGATCTAGCAACCATTTGAGCTTTTGATCAGGTGCCCAAAAACCAAATCAAGTATTTTGATCAGGAGACTTGAAAACCAAAGGTTTAACTTTTGAAGGGAGTTATAACCCGGTACACAGTTGGATGAAATAAACAAAAAGGTTGAAGATGATCTTCTCTGTCAATAATCTGAGAGAAGATAAGTGGATTTGATGATGTTGTCAAAGCTCCCCCTGTGTCATAGGAATCTGATCAGGAGAGGATACTTTGCTTCATGGTGTAGGCCTTCAAAGATGAACACTTCTTCTTCCAGTAAATGATTCTGAGAGATAGAGCTTTTGGTCTCAGATTGAATATTGTGTTGCTGAAAGAAAACTTGAAGAAGAAGATGATGAACAAGATGTTCTCGGTATCTGTTTCTGGTTCTCTAATTGCTCAGATTTTCTCTTTTTTTCTTATTCCTGGCTAACTGTAATTCTTATTCTCGACTGTTAGACTTGTACTATACAATCTTCTAAAAATTTCTTTTATATATTGATTGATAATTTGAATTTTGAATTCCTTGAAGTCCGCTGCATATTTTCTGGGAATTGGAACAGCTGATTTTGTCTTCAATGTATTTCTCCAACTGTCCCAGTAAATATGTTAAGTAATAACTCTATAAAATCCATAATTAATGCTGTCAGGAAATAACTATATTCTTGAGAATATTAAGCATTAATTATCAGAGTATTACTGTCTTAATATCTAAAATTAAACTGCCTTAGTCTAACTGAGAAATTGTAGAGAAGTTTAGTCGACCAGAACTTGGATAGAGTTAGTCGAACTCAGTAAAGTTTTCGTCGACCTGAGCTCCAATTTCGTCGAGCTGATAATTCACCTTCGTCAAGTTGAGATCCAAGATCGTCGAACAGAAAAATATACTTGCCAAACTGAGCTCCAAGTTCGTCGAGCTGAGAAGGCACTTTGTCGAGCTGAGATTCTGATATAAGCTCACAGTTCGTTGACTTGAGCTAGACTTTCGTCGATCTCAACTCAGAGAAGGAACTCTGAGTTCGTTGAGCTGAGTTTAACGATCATCGAGCTGAGTTTAGCTATCGTCAAACACCTTTTCTGTAATGTTCAAAACTGCCTTGTATCTTAAGTCATCCGTTCTCTGAAGTCTTCTGAAGTTAGGTCTCAGTAATCTAACCCTTAAGTGATTGACCTTAACCCTAAAACTAACATATGACCCTAGACTATACATGGTGGGTCATCAAACCTAATAGTGAACCTAAACCAAATCACAAGTAGGGTTCCAACAATATCTTCCACGATCTGATTTACTCTTTCTGTCTGACCATTTGTCTGCGGATGATAGGCGGTGGAATACAATAAATTGGTACCCAACCCCTACTATAAAATCTTCCAAAAGCAAGACGTAAATCTAGAGTCTCGATCTGATACAATGCTAACAGGCACTCCATGTATTCTGATGACCTCATCAAGATATTACTCAGCTATCTTTTTCATATAAAACCCAATCTTAAAGGGCACAAAATGTGCACACTTTGTCAATCTATCAACTATCACCTAAATAGAGTCGTGCCCATAGGGAGATCTTGGTAAACTGGTGATGAAGTCCATCAAAATACTCTCCCACTTCCAGCTTGGAATATCAAGCGTTGTTAATTTACCACCAAGCCTTATATGGTCAGCCTTAACATGCTGACGCGTGTAACAATCTGACACAAACTTTGCTATATCATTCTTCATTCCTGACCACCAAACAATTTGCTTCATATCTTTATATATTTTGGTGGAACTAGGACGGTAGGCAATACTGGAAACATTAGCTTTATTACAAATCTTTGCCTGAATATCAGCAACAGTGGGGACACAAAATCTACCCCGATATTTCAGAGTATCTAACTCGTCCAATATGAAATCAGGTAGCTCTCCCCTCTCAATTCTATTCCGGAGATGTAATAAATTAGGGTCATCCTTCTGGTGCACTCTGGTAAGGGAAATCCAAGAGGGCTCTTCTGCTTCCAAACTTGCAGACACAGTACTACTCCCAACTTCAATGTCCATCAACAAGAATTCTTCCACTAGGGACTTCATAGATATATTGAAGATTTTGGCGGTCTTCCTACTCAAAGCATCGATTACTACGTTAGCCTTTCTCGGGTGATAAAGAATCTCCACTTCATAATCAGCCACATACTCTAACCACCTACTCTGGCGCAAATTCAGCTCCTTTTGAGTGAAGAAGTACTTCAAACTCTTATGGTCTATATAGATCTTACACATCGCTCCATACAATAAATATCTCCAAAGCTTCAGCACATAAATTATAGCAACAAACTCTAAATCATGTGTATGATAGTTTCTTTCATGAATCTTTAATTGCATTGATTCGTATGTGATCACCTTTCCTTCTTGCATCAAAACACAACCAAGCCAAATGTGCGATGCATCCACATATACAACATATTCAACACCTTCGGTGGGCAAAGTTAAAACTGGAGCAGTACACAATCTCTTCTTCAACTCTTGGAAAGCCACTTCACACTTATCACTCCAAATAAACATGGTGTTCCTCTATGTAAGTCTAGTTAGAGGTGCAGACAACACAGAGAACCCTTCCACAAACCTTCTATAATAACCGACCAGGCCTAAGAAGCTCCTAATCTCCTTGGGTGTAGAAGGTCTCTTCCATTCCATCACAGTAGAAATCTTGGTTGGGTCTACAGAGATACTGCCCTCGCTCACAACATGACCCAAAAAGGAAACCTGAGGTAGCCAGAACTCATACTTGCTCAACTTCGCATATATCTTATGCTCCCTCAGGGTTGACAAAACTAATCGCAATTGTTGAGTATACTCCTCAACACAGCAGGAATACACAAGGACGTGATCTATGAACACAATCACAAAATGGTCCAAGAAATCTTTGAACACTCTATTCATTAAGTCCATGAAAGCAGAGGGTGCATTTGTCAAACCAAAGGACATCACCAAGAACTCAAAATGTCCATGCTGCGAATGGAAAGCAGTCTGTGGAATATCTGCTTCACGAATCCTCAAGTGGTGGTAACCGGAATGAAGATTGATCTTTGAAAACACTGAGCTACCATGCAACTGGTCAAATAGGTCATTAATCCTTTACAGAGGATATCTATTCTTAATGGTCACCTTATTCAGTTCTCTATAATCGATGCAAAGCCTCACCTATCCATCTTTTTTCTTAACAAACAATACAAGAGCAGCCCACGGAGAAGAACTCGGCCTAATAAATCCACTCTGCAGCAACTCGTCGAGCTGAGTACGTAACTCATCCAACTCACGTGGAGCTATACTATATGGTGCCCTGGCAATGGGGTGGGTACCTGGCTCGAGGTCTATCACAAACTCTACCTCTCTCTCAGAAGGAAGTCCTGGTATACTATCAGGAAAAACATTTGGAGACTCTCGCAACACCGAGATATCCTCGAGACGTGGTGTAACAAAAGCTGTTTCCAAAGCAGAAATAGAAACAAGATACCGCTTAAAACCAGAATCTATAGCTTAACAAGCACGTACCGTAGAAATAATAGTGGAAACCTTGTCCTGAAAGCCATAGACACTCATAGGTTGGCTGTTGTACATCTTGAAGTCCAGTCGCTTCACTTTGCACTGGATGATCGCATCATACTTAAACTGCCAGTCCATGCCCAAAATCACGTCGAAGTCCGCCAGATCCAACATCTTCAGATCCGCAAATGCTAGGAATTCACCTAGAGAAATAGGACATCTCTGAATTCCTTGATTTGATATCACCAGATTTTCGGAGGGAAGCTTAACGTTGAAGGAATCTTTTAACTGATCCAGTCCAGACGATGTCTATCCACAAAACTCCAAGCTACAAAGGAATGGGTGGCACCCGAATCAAAGCGAACGCACGCCCACCTATTACGTACCTTAAACTACCCTATAACTGTACAATACGTAACTAAAGTGAACGAGGAACTAGAGCAACAATGCAGATTAAGAGCCAGACTAGAATCTAATCTTTTATCACTTGAGTAGAGGTCTGTGCTTCCTCCCTGTTCACCAAATTTAGCTTCCCTTTCCCTTTGTTCTGGTTTTGTGGCTACGACAGAGCCCGAAGCGGGGAAGGCTGTAGTGGAGACTGAGCCTGGGGGCATGAAGACTTCAGGTGCCCCTTATGCCCAGACTGGAAGCATGCCTTTTCCTTCGACCAGCAATGACTCACGTCATGTACCTTCTTTGCACAGAATGTGCACACCAAATCTCCTTTGGGTGTGCCTTGGATGGCGAGCACCTACTGCTGCTTCAGAGCGGTAGGTCTCTTGTAACACCTTTCGTATGGGTGGCCAGATCGACAACAAAAAATACATATTTCACCACTTTTCTTCTTCAAAGAAGGGCCAGATGCCCTAGATCTTCCATCCTCATCGTCTTTCCTCTTCTCTTTTCTCGCCGCAGCAACTTGATTTTTGGCGTTTTCAATCACCTCAACTTTCAGAGCGGCTTCCACTGCCTCAGCATAACTTTTCGCTCTATAAGCGCATGCCAACTATTATACATCCTTCTTAGTCCTTCGAGATAGCGCTTCACTCTTCCCGCCTCCGAAGCTACCATATCCGAATCAAATTTGCTCAACTTATAGAACTCGATCTCGTATTCACTCATCGTGAGCTGTCTCTACTTCAGATGCAGGAAATTATTCATCAGGCGGTCCTGCTCGACCGAGGTTGGGAACTTCTTAAGCAGCCTCTTCTCGAAGGACTCCCAAGAGCATCCTTCCTTCAGACTCTCCTTTTACTGAATCCACTAGCTCTTCGCCAGTGCTTTTAGATGATAGGCCACAATCATTACATTTTGGGATTCTGCAATCCACGAATACGAGAACATCTCCTCGATAGCGATGATCCAATCATCCAAAACCATGAAGTCGGCACTCTCGTCGTAGGTAGGAGGCCCCAATTGCTGGAAATGCAAAATAAAATTCATCTCTGGTGGTAGCGTCACTGGGGCACCAGAGGAGCAGAAATAACGGGTATGGATTGACCTATAGCAGGGTCTTGCACTGAGGGTTGCTGCGCGGGAGCGGTAGATAACAAATACTGAATTTGTGATTGCATTGCCACCAACTACCTCGACAGAGCCTCGTTACTCTGTTGCAAACTCTCGATCACCGCATCACTTTGCACACCTGACGACTCACCCTCCGACTGGGGAGTCGATCGAGTCGCAGGAAGTTTAGCCGACATTTCTAGAAAAGAAATGAATGACTCATCAAAATCTTAGATTACAACTAGGCCACACGACTAGTTCAGACCATACTTAAAAGACACTTGCTTATGCTGCAACTTGCTCTGAGATTTTATAATGTCGCTATATCCTACTTAGGATGATATCCTCTCATCCTATTAACTCATGTGCTTATGATATGAATGCATGAATTCTTTATTCAAATTTTTTTAAAAAAATCATGTGTGTACATGTGTCATCATGTAAACCTTAACTTAGCAAGCATGCTTATGCGATGATATGTATATATGCAGTGCTATGCATTCTAAAAAAACCTTAATGCATGTATACGAGGCATACACATGAAATGTTATGCATCACATACTATATAATATCACATAAAATGAGAAAAGAAAACGTGCTGATGGGTACCCATGTGATGGTGGTTATGCAACCTATACTACATAACCGTCACATGTTGCCACCTATGGTGGATCCATATACAACATATATTATGCATCCCATACTACATAATATGCCATGTATACTTCTTATCATGCTATGAGTGTAGTGACAATGCTTCAGTTAAGACTTACTGATGACACATCGGTGTGTATATGCAAATGAATGGAGAAATTCAAACTATATGAGATTGGCTGGTTTGACCAACTTGTCAAACCAACCTCCCTCTGATACCAACTGTCACAACCTGTATTTTCTCTGTATTTAAAGGATGTATCAGAGTAAGGAGAAAATATAAGTCATGATGCCATGTCAGCAGGGGATAACTACAAACGCTCAGGCGATACCTCAACTTAACACTTCTTTTGAAAATTTATAAGTTAGTTAAGAAAATCCAGTTTTAAGTTAAGTAGTTAGCCGTATCCATCGGCTTAGTGGATCAACTAGTCCACGAATAAAAATATAATTATAAACTGCAGAAAAAAGAGTACTTTGATTAGGTTGATTTTAACATCGTACTTGAGTATAAACGTCCCTGAAGGACAACTCATGCTATGCATAACTATAGATTTATAAAAAGTATAGGAATGAGTCTTTACGCTGTCCAGAAAGTAGTGAATTAGTTTTGAAAGAGATGACATGTATGATATACTAATAATAAGGTTTTATAAGTTAAAAAATATCTAACATGCAGCATTAGCATAAAACATCCAAGAGAGCAAGTAATCCAAACAATCAGAAAGAAAACAGATAGCAACTAACAAAGTGTCCAAAAGAATCAACCACCCTGTGGGCGTCAACAACCTGACACAAACCCACATAGTACAAAAGTATGTCTGAACTAGGCAAAGTAAACTAAAACAACAAACAACCTCGCAGCGGCGAGGTAAAAACCACAGCCACACTGCTGCTTAGGAACTCCAAAACCAGCTCCACTACCTGCTACAGCTCTGAACCTGAGGCATTCCAAAGACAGAACACCTCAGCAAGAAAGTACAAGTGATGGTAGAAATTTAAACAAAAGCAAGCATGGGTCATAAGGGGTACCAACCCAAGACCAAAAGTACTGAAGTAAAGTACATAATTAAGGTACAAAAGCGGAAAGGAACACTTACGTTAATCATCACGTACAACAAAAATACCCCAGATGCAGAAGACTATAAGGGGAAAAACATGATTAAATCATCAGGAAGAATTGCATAACTCTATTAGCCACATGTGGTCAACTATACTAAAAAAACACGGGCGAGGTGGTCACTCATCCGGACAAACCCTCACAGATATATTTTCCGTCAAACTGCGGGGGAGGCTCAAACACTCCACCATTCACCGCAGATGACCAAAACCCGGTAGAGTTTTGTTGGATCCCTAGTTTGGATTTTGGCTAGTTTCACTAATTAGTATGAGTTTGACCCACTTTGTATAGCCAAGGTCAGGTCTATGAGTCATAAAGTTTAGGCTAGTCATTAGGTTCAACCTTCATGGACCAGCCAACAGAGGACTTTACTAGACTCAGACTTAGAAGAATTCAGAGTTCAAAATTATCAGTTCGAAATTTTTGAACTCAGCTCGACGATCATTGATCGCAGATCGACGAACTCAAAGTTACTTCTTTGGGTTGAGCTCGATGATATTCGAGCTCAGGTCGACGATATCTTCATTCAAACAGATCTCTGCTCGACGAAATCTGGAGTTCAGCTTCAATAGATTCTTTACAGTTTATATTCGCTGAACTCATCTCGACGAAGATAGATTCTCTACTCGACGAACTTAGAGAGAAGATTTGGCAAGTTATTTCCAGAATGCAGTTCGCCGAGCACAAGTCGACGAATAGGAATTATCAGCTCGACGAACTTGGAACTCCAGTTGTCGAATTCTGTTCATAGCTCGACGAATTCTGTCCCGAACCAGACTTAGAAGTTTTCCTCATTTCTGTCCTTATTTATTTTATTATTTAGCAGTAATTTCCTGAGTAATTAATGCACATATTCTCCTGAATATAGCCGTTATTCGCAGCATTAATTATGGTCTTCATCAGGGTTAATTACTTGCTTATTTTAATGGGACAGTTGGGGAAATTCATTAAAGATTATATTCCAGCTGTTTCATTCTCCAGAATCAGCCAACAATTAATGCTTAGAATTCAAAATTCAAGAGGAGAATTCGACAACAGAATATATTAGAGAGAATTGTTCCTTCAGCTGACATAAGACAGACAACAATATAGAAGTGATATACAGAAAAGAGATACAGATACCTACAGAAGAATATCTGCTTCTTCTCAACGCTGAAAACATTTTGTTTTCCCCTTGTTCTTTCTGAAGACTGAAGAAGAACAACCATCAAATATCAAGAGTCTTCTTCTACTTCTACTCCATGAATATTCAAGGACAACAACTTTGAATCAGTCAGAAAATTCCTGGATCTCTTTAAGATAAGGCTGAAGACCTACACCCTGAGCAAGTCACCAAGCTTTCTGAACCATTCATTACTTCAGAAGGAGCCTTGACAATAGAAATCCACAATTCTTCTCTGTTGTATAGAGAAAAGGGAAGACACCATCAACTCTCTCAACCTCCTGTAAAAGGATTTATTAACTACCTTCAAAAGTTTATTCTTGGTTTTGGGCACCTGATCAAAAGCCTAAAGGGTTGTGAGATCTCCTTATAAATGGATCTTGTGGTGGCAGTCACCTGATCAAAAACCTGATAGTGGATTCCTTCCAGGGTGGTAGAAGAGTGGATGTACCCAGTTTGGGAACCACTATAAAATTTTTGTGTTGTCTGTGTGTGATCATTTCCTTTTGTTCTTGTTGTGCTGTGATAGTTTAGTGTAGCTTAGTTTGCATACCTTTTATATTACTCTATTATCACTTATTTTACTCTAAGAAATTCTAAAATAGCTAAAAGTTTTAAGTTACTCTATTCACCCCCCCCCCCTCTAGAGTAATCAGATCTATCCCCTATCTTTCAATTGGTATCAGAGGCTTACGAATTCTTTCAATTGGTATCAGAGGGGTGTTCATTTGGTTTTACAAGATAAAACTTGAACCAAAAGATCCTTATTAGATCTGATTTTCCTTTTTCCTAGATTTTCTATTTATTTTGTATCATGACACAGAATAAAAATTATGCAAGCACCAGACCTCCAGTTTGTAATCTAAACAAGTTTGCTATCTGGAAGGCTAGAATTAAAATATATAAAAATTATATTGATGAAGATATCTTTAATTCCATTTTGACAGGACCACCAGTTCTAGGGACTACATCTACTTCTACTTACAGTACACATGCTGTTCCACCACCTGAGTGGACAGATGCTCAAAAGAAGGCAAAGATAGCTAATGTCAAGGCCATGATATTTTGGCTCAACAATGTCTGACGACATCTTCCAGAAAGTGGCAGAGTGCACATCAACTAAAGCTATATGGGATTCTCTTAACCAGATGGTAGCTGGTTCTACAGATGAGAGAAATGACAGAAAATCAAATCTCATCTCATAATATGAGAACTTTAAGAAAGATGAGTCAGAGTCTGTGAGTGACATGTACAACAGACTAAGCTCAATCATCAATGAGTTGAAGACTCTGGACAAGGACATCACCCTCACAGAAATTAACGAGAAAATCCTCATGTGCTTCCCCAGCTCATGAGATTCCAAAATATGGCCAATCAAGGAGGCCAGAAGTCTTAATGAGATTTCACTGAATCACTTCTTAGAAAGCTCAAGTCCTATGAACAACTAATAAAGACAAGAGAAGCTGCAGAGAAGAAAACTCCTTCAGAAGCAAGAAAGGTGCAAAGCATAGCATTCAAGGCATTTGAAAAATCAGAAGCTCCAATAGCTAATGAATAACTTCTGAGTCTCTTAGCCAAGAGATTTTACAAAATGGCAAAGAAGGATTTCAAAAGAAAGTCATCTAGGCAAGATGACAAGCCAAGGTATGACAAGACTCCAACTAAAGAAGTTGTTTGCTTTGGTTGAAGGAAGCCGGGATACTTTATATCAGAGTGTCCAGAAAATCAAAAGAAGGTGAGAAGAAGAGAAAAGGAATCTAGGAAGCAGCACTACAGCAAGCCCTCCTCCAGTAAGCATAAAAGGAAGGAGAAAGGCTTTGTGGCTGAAACATGGAGTGAAACAGAAGATGAATCTTCATCTTCTAGCTCCAATTAAGATGAAGAAGAGGCTAAGGCAAAGGAGATTTGCATGATGTCCATTGATGCATCAAGCAGCCTATCTGAGGCTGAGCAATTAGACAGTGAAGAACCTCTATCTGAAGAGGATCAGGTACTGTCTTTCTTTGATTTCAATTCAGAAAATTTTAGAACTGAATTTAAATCTGTATGCATTGATTTAATTAATTCTGAAAAAAGAGATTAAACGACTTAGAGAAAAAATGACTGAATAAGAAAACTTGCTTTCTAAAAATATCAAGCTAAAAGATGAATTAACCCTAGCTAATGAACAGATCATTACTTTAAAAAACTGAATTAGCTGAGGCTAAACAACTTGAAGAATCCCTAAATGGGAGAAGTATCAAGCTGATGGACATCATAAGCACAGTGAATGCCAGACTTAATGGCAAGTTGGGCTTAGGTGCTTCATCAAGCCAACCCCCACTGATTCAGAAGAATATTTTAACAAATCCAATAAAATTTGTTCAGAAAAGGGAAAGGAAAAGATAGAAATAATGTTAAATAAACAAAATTAAAACAAAAGAATAAGAAAAATCTTAACCATAACAATGTTTAGCAGACTTCGTCGAACTAAGATCGACGAAATCTATACAGTTCGTCGAACTTAAGTCGACGAACTCAGAACTCAAATTTTTATTACAATTATTCTCTGAACTGCGATCGACGAAACCATTATGGTTCGTCGACCCAAGATTGACTATATTGGGGCCCAGGGAATGAATACTTTCATTCTCTGAGTGGAGTTCGATGAACTCATCCCCATTCGTCGACCTCAGATCGACGAACTTACCAGAATTCATCGAACCCACTTCATTATAACAGCAACTTTAATTCCTATAGAACATTTAATCAACCAAGACAATATGTTAGTCCATTCACCCAGTGGATAATTACACCTAGAAGATTTCACTCCTTAGATTATAAAAATCAACCAGAATAGTCATACATTTCCAGCTTTAATTATGTAAATAAACAAGGACCCAAGGTAATCTGGGTCAAGAATAGCTAATTTGTTTTATTGTAGGTGAAATACTATCCCACCACAGAGCAACAGTGGTATTTGGATAGTGGATGTTCAAAGTATATGATTGGAAATAAGGACAACTTAATCAACTATAAGTCAAAGATAGGACACAAAGTAATATTTGGTGATTCCAATTGTGGCAAGACTGAAGGATATAGAAAAGTCAAAATTGGAGTAGTCACCTTCAGGAAGGTAACATATATAAGTGGACTGAAGCACAACCTGATATCCATAAGTCAGTTATGTGATGAAAGGTTTCATGTATCATTTAATAAAATCTCTTGTATTATTACTTCTTTAGATAACCACGTAGTATTAACTGGTACTATAATAGGAAATATCTATGTAGTTATTTTTTAGTCAGCTAAAACTGAAATATGCCTGTTTAACCAAACTAGTAATAATAATGATCTTTGGTATAGGAGTTTAGGACATGTAAACCTGAAAAACATTGCTAAACTCTCTAGGGATAACCTTGTTAGAGGATTGCCTCCTTGCCACCACAAGAAGGAAAGCCTTTGCAGGGCTTGTCAGTTAGGCAAACAAACTAAAAATAGCTTCAAGTCACTTAATAAGAGTGATTCACCTAGGATTCTGTATTTGCTACACATGGATCTCTTTGGACCCATTGCTGTATAGATCCTATGAGGGAAGTCTTATACCTTAGTAATTGTTGATGACTTCTTAAGGTTCACTTGGGTGTTCTTCTTGAGAAACAGGTCAGATAACTTCAAGTTTCTTACAAATTTTCTTAAGAGCATAAGGATTGAGTACTCTACTCCAGTTGTATTGATCAGAAGTTATCATGGTACTGAGTTTGAGTTTCTTCATATGCAAGAATTCTGTGAGAAGGAAGGTATCAAGCATTCTTTCTCTGCTCCTAGAACTCCTCAACAAAATGAGGTAGCTGAAAGGAAAAACAGAACACTGATTGAAACTGCAGACACATTACTTGCAGATGCTCACTTGCCCCTATCCTTTTGGGCAGAGACTGTGAACACAACAAATAATGTACTGAATAGAAGTTTGATACACAAACTTAAGGGCAAGACCCCCTATGAACTACTCAAAGGGAAGAAACCTAAAGTAGATTATTTTAGAGTCTTTGGTTGCATTTGTTACATTCATAACAACAACAAGAAACACATTAGAAAGTTTGAAGCCAAGGCTTAAATAGGAATTTTTCTTGGATAATCCCAAGTAAGAAAGGCTTATAGGGTATACAATAAATCATCAATGAAAATTGAAGAGTCTATTCATATTTCTTTTGATGAGACTAACATGTTTTATAAGGAGAAGATTCCTTCTACCAGTGAGAACTTGCAGGAACCACATCTGTGTGAGAAGTTGGATGAATTGACCCTCACCAATGAGGCTGTTACACAACTTTCTCCACATATTGCTGAAGATAGTGAAGATGATAACACTGAACATAGTGAAGAGCCAACAACAGCTATAATTCCACAAGAGGAATTAATTCCCTAAGCTATTGCACAACCAACTCCTCCTACTAAATTAGTCACACTTAAAGATCACCCTGTATCTCAAGTGATTGGAGACATATCAGTGGATGTGCGACAAGGCATCAAATCTACCAGGACATGATGCATGCCTGCTTCATATCTTAAACTAAGCCCCAATCCATTAAAGAGGCTGAGCAAGATCCACACTAGATCATTGCAATGCAAGAGGAGCTCAACCAGTTTGAGAGATGTAGAGTTTGAGATTTAGTTCCAAGACCCAAAGACTACCCAATCTTTGGAACTAAATGGGTATTTAGAAACAAACTAGATGCTCAAGGTCTTATCATAAGGAACAAGGCAAGATTAGTTTCTCGAGGATAAAGACAAGAGGAAGGCATAGATTATGACCAAACATTTGCCCCTATTGCAAGGATAGAAGCAATAAGGATTTTTCTAGCTTATGCAGCCTACAAGAAGTTCACAGTATACCAAATGTATGTCAAAAGTGCATTCCTAAATGGTGAACTCAAAGAAGAGGTCTATGTGGAACAACCACTTGGTTTTATTTCTCCATCTCATCCCTCTTATGTTTTCAAATTTCATAAGGCTCTCTATGGTCTAAAGCAAGCTCCAAGGGCTTGGTATGAAACCTTAGCTAGCTTTCTCTTAGAGCATAACCTTTCTAGAGGCATAATAGATAGAACTATATTTATCAAGCATCATCATGATAAAATCTTGTCAGTACAAATATATGTAGATGACATTATATTTGGTTCTATAGATTCCAAACTATGCAAAAGGTTCTCCAACCTTATGCATTCCAAGTTTGAAATGAGTAGCATGGGTGAGCTCTCCTACTTCCTTGGTCTTCAAGTGAAGTAGTCCCCTGATGATATCTTCATATCCCAATCCAAGTATACTAAGGACCTGATAAAAAGGTTTGGAATGGCTGATGCTTCAGCTAAGAAAACACCTATGACTACAAATGATGTGATTGATTCTGATGAACATGGGAAACCTGTAGATCAGAAATTATATAGGGCCATTGTTGGGTCCTGTTATATCTTACAGCAAGTAGACCAGACATTATGTTTGCTACATATATTTGTGCTAGGTTCTAGGTGAACCCTAAAGAATCTCACCTTATTTTCTTAAAAAGAATTTTGAGAAATATAAAGAGTTGCCCTAATTTAGCACTCTGGTATCCAACTGAGTCAGAATTTGAGTTAACTGGATACTCTGATGCTGACTTTGTAGGATGTAGAGTGGACAGAAAGAGCACATCAGGAACATGTTAGTTTCTTGGTAATAGGCTAGTGTCTTGGTTTTGCAAGAAATGTACATCTGTGTCTAGCTCAACAGCAGAAGCTGAGTATATAGCAGCTGGCAGTTGTTGTTCACAAATGCTATGGATTTAGAACCAACTCCTAGATTATGGTGTCAACTTAAATAATTCAACTCTACTTTATGATAATACTAGTGCAATTTCCATTGAACGGAATCCAGTGCATCATAGTAGAACTAAGCATATAGATGTAAGACATCATTTCATTAGAGAGTGTGTTGAAAAAAAGAAAATTAATCTCACCTTTGTCTCTACTGATTTTCAAAAGGCAGATATCTTCACCAAACCCTTGGATGAGAAGAAACATATGTTCTTTATGAATCTACTAGGTATGATAAATGGAGATGCATTAATTTTACTTTTTGTCTGCGGTCGAAGAATTTGTCATAGTTCGTCGAACGGAGATCTACGAACTGAGAAAAGTTCTTGAGAAAATACGTCGACCTGAGATCGGCGAAATCTCTATGTGTGAAGCTTTATTCGTTGAATGGAGATCAACGATACTGCTTCAGAAAAGTTCCGTCGACCTGAGAACAATGAAAACTTTCCCTTCTTCAGAATGAGATCGACGAACTCTTTTGTCAATAAAACATTTCGTCGAACTCAGATCGAAGAATTGTTTTTATTTCGCAGGACAGAGTCTGCCACTTCATAATCTGAAAACCATATAACTAGGTTTTCTTCGAGTTCCATCCCGCGCTTTCTGTTCCCTGATAAGCTGTAAATATACGTATTTTTATGTACATTAAATAAGTCATTTTAGTTTCTTTTTGTTATTTTTACTTAATTTTCTTTAATAAATTGTTCCTTTTTTGTTACAAACATTGCTACCTTAGCTTTATTTCATTTTCCAAAAAAATTTCAGGAAAATGTCAAAAAAATGCAAGTACACGCCCGTGTAATTTGGGTCACGCTCGTGAACAGGGTGTGACACTTCATTTCCGGTGGAATTAGAAGAATTTGAAGAGAAAAATGTGACTCGACCTAAGACACACCCGTGTCATTTGACACGCCCCGTGTCCTAGGCCCGTGTCACTCCAGCTCGACGAAACTGCACTCGACAATCTTCGAATAACCCAACACGCCCAGCACCATGACCGTGACCGATGGCGTGACTCCTCTACCTAGCCCAACAAGACGCTGCCGGCGACTTTTGACGCAACCCGCCCCAGATCCGCCTGCTGAACACGCCCACCGCCATGCCCGTGACCGAGGGCATGACATCCTCGTGTACAACCGCAAATTAACTTAGCCATAAAATTGTCGAATCAGCTCATGAATAATGCTGACACGCCTCCCCGACACGCCAGTGTCGGAGGGCGTGTACTTAGAAATTTTTCCCTATAAATAGGCCCTTGGTGTAAGTTGTTTTGGTTCCAAATTTTGAACCATTTTGGTGTTAAGGGCTGCTGTTGGTTGCTGTTTTAGTGCTATGTAAGGAATCTCCCCCCTTTCTTTTTAAGTTTGTTTGTTTAAGCTCTTGTTATCAAACTCTTTTGTAATAAAATCATTAGTTTTTGTTTATCCTTACAATGCTCTGGAATGTCTCTGAATGCCTCCTTTTCATCAATCTTACGTATTTTTTTATTTTCATATGCGTGTGTGCGTGTATGAGTTCATTTTTGCGGAATGTATGCTTTAAAATGAAAAAATGGTTGCATTACTTTCATTTTTCTCAAGAATACTATTCGTTGTTATAGCCATTTTTTATCATACTCTTTAGAATTGGTTAGACTTAGGATTTTCATGCTTTTAAATTCGTTCTTATGAACTTGTAAAACGATAAAAAAGTGGTTTTCATTACTTGTAACTTAGATTTTTCTTTTTTAGGTTATAAAACTTTTGCTTCTTTTTAGCTTTCTTCTACTTTTTAACCTGTTTTACAAAGCTATAAGAATGGATTATGCATTATTTTAATTTTTCATCAACTTTGATTTTTGCATTTACTTAAAAATATTTTTGCTCAAACAATTTTTATTTCCACATTTTACGCGTTTCCATCAAATTCTAGCAGTAAAAATGTAAACGTTTTAATTTTTCAAGCACTTGCTTTTCTCGCATTAATTTGAAAACTCATTTGCTCAATAATTTTTATTTTGTCTTTTTATGCATTTCTACCGTATTCTAACGGTAGAAATGTAGTTGTTTTAATTTTTCAGTCACTTGGTTTTTCCTATTTTTTTTGTATGTGTGCTTGCGTGTATGAGATGGATTTTATAGCTTTCATTCCTTTCTGAAGAGTGCGTGTGTTTTATTTCATGTAGAGTGCGTGCGTTTTAAATTCTAGTTGTGTGTGTGTATCTCAATTATTCAAGTGTGTGTGTGTGTGTATTTCAATTATGCAAGTGTGTGTGTGTATTTCAATTATGCAAGTGTGTGAGTATTTACTTTCTGTAGGGTGCGTGCGTGTGTCACATTTATTTCCGCCTACTCGTTAAGAGTTAAATGACATGTCTTTATTTTCCACCTACTCATTTGAGTAGGATTTGTGTGTGTGAGTATTTACATTCTGTAGAGTGAGTGCGTGTGTTACATTTATTTTCTCCTACTCGTTTGAGTAGGAGTCGCTTTAATTTTCCACCTATTCATTTGAGTAGGATTTGTGTGTGTGAGTATTTACTTTTTGTAGTGTGTGTGAGTTTTCATTTTCAGTAGAGTGAGTGTGTGTGTTTATTTCATGTCGAGTGCATGTGTTGGTGCATTTATTTTCTCCTACTCGTTTGAGTAGGACTCGCTTTCATTTAAGTCCTACTCGTTTGAGTAGGACTTGTAATTTTCAGCTTTAATTTACCGCCTACTCGTTTGAGTAGGAATTGTCATTTCAATTATGTCATTTTCTCTTTTTTGTAACCTAGTTTTTGTTTCTTTTCCTTTATTATGCGTTTGGTTGAGTGCATGTATTCTTATTTCTTTTAGTAGCTTTTTTTTTATCTAATATCAGGTTATCTTATTTTTCTTCTTATTTTTTTTGTAACCTTTCAGTGAATAGTTTAGAACGCACGCCTAACCAAACTCATAGGCCATCCCCATTCCGATGAGTGGCTAATCGCTTTTAGCCCTCGGTATCGAAGAGCATTGGGATATAAAATGTTTTAAATAACTAAAGGTCTTATTTTTCTATTTAATTAAAAAACTTAATGTTTACCCCGGGTTAACGATGCGTAGAACAAATATCGATGTGTCGGCTCTATTTCCGTTATCCATACGCTGGCTAGCCGAGAGGTCGTGCGTATGATCTGATCACCCCTGGGTAAAGAGTGTTCCGCACTAACCCTCGAGAGAGGAGGCTCGCTTACTCTACCGGATTGGGTTCCCCACCCAATAGTCGGGTTCGTAGTGTACTGCGTGCATTAAGAGGAATCCTTCGTCGGACGAGAGCCCGGTCGAATATCCTTAATGTCCAGGTGAGCGATATTCCTAGAGATAGGTGAGCTCATTATTTTGGAACCTCCACGACCAAGTTTCCGCTTTAATTAACTTGAAACCTAAGATCTCTATTTATTCAAATATATTTTACTCCTAACGTAATTCGATACTGAGTGTTATCTCTTCATCGACTTTAATTTTAATCTATTTCCTTCCTTTTTTGTTAAAATCGACAACTTAATATTTTGGTAAAATAATAGTGCTTTCGGAGCAGTAGGGATAATCAACCCGTTCATGGGAAATTTACGATCTGGATATTCTCCCGAATATCCTGTATTACTTGCAATAGGTGCACTTGCCTATGATTCGCCGCGCGAAATCCGGACCCACCGTGCTCCCTAATATTTTACAGCCGGGCTTCGCGCGCATCAGGTTTTTGGCGCCGTTGTCGGGGACGTCTTTGAGTTGTTATTTTGAATCTGAAGTCTATTACTTTTACCTATAAAAAACTTAAAAACCCTACTTAAAAATGCAAAAAAGTTAATTTTCCACTTTATATTTTAGGGTGTATAACCCGTGGACAACCTTCGGAGTCCGAACATTTGGATTTCGATCCTGAGATCGAATGCTCACTTGCGCGTATTCGGTCTCAACGCCGAAATTCCTCTTTGGATCCCGAAGAATCCATCGGAGAACCCTATGCCGTTGCTATGACCGACCCTAATCCGAACACGGTCGTCAAGCATACAATGTCATATAACGCCCGACTGAATTTGGACAATACTGGGTCCAGCATTGTTCGCCCGATGGTGGCGAACACTAATTTTGAGATCAAATCGAGCGTTATCCAAATGATCCAAAACGCAGTGCAGTTCGATGGACTGCCGGATGAGGACCCGAACGTTCATTTGTCGAGTTTTTTTTGGAAATCTGCGATACCTTTAAGATTAATGGCGTCACTGATGACGCCATTCGTTTGTGCCTTTTTCCATTCTCCTTAAGATCCAAAGCTAAGGAATGGTTGAATTCCCTCCCACGAGGATGTATCACTACCTGGGTCGAGCTTGCGGAATGGTTCTTAACGAAGTATTTTCCGCCCGCCAAAACTGCAAAGTTGCGGGCGGACATCTCTTCGTTTGTGCAGAATGATTCCGAGTCTCTATTTGATACTTGAGAGCGCTTTAAATAACTCCTCCTCAAGTGTCCGTACCACGTGCTGCCTGCGTGGTTGCAGGTCCAAATTTTTTACAATGGGCTTAACTATCAGACGCGTCAAATGATTGACGCGGCTGCCGGGGGCACTCTGAATAATAGGACCCCCGAGGCTGCCCAAGCTCTTTTTGAAGAGATGGCTATGAATGCCTACCAATGGAATGTCCCACAGGGACATCCCAAGCAGGTGGCCAGCCTCTTCGAAGTGGATGCCACTGCCCACTTAGCCCTTCAAGTTGAACGGCTGACAAAGCAGGTGGTGGAGATGTCTACTGCCTCCACCACTCCGCCTTGGGCGATTCCCCCTAATGTCAGCGTAGTCAATGAATTCATAGACTACGTGGGAAATGCTGGGAGACCTTCCTTCAACCCCAACAACAACCCTTATAGCAATAACTATAGTCCAGGTTGGAGGAACCACCACAACTTCTCATGGAGCAACGCGAATAATGCGCAGCGCCTGCCCAATTCTTTTGCGCCCGGATTTCTGTCGCCTCCCCCTCTTCCAAAACCCTCCCCGATGGAGGAAACGTTTTTCTAAATATATAGCTTCCAATGAATCAAATATCCGGAACATCACCGGATCGCTAAAAAACTTAGAACTCCAGGTTGGACAGCTAGCGCGAATGATGTCCGAGCGCGCACTCGGGGCACTGCTGGGAAAAACGGAGCCCAATCCGTGGGAGAACATCAGCGCTATAACCCTCCGTAGCGGAAAGGAGGTGATCGATCCAAAACGGATCGATCCGCAGGTACATATTTCTCCTCCAACCCCTCTTCCCCCTTCTTTGATTACGCCTCCTTTACAAATTTTAAACAAAAATATTATTAAAATGCCCTTGTCGTATCCACATAAGCTTGATAGTGAGCGTAAGGATGCGCATCATGAAAAATTTATTTTATTATTAAAACAAATTCATATTAATGTTCCCTTCTGCGAAGCAATCTCGCAGATGCCTAAGTATGCAAAATATTTAAAACAACTTCTTTTTAATAAACAAAAATTAGAAAATATTTCGCATATTTCTCTAAATGATGACTGCTCAGCGACTCTTACTAACAAATTGGCACTTAAAAGAAATGACCCGGGACGGTTCTCCATCCCGTGCTTTTCTGACAAAATATTAGTAAAATACGCTCTTGCAGATTTAGGCGCGAGCATTAATTTGATGTCATTCTCGCTCTTTCAAAAATTAGGTTTGTGCACTCCGGCCCCTACTAAAATTTGAATCCAACTAGCGGATTGCTCGGTTAAGTTTCCCGTCGGAGTAGTGGAGGACGTACTTGTCCGAGTTGATAAGTTTATCTTTCCGGTAGACTTCTTCATCTTGGACATCGAGGAGGACACCGATGTACCAATTATACTCGGTCGCCCTTTTCTCGCCACCTCCCGCGCATTAATTGACGTAGGTAACGGTCGTCTCCTCCTTCGGGTAGAAGATGACGAAGTTACTTTCTCTATTAATCCCTCCATAGGAGACTCGTCATCGAGCGATGACTTCTGTTATAATTTAGATACCTATCTCGGAGATTGTTCTTCCCCTATTTTCGAGTCTACTTTTTTAAATGATGACTTTTGCGGTCGAAAATTTTAACCGCGAAGAGGATACCCCTCCTAATTTGTCTTTCGAACCTATTGGGTCGAAAGACATTAAAATTAAAACCTCGTTAGAAGAACCGCCCTGCCTTGAAATCAAACCCCTACCTGATTCACTCAAATATGCCTTTTTGAGAAAAGATGATACCCTCCCCGTTATCATTTCTTCGCATTTGAGAGATTCAGAGACTTCTGATTTATTGGAAGTTTTACTTAAACATCGCAACGCAATTGCGTGACAAATTTCCGATCTAAAAGGATTAACCTTTCTTTCTGCACCCATAAGATTTTCCTTCACGATAATTGTCGCAAAACTAATCAGCCGCAGCGACGACTTAACCCAAACATGAAAGAAGTCGTTAAGGCCGAAATTATTAAATTATTAGATGCGGGGATTATTTATCCTATATCAGATAGTATGTGGGTTAGTCCCGTTCACGTGGTGCCCAAAAAGGGCGGTCTTACCGTAGTGGAAAACGAGCATAATGAACTCGTACCAACTCGTACTGTTACGGGTTGGCGGGTGTGCATCGATTATAGAAAACTAAATGATGCCACTCCTAAGGATCATTTCCCACTACCTTTCCTAGACCAAATTCTAGAGGGTTTATCCACTCATCCGTATTTTTGTTTTCTTGATGGATTATCGGGGTTTTTCCAAATCCCCATTTCCCCCGATGACCAAGAGAAAACAACTTTTACCTGCCCGTTTGGTACCATCGCATATCGAAGAATGCCATTTGGCCTCTGCAATGTGCCAACTACATTCCAAATATGTATGCTGGCAATCTTTGGCGAGCTGGTAGGAGACATTATGGAAGTCTTTATGGATGACTTCTCTATTTTCAGATGCTCTTTCCCGTCTTGTCTTCATAATCTAGATGGTGTCCTTCAGCGATGCGAGGACACGCATCTTGTTTTAAATTGGGAAAATGTAACTTTATGGTTCATGAATGTTTGGTTCTCGGCCATAAGATTTCGTCTAAGGGGATGGAGGTCGATAAGGCCAACGTTGAATTTATCGAAAAACTTCCTCCGCCTTCCAACGTTAAATCTATTAGGAGTTTCTTAGGCCACGCGGGCTTTTATAGCCGTTTCATTCAAGATTTTTCAAAAATAACAAAGCCGCTTACTCGCCTCTTGGAAAAAGAATCAAATTTTATCTTTGATAGCGAATGCGAGTCTGTATTTAATTTTATAAAACAAAAACTTATCAATTCACCCATTTTAGTGGAGCCCGATTGGACCCTTCCGTTCGAAATTATGTGTGATGCTAGTGATATTGTCGTAGGTGTCGTTATTGGCCAACGTATAAACAAATATTTTCATCCTATTTATAACGCTAGCAAGACGCTCACTTCCGCACAAGGAAATTACACGACAACCGAAAAGGAACTTTTAGCCGTCATTTTTGCTTTTGATAAGTTTCGCTCGTATATAACGCTATCTAAAGTTATCATATTTACCGACCACTCCGCCTTAAAATATTTATTAGCAAAAACGGACGCCAAACCCCGCCTTCTTCGATGGATCCTCCTCCTGCAAGAATTTGATTTAGAGATCCGGGATAAGAAGGGCGCGAAAAATTTAGCCGCCGATCACCTGCCCCGCTTAGAAAATCCCAGTGCGGAAGCGCTAGTCGAATCTGACATAAATGAAAGATTCCCCGAGGAATGCCTAATAGCCATAAATGCTAGTTCATCTTCCCCGCCTTGGTTCCCAGATTTTGCGAACTATTTAGTTGTGCGGGTGCTCCCAAAAGACTTTTCGAGCCAACAAAAGAAGAAATTCTTTTTTGACTTGAAATATTTCTTTTCGGGTGACCCTTTTCTTTTTCGTATCTGCGCGGACCAAGCGGTCCGAAGATGTGTCGCGGGTGTGGAGTGCACGCAAATACTTAGGCACTGCCACGAGGGTCCGGCTGGTGGGCATTATCAAGCTAACCGGACCGCGTGGAAGGTGCTAGAGGCGGGCTTCTTTTGGCTCACTCTATTCAAAGCCGCTCACAATTTTGTGCGCTCCTGCGATAGTTGCCAGGAGTCGGGTAACATCTCTCGCCGCGACGAGATGCCCCAAAATTTGTTTTTAGAATGCTAAGTTTTCAATTTATGGGGCATCGATTTCGTTGGCCCCCTACCTCCGTCTTTTAAAAATAATTATATTTTAGTAGCGGTCGACTACGTATCGAGGTGGGCGGAAGCGCAAGCTCTCCCCACCAACGATATGCAAGTCGTCCTTACTTTTCTTAAAAAACTATTTTCCCGCTTCGACACACCTCGCGCTATTGTAAGCGATATGGGGACGCATTTCTGCAACACCCAGATGCCTAAGACGTTAGCTAAATACGACGTCACGCACAAACTTGCCACCCCTACCACCCGCAAACTAGTGGCCAAGTTGAGGTAGTGAATCGAGAGATTAAACGTATATTAGAGAAAACTGTTTCCTTAATAGGGAAGATTGGTCCATCAAAATAGACGATGCGTTGTGGGCATATCGTACCGCATACAAAACCGCAATTGGTTGTACGCCGTACCGATTAGTCTACGGTAAATCGTGTCATCTCCCCGTAGAATTAGAACATCGCGCACTTTGGGCTTTAAAACTTTTAAATCTCGACGCTAACTTAGCCGCTCAAAATAGAAAACTGCAACTAAACGAGCTCGATGAATGTCATGCAAACGCTTACGAGAGCAATAAATTCTAAAAGGAGCGTTCTAAATTTTAACATGACCGAAAAATCAAGACCCAAAAAACTCTTTCTCCGGGCGATCTTGTCCTTATATATAATTCAGGACTTAGACTTTTTCACGGTAAACTAAAATCACAATGGTCCGGCCCCTTCAAAGATGAAGAGGTTTGGCCATATGAGACCGTACTCGTCTCCTACCCAGACAAAGGCTCGTTTAAAGTGAACGATCATCGCTTAAAGTTATATATAGCAGACGATCTTGTGGGCGATAATTTCGAATCCATAACCCTCCTCGATATATAAACTGCCAAAATAGTCAAGCTACACGACTATATAGAAAGCGCTCCTAGAAGGCACCCCATGTTTATCTTTTTCGCTATTTCTTTACTTTTTCTTTGCTATTTTCTTAATAACGCAGGGTTCCTAAACTACGCCTTCCCAACCTCCTTTCAGGGAAGTTTCTACCCTCCCGTTTTATTTTTGTACATATTGCATTTTGTTTCATTTTTGTTCCGCATACTTACGTTGTAACATTGGGGACAATATTGGACTTAAGTATGAGGGTATTTTTGTGTTTTATTTTCTGCACTTCTACATTCTGCATTTCAAAAATCCAAAACAACAAAAAAAACTAAAAAAAAATATAACAACAAAACAAAACAAAACAAAACAAAAAATTAAAATGAAAAATCCAAAAACAGTTTTAAAATTAAAAATAAAAAAAACTATAAAAATTCCAAAAAAACAATTTTGAAAACAAAAATTCCAAAAAATATTTAGTTTTATTTTGTACATACTTTGTGCACATATCTTTTGTAAATATTTTTGTAAATATTTTTGTTCTTTTCTCTCTTTCCCCTCCTCCTTTCTTTCTCTTCTTTGTAATCAACGTTTCTCTCTTTCCTTATTTTGTAAATATTTGCTTATAAAAATAAAAAAAATCCAAAAATTAGAAAAGAAAGGAAAAAAAATAGTTCAACAAATATATATATCTTATCGTTTTTTTTCATATGTATATAATAACAAATTTTAAAAAAAGATAATAAGTCAAAAATTCAAAAAAAAGAGTAAAACAAAACAAAAATTCAAAAAAGATAATAAATTTAAAACACAAAAATATGATGATAAAACTCTAAAAATCCAAAAAAAAAAACGTTTGAAACAAATAAATCAAATATTTCATTCTTAACCCTTTTTGCGCTTCAAAAATTTTGTTGCGAGTTTATTTATAAGTGAATTTTATTAATTCTTTGTTTACTATACGTTTATTAATTAGATATTGATAGATTTAAATATACGGGGTTAAGTTTTAAAGAATTCTTTATGCTTTCTTCTTAAGATAGGTGATTTATTTCAGGCACTACTTCTAATTTTTCATTGATATGAGCATGTGTATTATGTTAGAAAGTAACGACTATAGAATTCAATTATGCTTACTTTTATCTTTCTAAAAAATTGGAATGTACAATTTATTAAGATTGCTCTCAAAAAAATTTTAATTAAAAATCTAGTTTTCTTTTCTCCCCTTATTTATCATGACTTACTTGGTATAATAAAATTTTTATTCTTAAAAGATCCTATATCAAATGGGAATAAGATTTAGTTCCGTAAATATAGGCACTCAATAATTTAAAAAGATTATATGTTACGGAGTAAGAGGATAAAATTCATTACTCCTACACATATACATTGGGTTAATTTTATTATTATGAAGTTGAAAAAGAAAAAAAATCATATTAGGAAAATAAGATTTCATTTTCCTAATAATCCCAAAAGAAAAATAATGGAGGTTCAAGAAAAATTACCTCACCTCAAAATCCAAACCCTCTTCATAAACCAACATCAACCCACTTAGCCAATTTCATGATTCTAGAATTAATTCAAAAATCTTTTTGAGAGCATAATTTGTAAATTGCATTATTTCCAGTAAAACTCCTATAAGCTAAAGTTCATATAATTCCAAACTATTTTTGTTAATCTAACCATTATAATTATTGTTTTCTATTTGATTACATCAAGAAGTCTTTTGGCCAAAACTTTTCCTCTATTTAAATCATTTTCATGGATTAGGACTTAACTCTTATACCCCGTATGTTTATTTAGATCTCTCTTTTAATTAATTTAAGCAGTAGCTAAATTTAGGATTTTTTAAATTCCATATAAGTACATCTCCAACTTTTGCTCTGGAATAGCAATAGCTTAAGTATGGGGGTATTTGATAAATTGTAAATATACGTATTTTTATGTACATTAAATAAGTCATTTTAGTTTCTTTTTGTGATTTTTACTTAATTTTCTTTAATAAATTGTTCCTTTTTTGTTACAAAAATTGCTAACTTAGCTTTATTTCATTTTCCAAAAAATTTCAGGAAAATGTCAAAAAATGCAAGTACACGCCCGTGTACTTTGGGTCACGCCCGTGACCAGGGCGTGACACTTCATTTCCCGTCGAATCAGAAGAAATTGAAGAGAAAAATGTGACACGCCCTAAGACACGCCCGTGTCATTTGACACGCCCTGTCTCCTAGGCCTGTGTCACTCCAGTTCGACGAAACCACACTCGACGATCGTCGACAAACCCGAAACGCCCAGCGCCACGCCCGTGACCGAGGGCGTGACACCTCCACCTGTCCCGATAAGACGCCGCCGGCGACTTTTGACGTAACCCGCCCCAGATCCTCCTGCTTAACACGCCCACCGCCACGCACGTTATCGAGGGCGTGACATCCTCGTGTACAGCCGCAAGTTAACTTATCCATCAAATTGCCGGATCAGCTCATGAATAGTGCTGACACGCCCCCCGACATGCCCGTGTCAGAGCGTGTGTACTTAGAAATTTTTCCCTATAAATAGGCCCTTGCTGTAAGTTGTTTTGGTTCTGAATTTTGAACCATTTGGTGTTAAGGGATGCTGCTGGTTGCTGTTTTAGTGCTATGTAAGGAATCTCACCCCCCCTTCCTTTTTAAGTTTGTTTGTTTAAGCTCTTGTAATCAACCTTTTTTGTAATAAAATCGTTAGTTTTTGTTCATCCTTACAATGCTCTGGAATGTCTCTGAATGCCTCCTTTTAATCAATCTTACGAATTTTTGTTTTCATTTTCATATGCGTGTGTGCGTGTATGAGTTCATTTTGGCGGAATGTATGCTTTAAAATGAAAAACTGGTTGCTTTACTTTCATTTTTCTGAAGAATACTATTCGTTGTTATAGCTGTTTTTTTTATCATACTCTTTAGAATTTGTTAGACTTAGGATTTTCATGCTTTTAAATTCGTTCTTATGAACTTGTAAAACGATAAAAAAAAGTGGTTTTCATTACTCGTAACTTAGATTTTTCTTTTTAGGTTATAAAACTTTTGCTTATTTTTAGCTTTCTTCCACTTTTTAACCCGTTTTACAAAGCTATAATAATGGATTATGCGTTATTTTAATTTTTCATCAACTTTGATTTTCGCATTTACTTAAAAAGATTTTTGCTCAAACAATTTTTATTTTCACTTTTTATGTGTTTCCATCAAATTCTAGCGGTAAAAACATAAACGTTTTAATTTTTCAAGCACTTGCTTTTCTCGCATTAATTTGAAAACTCTTTTGCTCAATAATTTTTATTTTGTCTTTTTATGCATTTCTACTGTATTCTAACAGTAGAAATGTAGTTGTTTTAATTTTTCAGTCACTTGGTTTTTCCTATTTTTTCGTATGTGTGTGTGCGTGTATGTGATAGATTTTATAGCTTTCATTCCTTTCTGAAGAGTGCATGTGTTTTATTTCATGTTGAGTGCGAGCGTTTTCAATTCTAGTTGTGTGTGTGTATCTCAATTATGCAAGTGCTTGTGTGTATTTAAATTATGCAAGTGCCTGTGTATTTCAATTATGCAAGTGTCTGAGTATTTACTTTCTGTAGGGTGTGTGCATGTGTCGCATTTATTTCTGCCTACTGGTTAAGAGTTACATGGCATGTCTTTATTTTCCACCTACTCATTTGAGTAGGATTTGTGTGTGAGAGTATTTACTTTCTGTAGAGTGAGTGCGTGTGTTGCATTTATTTTCTCCTACTCGTTTGAGTAGGAGTTGCTTTAATTTTCCACCTACTCATTTGAGTAGGATTTGTGTGTGAGAGTATTTACTTTCTGCAGTGTGTGTGCGTTTTCATTTTCAGTAGAGTGAGTGTGTGTGTGTTTATTTCATGTCGAGTGCGTGTGTTGGTGCATTTATTTTCTCCTACTCGTTTGAGTAGGGCTCTCTTTCATTTCAGTCCTACTCATTTGAGTAGGACTTGCAATTTTCAGCTTTAATTTACCGTCTACTCGTTTGAGTAGGACTTGTCATTTCAATTATGTCATTTTCTCTTTTTTGTAACTTAGTTTTTGTTTCTTTTTCTTTATTATGTGTTTGGTTGAGTGTGTGTGTTTTTATTTCTTTTAGTAGCTTTTCTTTATCTAATATCAGGTTATCTTATTTTTTTTCCTATTTTTTTGTAACCCTTCAGCGAAGAGTTTAAAACACACGCCTAACTAAACACATAAACCATCCCCATTCCGATGAGTGGCTTATCGCTTTTAGCCCTCGGTATCGAAGAGCATTGGGATAGAAAATGTTTTAAATAACTAAAGGTCTTATTTTTCTATTTAATTAAAAAACTTAAGGTTTACCCCGGGTTAACGACGCGTAGAACCACATATCGATGTGTCGACACTATTTCCGTTATCAATATGCTAGGTAGCCGAGAGGCCGTGCGTATGGACTGATCACCCCTGGGTAAAGAGAGTTCCACACTAACCCTCGAGAGAGGAGGCGCGCTTACTATACCGGATTGTGTTCCCCACCCAATAGCGGGGTTCTTAGCGTACTGCGGGCATTAAAAGGAATCCTTCGTTGGACGAGAGCCCAGTAGAATAGCCTTAATGTACAGGTGAGCGATATTCCTAGAGATAAGTGATCTCATTCTTTTGGAAGCTCCACGGCCAAGTTTCCCATTTAATTAAATTGAAACCTAAGATCTCTATTTATTCAAATCTATTTTACTCCTAACGTAATTCGATACCGAGTGTTATCTCTTCATCGACTTTAATCTTAATCTATTTCCTTCCTTTTTTTGTTAAAATCAACAACTTAATATTTCGGTAAAATAATAGTGCTTTCGGAGTAGTAGGGATAATCAACCCGTTCCCGGGAAATTTACGATTTGGATATTCTCCTGAATATCCTGTATTACTTGCGATATGTGCACTTGCCTATAATTCTCCGCGCGAAATCCGGACACGTCGTGCTCCCTAGATAATTTAAAGCCGGGCTTCGCACACATCAAGTTTTTGGCGCCGTTGCCAGGGACTTCTTTGAGTTGTTATTTTGAATTCGAAGTCTATTACTTTTACCTATAAAAAACTTAAAAACCCTACTTAAAAAATCCAAAAAAGTTAATTTTCTACTTTATATTTTAGGGTGTATGACCCGTGGACAACCTTCGGAGTCCGAACATTTGGATTTCGATCCTGAGATCAAACGCTTACTTGAGCGTATTCGGTCTCAACGTCGAAATCCCTCTTTGGATCCCGAAGAATCCGTCGGAGAACCCTTTACCGTTGCTATGGCCGACCCTAATTCGAACGCGGCCGTCGAGCGTACATGTCATATTACACCCGACTGAATTTGGACGATACTTGGTCCAGCATTGTTCGCTCGACGGTGGCGAACAATAATTTTGAGATCAAATCGAGCGTTATCGAAATGATCCAAAATTTCGTGCAGTTCGATGGACTGCCGGATGAGGAACCAAACGTTCATTTGTCTAGTTTTTTGGAAATCTGCGATACCTTTAAGATCAATGGAGTCACTGATGACGCCATTCGTTTGCGACTTTTTCCATTCTCCTTAAGATCCAAAGCTAAGGCGTGGTTGAATTCCCTCCCACGGGGATGTATCACCACCTGGGCTGAGCTTGCAGAACGGTTCTTAACGAAGTATTTTCCGCCCGCCAAAACTGCAAAGTTGCGGGCGGACATCTCTTCATTTGTGCAGAACGATTTCGAGTCTCTATTTGAGACTTGGGAGCGCTTTAAAGAACTCCTCCGCAAGTGTCCGCACCACGCGTTGCCTGCATGGTTGCAGGTCCAAATTTTTTACAATGGGCTTAACTATCAGATGTGTCAAATGATTGGCGCGGCTACCGAGGGTACTCTGAATAATAAGACCACCAAGGCTGCCCAAGCTCTTATTGAAGAGTTGGATATGAACACCTACCAATGGAACATCCCGCGGGGACATCCCAAGTAGGCGGCTGGCCTCTTTGATGTGGATGCCACTGCCCACTTAGCCCTTCAAGTTGAACGGGTGACAAAGCAGGTGGCGGAGATGTCTGCTGCCTCCACCACTCCGCCTTGGGCGATTCCCCCTAATGTTAGCGTAGTCAATGAATTCGTAGACTACGTGGGAAATGTTGGAAGACCTTTCTTCAACCCCAACAACAACCCTTATAGCAATAACTATAATCCGGGTTGGAGGAACCACCCCAACTTCTCATAGAGCAACGCGAATAATGCGTAGTGCCCGCCCAATTCTTTTGCGCCCGGATTTCTGCCGCCTCCCCCTCTTCCAAAACCCTCCCCGATGGAGGAAATTTTTTCTAAATATATAGCTTTCAACGAATCAAATATCTGGAACATCACAAGATTTTAAAAAACTTAGAACTCCAGGTTGTACAGCTAGCACGAATAATGTCCGAGCACATGCTCGGGGAACTGCCGAGAAACACGGAGCCTAATCTGCTGGAGAACATCAACGTTATAACCCTCCATAGCGGAAAGGAGGTGATCGATCCAAAACGAATCGATCCGCAGGTACATATTTCACCTCCGACCCCTCTTCCACCTTCTTTAATTACGCCGCCTTTACAAATTTTAATTGAAAAATTTATTAAAACGCCCTTGCCGTATCCACAAAAGCTCGATAGTGAGCGTAAGGACGCGCAGTGCGAAAAATTTATTTTATTATTCAAACAAATTCATATTAATGTTCCCTTCTGCGAAGCAATCTCGCAGATGCCTAAGTATGCAAAATATTTAAAACAACTTCTTTCTAATAAACAAAAATTAGAAAATATTTCGCATATTTCTCTAAATGCTGACTGCTCAGCGGCTCTTACTAACAAATTGCCCCTTAAAAGAAATGACCCGGGAAGGTTCTCCATCCCTTACCTTTTTGGCAATATATTAGTAAAATACACTCTTGCAGATTTAGGCGCGAGCATTAATTTGATGTCGTTCTCGCTCTTTCAAAAATTAGGTTTGGGCAATCCGGCCCCTACTAAAATGCGAATCCAACTAGCGGATCGCTCGGTTAAGTTTACCGTTGGGGTAGTGGAGGATGTACTTGTCTGAGTTGATAAGTTTATCTTTCCGGTAGACTTCGTCTTCTTGGACATCGAGGAGGACACCTATGTACCAAATATACTCGGCCGCCCTTTTCTCGCCACCTCCCACGCAATAATTGACGTAAGTAACGATCGTCTCCTCCTTTGGGTAGGAGATTACGAAGTTACTTTCTCTGTTAATCCCTCCATAGGAGACTCGTCATCGAGCGATGACTTCTGTTATAATTTAAATACCTATCTTGGAGATTGTTATTCCCCTATTTTCGAATCTACTTTTTTAAATGACGACCTTTTTGCGCTCGAAAATTTTAACTGCGAAGAGGATACCCCTCTTAATTTGTCTTTCGAACCTATTGGGTCGAAAGACATTAAAATTAAAACCTCGTTAGATGAACTGCCCTGCCTTGAACTCAAACCCCTACCCGATTCACTCAAATGCGCCTTTTTGGGAAAAGATGATACCCTCACCGTTATCATTTCTTCGAATTTGAGCGATTCAGAGACTTCTGATTTATTGGGAGTTTTACTTAAACATCGCCACACAATTGCGTGGCCAATTTTCGATCTAAAAGGGATTAACCCTTCTTTCTGCACACATAAGATTTTCCTTCACGATAATTGCCACAAAACTATTCAGCCGCAGCGACGAGTTAACCCAAACATGAAAGACGTCGTTAAAGCCAAAATTATTAAATTATTAGATGCAGGGATTATTTATCCTATATCGGATAGTACGTGGGTTAGTCCCGTTCACGTGGTGCCCAAAAAGGGCGGTCTTACCGTATTGGAAAATGAGCATAATGAACTCGTCCCAACTCGTACTATTATGGGTTGGCGGGTGTGCATCGATTATAGAAAACTAAATGATGCCACTCGTAAGGATCATTTCCCACTAACTTTCCTAGACCAAATTCTAGAGCATTTATCCGGTCATCCGTATTTTTGTTTTCTTGATCGATTATCGGGGTTTTTCCAAATCCTCATTTCCCCCGATGATCAAGATAGAACAACTTTTACCAGCCCGTTTGGTACCTTCGCATACCGAAGAATGCCATTTGGCCTCTACAATGCGCCAGCTACATTCCAAAGATGTATGCTGGCCATCTTTGGCGAGCTGGTAGGAGACATTATGGAAGTCTTTATGGATGACTTCTCTGTTTTCGGATTCTCTTTCCCGTCCTGTCTTCGTAATCTAGATCGTGTCCTTCAGCGATGCGAGGATATGTATCTTGTTTTAAATTGGGAAAAATGTAACTTTATGGTTCGAGAAGGTTTGGTTCTCGGCCAAAAGGTTTCGTCTAAGTGGATGGAGTTCGATAAGGCCAAAGTTGAAATTATCAAAAAGCTTCCCCCGCCTTCCAACGTTAAATCTATTAGGAGTTTCTAAGGCCACGCGGGCTTTTATAGACGTTTCATTCAAGATTTTTCAAAAATAACAAAGCCGCTTACTCGCCTCTTGGAAAAGGAATAAAATTTTGTCTTTGATAGCGAATGCGAGTCTGTATTTAATTTTATAAAACAAAAACTTATCAATTCACCCATTTTAGTGGTGCCCGATTGGACACTTCCGTTCGAAATTATGTGCGACGCTAGTGATATTGCCGTAGGTGCCGTTCTTGGCCAACGTGTAAATAAATATTTTCATCCTATTTATTACACTAGCAAGACGCTCACTTCCACATAAGGAAATTACATGACAACGGAAAACAAACTTTTAGCCGTCGTTTTTGCTTTTGATAAGTTTCACTCGTATATAACGCTATCTAAAGTTATCGTATTTACCGACCACTCCGCCTTAAAATAATTGTTAGCAAAAATGGACGTCAAACCCCGCCTTTTCCGATGGATCCTCCTCCTGCAAGAATTTGATTTAGAGTTCCGGGATAAGAAGGGCGTGGAAATTTTAGTCTTCGATCACCTGTCCCGCTTAGAAAATCCCGGTGCGGAAGCGCTCGTCAAATCTGGCATAAATGACAGATTGCCAGAGGAATGCCTCCTAGCCATAAATACCAGTTCATCTTCCTCGCCTTGCTCCGCAGATTTTGCAAACTATTTAATTGCGAGGGTGCTCCCAAAAGACTTTTCGAGCCAGGAAAAGAAGAAATTCTTTTCTAACTTGAAATATTTCTTTTGGGAGGACCCTTTTCTTTTTTGTATCTGTGCAGACCAAGCAGTCCGAAGATGCGTCGCGGGTGTGGAGTGCACGCAAATACTTAGACACTGCCACGAGGGTCCGGCTGGTGGGCATTATCAAGCTAACTGGACCACGTGGAAGGCGCTGGAGGCGGGCTTCTTTTGGCCCACTCTATTCAAAGACGCTCACAATTTTGTGCGCTCCTGCAATAGCTGCCAGCGGTTAGGAAACATCTCTCGCCGTGACGAGATGCCCCAAAATTTGTTTTTAGAATGCGAAGTTTTCGATTTATGGAGCATCGATTTCGTTGGCCCCCTACCTCCGTCTTTTAAAAATAATTATATTTTAGTAGCGGTCGACTACGTATCGAGGTGGGCGAAGCGCAAGCTCTCCCCACCAACGATGCGCGAGTCGTCGTTACTTTTCTTAAAAAAACTATTTTCCCGCTTCGGCACACCTCGCACTATTTTATGCTATAGGGGGATGTATTTCTGCAACACTCTGATGGCTAAGACATTAGCTAAATACGGCATCACGCACAAACTTGCCACCCCTACCACCCGCAAACTAGTGGCCAAGTTGAGGTAGTGAATCGAGAGATTAAGCGTATATTAAAGAAAACTGTTTCACTTAATAGGAAAGATTGGTCCATCAAACTAGACGATGCGTTGTGGGCATATCGTACCGCATACAAAATCGCAATTGGTTGTACACCGTATCGATTAGTCTACGACAAATCGTATCATCTCCCGGTAGAATTAGAACATCACGCACTTTGGGCTTTAAAACTTTTAAATCTCGACGCTAACTTAGCAGCTCAAAATATAAAACTGCAACTAAACGAGCTCGATGAATGGCATGCAAATGCTTATGAGAGCAATAAATTCTATAAGGAGCATTCTAAATTTTATCACGACCGAAAAATCAAGACCCAAAAAACCTTTTCTCCGGGCGATCTTGTCCTTCTATATAATTCACGACTTAGACTTTTTTTCGGTAAACTAAAATCATGATGGTCCGGCCCCTTCAAAGTTGAAGAGGTTTGGCCATATGGAACCGTACTCGTCTCCCACCCGGACAAAGCTCGTTTAAATTGAACGGTCATCTCTTAAAGTTATATATAGCAGGCGATCCTGTGTGCTGTAATTTCGAATCCATAACCCTCCTCGATATATAAACCGCCAAAATAGTCAAACTACACGACTATAAACAAAGCGCTCCTCGGAGGCACTCCATGTTTATCTTTTTCGCTATTTCTTTACTTTTTCTTTGCTATTTTTTTAATAATACAGGGTTCCTAAACTGCGCCTTCCCGACCTCCTTTCAGGGAAGTTCCTACCCTCCCGTTTATTTTTGTACATATTGCATTTTGTTTCATTTTTGTTCCGCATACTTACGTTGCAACATTGGGGACAATGTTGGACTTAAGTATTGGGGTATTTTCGTGCTTTATTTTCTGCACTTCTACTTTCTGCATTTCAAAAATCCAAAACAACAAAAAAATATATAACAAAAAAAAATTGAACTGAAAAATCCAAAAATAGTTTTAAAATGGAAAATAAAAAAAAAATTATAAAACACAAATTCCAAAAAAACAATTTTGAAAACAAAAATTCCAAAAAATATTTAGTTTAATTTTGTACATACTTTATGCACATTCCTTTGTAAATATTTTTGTAAATATTTTTGTTTTTTTCTCTTTCCCCTCTTCCTTTCTTTCTCTTCTTTGTAATTAACGTTTCTCTTTTTTCTTATTTTGTAAATATTTGCTTACAAAAACAAAAACAAATCCAAAAATTAGAAAAGAAAAGAAAAAAAAGTTCAACAAATATATATATCTTATCATTTTTTTCGTATGTATATAATAACAAAATTTAAAAAAAGATAATAAGTGAAAAATTCAAAAAAAGAGAAACAAAACAAAAATTAAAAAAAGATAATAAATTTAAAACACAAAAAAATGATGATAAAAACTCTAAAAATCCAAAAAAAATATTTTGAAAAAAATAAATCAAATATTCCATTCTTAACCATTTTTGCGCTTCAAAAATTTTGTTACGAGTTTATTTATAAGTGAATTTCATTATTTCTTTGTTTACTATACGTTTATTAATTAGAAATTGATAGATTTAAATATTCGGGGTTAAGTTTTAAAGAATTCTTTTTGCTTTGTTCTTAAGATAGGGGATTTGTTTTAGACACTACTTCTAATTTTTCATTGATATGAGCACGTGTATTATGTTAGAAAATAATGACTATAGAATTCAATTATGCTTACTTTTAGCTTTCTGAAAAATTAGAACTACTACAAGAAAAGTGACATTTAGTGACAAAATTTTTGGTCACAAAATATTGCGGTTTGATCACTATAGACATTTAGCAACCAAATTTGATCTGTCACAAGGTGGTTGCAAAATGGGCGTCACAAAATATATTTAGTGACCAAATCAATTTTCATCACAAAATGTATATTTTCAGTGACAAATAATTTCTGATACTAAATGTATATTTTTAGTGACCATTAATTTTTGTTACTAAATGTACATTTTTTGTGACAGCTATTTTTCTACACTAAAAGTATATTTTTAGTGATCATTAATTTCCGTCACTAAATGTACGTTTTTAGTGACAATTAATTTTTCCGTTGCTAAACGTACATTTTTAAATAAATTTAATTATTTGATATTAAATAGAAATGAATAAATTACAAGATAAGACATCATAATAAATAGAATATTTATTTGGTAAAAGAATCTCAATGAAAATATATCTTTATTAATAGTAAAAAAAGAAAAATGTGGGAGATAGCCCAAACCCCTCAATACAAATCAACATAACACTTTAAATCTACTAAACCAAATACAAGACAAAAATTCTATAATAAATAATTTGCTCGTGAGAATTATTTTCTTTCTTCTTCTTAGGCTCGTTCTTCTTGCCTTATTCCATCTTCGGCGCCTCGTTTTTGGTCTCTTCCTTTTTTCAACTTTCACGGCCAGTCCAACAAAGAGAAGTTCAGTATGCCAAAATTTTCTCCTTTTTTCAACTTTCACCAGTCCAACTTTCACCTTTTCTTGTAGTGGGCGTGCCATAACTGTGTGTCCAATAACTGCTCAGTGTCCATCTTTGTTTCCTTCAAGAAAATCACAAAAACACATGGTTAAAGCTAGTTATATCTACATTCATAATTATAAATGTGTATATAACTTACAAGCATAACTCTATAGCCTATAAAGAATCATAAAGAATACAACTTACAAGCATAACTCTATAACCTCCTGCATCTGTTTGGCTAGAAATTAAAACAAGGTCAGTAATCATTATGATACCATTCACATCACCATCAGTGCCATAATGCTTCATAGAACCAACAGGAAAGCCCAAACGAGAAATTTGCACAATATTTATTCACTCTTGTTTAAGATTGCTTAACGATCCAGCAGACACTGCATTACCTCATTAAAAGAATAAAATCAATTCACACTGAACTAATAAATGAAAACCGCAGTTTAATTCCATTATTATATCCATTTTGGTTAGTGTTTTCTTTTCATCCCCACTATTTCAATTCACTCACAGCCTGCAAGTATGAACTTGAAAGCATCAAATTGTAAACCACCTGCATCTGTTTGGCTAAAAATTAAAATAGATTAAAAAGAAACTGAAATGAAAAAAAAACAACTTGGACTTTTGTCTGGTTAATTAAAAAACACACAGTAGCAAGGACAAAAGAAGAGACTGTTATAATTTCCAGTGATGAAAACCAAGTATCTCTCAATGAATGCAGAATAGAGCTCAGAAACATTGAGGTTTTGGAGGATGGAAAGTTTATGAATATAAAACCTATGAAATCCGCAGCCTAAAATTAAGCATGGAGGAGAAATAGAAGAGAGTGTTGCGAGCTTACCCTGTAGCTGTATGAAGGATAAATAGAAGAGTGTTGTTGAATAATTCCCACTGCTCTCTGAGTCTCTGGTAAAATATAACTCTTTCTTCCTTTCACTTGAAACAATACTACTAACCGCTTAAATTAACCAAACCAAAACTATGAAGGTTAATGCAAAATTAAGCTCTCTCTCTCTCTCTCTCTCTCTTTTAATCTCTTTCTCCCTCTCTCTTAATCTCTCTCTCTCTCTTAACATCGCTCTTCTTCTCTACCGCAAACAAACACAGACATAAAAGTAAATTTCACACCCATCATTATTATTATGTTGCCTTTTCCTCAATGACACTGAGCTGTAGAACTGTATCACACTCCTACAGTCATGTTTTACATCTCTATTTACATGAAATATAGAGAAAGATACACGCCATTTGAAATGAAGTGTAAGAAAGAACTTATGAAAGATATATTCCTCAATGCCAAGAATAAAGAACTTCTAAAATATATATTCTTAGGCATTGTTTGGCACAGTGGTGGCGGTAGTAAACACATGGGTTAAGCCATCATTTGTTAAGAATTACCTAACAAACATCCTCTATTTGAGCATAAAAAGGGATGAAATTCATGACCACCACCACCGTGCCAAACGGAGTTATTAATCTCTAGCAATATCTAAATCAACTTTGATTTCCCATACTTAAAGTTATTAAGGAGTGGAGCTGCATCTATTGAGAGGTAGGCAACTTACAGACGTCTCTATGGAGGAGTTCTCGAGACTGTTCTTGGCTAGGTACCTCCCTTTGATGCAGAGGATAGCTTTGGAGAACGAGTTCCTGAAGTTGGTTCAAGGATAGAGTAGCGTGGATGAATATCTCCACGAGTTTACTCGATTGAGTCGGTATGCTAGCTCCACCATCGCGGATGAGGAGCGCAAGACGAATCGATTCTACGAAGGGTTAAGAGATGATTTAAGGTTACTACTCTCAGGGCCAATGATGCAGGGTTTCTTGACCTTGGTCAACACGGCCCGGTCCTTGGAGAAGGACATGAAGAATGTACAAGCAAAGAAAAGCGTTGGTGACAAGAAATCTGAGTTCAAGGTGCCGACTACCTCAAAGTCTACGTACCGTAAATTCTTTAAGAAGGCTAGGACTTCGGGTCCAGCTCCTTCTTCAGGTGCTTCTGGGGCGACTACGGGTCGGACCCCGAGTGTATGCTTTACTTGTGGAAAGTCGGGGCACTTTGCCCGCGATTGCTGGAGCGGACGTCCCAAGTCCGAAAGGAAGCCGGGAGCAACTTATGAAGAGAAGGGCAAGGCGGTGGAGTCAACCGCATCCCATTATACTCCGGCCCAACCGAGGGTTTATAATCTTGGCCAACAGGAGGCCATCAAAAAGGCGGATGTGGTGACAGGTAAAATTTAACTTTATAGCAAGTTAATCTTTTAAATACTTGTTATGTGATTATTACCTTACCACTGCTTGTTTAGGATTTTTTTGATTTGTGAGTATCCAGCAAGAGCACTCTTTGACACGGGAGTTTCACACTCCTTCTTGTCCGAAGTATTCATATCGCGCATCGAAGTACCTTCTTCGATCGCGAAGGACAAGTTGGATGTTTTGTTACCGAATGGGTGTTCGATGCACGCGGATAAAGTCTGCAGTGTTAAGATTTGCATTGGGAATCAAGAGTTCGATCTTCAAGCGTCGTTACTACCGTTGGTGGAGTTCGACGTTATATTTGGCATGGACTGGCTCTCGGAGCGGCAAGCCTATATTGATTGCAGTCGCAAGGAAGTCAAGTTGGGATCAAGTCGTGAGACGACTTTTAATGGGCTTGAAAGGGTCGAGCAAGACGTTGATGTCTGCTCTTCAGGTGGTGAAGGCGGTTCGTGCTGGTGCATAGCTGTTCTTTACACTAGTGGAGGTTGCAAAGCCAAAGCCTACGTTGGATAGTATATCAGTGGTAGCTGAGTACCCTGATGTGTTCCCCACAGATCTTCCGGGAGCCCCGCCTCAATGGGAGATAGATTTCACGATTGAGCTAGTGCCAGGTGCAAAGCCTGTGTCACGATCTCCGTATCGGCTAGCTCCTAAGGAAATGGCGGAGCTAAATGTGCAACTTCAAGAGTTGTTGGAGCAAGGGTATGTGCGTCCAAGTTCTTCGCCTTGGAGCGCACCGGTCCTCTTTGTTAAGAAGAAGGACGGGAGCTTGAGACTCTGTATTGATTATTGGGAGTTAAACAAGCTAACGGAAAAGAACAAGTACCCAATCCCAAGGATCGATGATCTATTTGATCAGTTGGTCGGGTCGACGGTATACTCTAAGTTGGATCTCAAGTCCGGTTACTACCAGTTGAGGACAAGGGAGAGTGATATCCCCAAGACAGCATTCAGTACAAGATACGGGCATTACGAGTTTACGGTCATGCCGTTTGGGCTGACGAATGCGCCGTCAGTGTTCATGGATTTGATGAACAGGACCTTCAGGGAGTACTTGGACCATTTTGTGATCGTCTTCATCGACGATATTTTGGTGTACTCGCAGAGTGAGGAAGATCACTTCAGGCATCTTCATTTGGTTTTGGAGACGCTAAGGAGGAATCAATTGTACACCAAGTTCTCGAAGTGCGAGTTTTGGTTGTCCTCAGTGGCGTTCCTCGGTCATATAGTGAGTGGGGAAGGTATTGTAGTGGATCCGGCGAAGATTGTTGCGATACGAGAGTGGCCTGAGCTTTCTACGGTAACGGAAGTCTGGAGCTTTTAGGGGCTTGTAGGCTATTATAGGCACTTCGTAGAGAACTTCTCGCGGATAGCGTTACCTCTCACTACTTTGACGAGGAAGGAGCAGAAGTTCGTTTGGACGCCGGAGTGTGCGCGAGCTTTTGAGGAGTTGAAATGTCGGTTGACCACGGCGCCTGTGTTGAGTTCGCCAAGTGGGACGGAAGGTTATGAGATTTATAGCGATGCTTCGGGCAGTTGTTTGGGTTATGTGATGTTACAACATGGAAGCGTTATAGCATATGGCTCGAGACAGCTGAAGGTGAACGAGAGGAACTATCTGGTCCATGACTTGGAGTTATCGGCCATGATTTTGGCCTTGAAGCTGTGGAGACATTATTTGTACGGTGTGAAGATTGATATCTACACCGACCACAAGAGCCTGAAGTATTTGATTGATCAGAAAGATCTGAACATGCAGCAGCATAGATGGATGGAGTTCCTGGGGGACTATATATTCAAGATCCACTACATGCCTGGTAAAGGAAATGCAGTTGCGGACACGTTGAGTCGTCGGGCACCACCTCAAGCCAATTGGTTGTCGGTCCATGACGAACGGTTGGTTAGGAAGTTAGAGGCGTTGGAGATCTTTTGCGTTGATAAGCAATCAAGTGCTGAAGCAGTGTTGAATTGTACTGAAGTCCAATATGACCTGGCTGATCGGATTCAGCGGGCGTTGGATATGGATGTCCACATGAAGCAACTCATGATAGAGGCTCTGGATGGGTCAAATTCCCAATTCGTTGTGGAGGACGGATTACTTTGGAAAGACGGTCGTCTGTGTGTCCCAGGTGTGGGCAATTTGCGGGTGGAATTGTTGTACGAGGCGCATCATACCAAGTACTCAATTCACCCGGGGAGCACGAAGATGTACCGCGATGTTAAGAAATTGTTCTGGTGGCCAAGACTGAAAAAGGATGTGGCGCTCTACGTGGAGAAGTGCCAAACTTGCGCCTTGGTGAAGGCAGAATGCCAAAAGCCGGGAGGATTTTTGAAGTACTTGCCTATTCCGGAGTGGAAGTTCGATGACATCACTATGGACTTTGTGCACGGGTTGCCAAGGTCGCAAAAGGGGAACGACGTCATCTGGGTGGTCGTAGATCGACTAACGAAGGTGTCGCATTTCATTCCGCATAGGAAGGATGATCTGGTTGAGAAATTGGCAAAGTTATATGTGGATAACATAGTACGGCTTCTCGGTGTGCCCCGCAGCATTGTGAGTGACCGAGATGGGCGGTTCACGTCCAATAATTGGAGGCTGGTGCAGCAAATGTTGGGAACAAAGCTGAGTTTTAGCACAGCCTTCCATCCGCAAACGGATGGGCAGACCGAGAGGGTCAATAGGACAATGGAAGACATGCTCCGCATGTGTGTCCTGGACTTCGAGAAGCAATGGGAGGATCACCTTTATTTGGTGGAGTTCGCGTACAACAACAGCTACCAAGCGAGTATTCAATTGGCGCCCTTCGAGGACCTTTATGGTAGGAGATGTCGCACGCCATTGTCTTGGTTAGAAATGGGTGAGTCAAAGTTGTACAAGCGTCAAGAGGTGGAAGATGCTACTTCATTGGTGCGAATCATTCGGGAGAGGTTGCTAATCGCTCAGGACCGTCAGGAGAAGTACTATAATGTTGGGTACATTGGTTTAAATGTACCTGATTTGAAGAAGCCTCACCCAACTCAATGATATACATCAAAATGTATTTGATGTGTTTTTGAGTTACTTGTGCAGGTTAAGTATTTGCAGGACTGAAGCAAAAAATTTCTAAGTCCATGTGTCGACACACAGAGGGAAAGTGTCGACACTTAAGAAGACTTGTGTCGACACCCAGACAAACAGTGTCGACACTTGAAGTCACTGTGTCGACACCTGGGATGCAGAGTCGACACCAGACAGGAAGTGTCGACACAAGGAGCTGTGTCTACACTCAATGAAGAAAAGTGCAGACAGAAAGTGTCGACACAAGGAGCTGTATCGACACCCAGGGAAGCTGTGTCTACACCAGAAAGTGTCGACACTTGGAGCTGTGTCGACACTCAGCAAAAGTCAGCAGAGACTAAGTATAAGTGTCGACACCAAGAACAATGTGTCGACACTCAACAGAAGAGTCAGCACTTGAAGTAAGTGTCGACACTCAGAACAATGTGTCGACACTCAGCTGAAGACTCAACACTTGAAGAAAGTGTCGACACATGGAGCTGTGTCGACACTTAGCAAAGAACAGAAAGATCAACAAAATATTCTAAGTACAAGTGTCGACACTAAGGGAATGTGTCGACACTCAGCTGAAGTCTCAACAGAAGAATCAAGTGTCGACACAAGGAACTGTGTCGACACTCAGCAAGTATCAACATGGAAGACTATGTGTCGACACCAAGAAGCAGTGTCGACACTTAACAGATTCAACACAAGAAGTTGTGTCGACACAAAGGAGATGTGTCGACACTTAGAAGAATTCAGTAAAAGATAGAAGATCAAGTACTTGTGTCGACACTCAATTTCAGTGTCGACACATGCAGAAGAAACTGTGTCGAGACATAGAATCTACAACACAAGGAGTTGTGTCGACACCTTGTAGACTTGTGTCGACACTTACACAACTTGTGTCGACACTTGGTCTATAAGTGTCGACACTTAAAGACAGAAAGTCTCGACACTTTCAGACAGTTAAAGAACTTTCAAGAACTGACTGGATGACTTGACAGCTGCCGTTCCAGCCGGTCTACAACACCTGTCAGAGATGTCAGAATTCAGTTATGGACCGGACCAGCCGGTTACCATGAAGAAGGCCTATAAATAGGCTTATACAGTCTACAGAAACTAAAGTTCAGATTGTTGTTCAAGTAGTTGTTGAAGTGGTACACATAGTTGTTCAAAGTATCAAATCAAGAAGATCTAGCTGTCCAAGTGCAGATCTAAGAAGTTGGAGAGAGAGGGCTCCATCCAAGAAATCAGCCATTGGAACTAGGCTGAGAAGAAGGGTTCAGATACATTCTGGATCTTTAGAAGCAGAGGTCAAGGATCAACTGCAGGAGGAGTCAATCTTATTCAGTTCTACTTTCAAGAAGCTTTGAAGAAAGCTAAGTCAGATTGAATCCAGCTGAGTTCTTCCAAGAACTCATCAAGAAACTCACAACTCCCCTCTCTTGTTTCTGAGTTGTTGAGTTAACAATTGTAAATTCATTTTAATCTTGTAGGATCCTTTGGATCTGAGTGTTTGTAAGCCTGTAATTATAAAGGCTGAGGGTAGGGCTTGAGAGCCTGAGTGTAGGAGATTGGAATCTCTGAGTGTAGGCCTTTTGTGGCTGAGTGTAGGCCTCGTTGGCTGAGTGTAGGACTTTGTGGCTGAGTGTAGGCTTTGTGGAAAAGCTGAGTTGTAGGGCCTTGGGCCTGAGGTGTAGGAACCAGTTTGGGTTCTGAGACAGTGGTGAAATTTGGCTGAATCTAGTACATTGCTAGATAGGCGAAGGGGGAAAGTGGATGTACCCAAAGCTTGGGGAACCACTATAAAACTCTGTGTCTGCTGTGATTGTGAATGCTTGTGTGATTGCTGTGCAAAAGTAGTATAGATTCTGTGATATAACTGATTGCTGCCATTAAAAGTTTAAAAAAGAATTAGGTCACCTATTCACCCCCCCCTCTAGGTGTTTAGGTACTATATCTTTCAAGTGGTATCAGAGGGAGGTTCCTCAAAAAGGACTAACAGTCTGAGGAGATCCTGATTGGCAGATTTAGTGTATGTCAAATTACAGATTCAAGAAATTCAAGAACCATGGGTTCCTCTGAGAATCACAAGGAATTGGGATCCATGAAATTGCCCATATGCAGGAAAGAGATCTTTGGTATCTGGAAGGAAAGGGTAAGGCTGTTTATGGAAGCCTCAAACCCTAGGATTTACATCACAGTCAAAGAGGGGCCATATGTGCCCATGAAGATATCTGTTCTAGATGCAAATCAGAGAACACCAAAGGATTTCTCTGAAATGACTAAGGATGAGATTGTCCTAGCCACCATGGACAAAAGGGCACAAAACATTATAGTGAGTGTCATAGATGATGCAACTTTTCAGAATCTAATACACTATAAGACAGCCAAGGAGTGGTTCTCCAACCTTGGTGTTGGAACCCTACTTGTGATTTGGGTTAGGTTCACTATTAGGATTGATGACCCACCATGTATAGTCTAGGGTCATATATTAGTTCCAGGGTTAAGGTCAATCACATAAGGTTAGATTATTGAAACCTACCTTCAAAAGACTTTCGAGCCTCAATACTTAAGAGACAATGCAATTTTTAAGATTGCAGAAAAAGTCGTTCGACGATAGCTGAACTCAGCTCGACGATCATCGATCCCAGATCGACAAACTCAGAGTTCCTTCTCTGAGTTGAGCTCGACGAAAGTCCAGCTGAGATTGACGAACTGTGAGCTTATATCAGAGTCTCAGTTCGACGAAGTGCCTTCTCAGCTCGACAAACTTGGAGCTCAGTTTGGCAAGTATATTTTCTGTTCAACGATCTTGGAGCTTAGCTCGACAAAGGAGAATTATCAGCTCGGCGAACTTGGAGCTCAGTTTGGCAAGTATATTTTCTATTCGATGATCTTGGAGCTCAGCTCGACGAAGGAGAATTATCATCTCAACGAACTTGGAGCAAAGGCCGATGAAAACTTTACTGAGTTCGTCTAACTCCATCCAGGTTCTGCTCGACTAAACTTCTCTGCGGTTTCTCTGATCAACTAAGGCAGTTTAATTACAAATATTAAGATAGTAATACTCTGATAATTAATGCTTAATATTCTCATGAATATAGCCATTTATTGGCAGCATTAATTATAGATTTCGCGGAGTTATTACTCTATCACATTTACTGGGACAGTTGGGGAAATGCATTGATGATAAAAATAGATGTTCTAATTCCCAGAAAATATGCAGACGACTTCAAGGAATTCAAAATTCAAATCAAAAATCAATATATATAAGAAATGTCCCGAAGATTGCCTCGTCTAACAGTCCAGAATAAGAATCACTCAATCAAGAGAAAAAGAAAGAGAACATCTACAACCAAAGAACAAGAAACAGAGAAAGAGAACTTCTTATCCATCATTCTTCTCTTCAAGCTTTTCTTCCAGGAACACAATATTCAATCTGAGACCAAAAAGCTAAATCTCTCAGAGACATTTACTGGAAGAAGAAGTTTTCATCTTTGAAGGCCTACACCCTGAAGCAAAGTTTCCTATCCTGACCAGATTTCAATAACTCATGGGGAGCTTTGAAAACATCAACAAATCCACTAGTATTCTCAGTGAAAAGAGACAGAGAAGACACTATCAATTCTATTTTCTTTCACTGTGTACAGGGTTATAACTCCCTTCAAAATTTAAACCTTTGGTTCTCAAGTCTCCTTATCAAAAGACTTGATTTGGTTTTTGGGCACCTGATCAAAAGATCAAAGGGTTGCTAGTTCTCCCTTAGAAAATAGATCTTATGGTGACAGGGCAACTGATCAAAAACCTTTGGTGACAGGGTGTAAGACCCCTCCCCCTTACCAAGGAGGCTCTCGATCTTATGCCCATAACTACCGCCTTACGGTGGCACTAACTCACGGGTTAGTCGACAACGCAACACGCCGATCCTATCAGCTAGTACGATCATAAAACCTGTTCATCCAATTGAGAGATAGAAGTAAAAACAAGCAGTATATAATAACAGCTAGTCCACATGTCACAGCACTATCAAATAAAAATGAAAGTACATGAGTCCAGAATGAGTACATCAAAAGAGAAAAAGGGCTTATGCCATGTACATAATATCAAATCTCTCTCTCACAAATGTCAACAAGCGGAAGCTATACTATCATCAGAGACTCATCCCACCTGACGATGGGCTGCAGTATTAGTAGTAGGTAGTGGTGGTATCATCTCCTCACGTCCTACCACCTCTCCTGTTGATGCTCGAAAACGGCACCGGGCTGCTAACACAGAGGGGGTGTGTTCGGTCTCACAAGCTAGGAGAGGAAGAGGATGAAGGTTGTGGGGATAGAGGAGAAGAGGGAAGCTTCTGAGTGCTCGAGAGTGGATCAAGCAGCTTGTTCAAGGAGTTGCGGGGATAGAGGATAAGAGGGAAGCTTCTAAGTGCTCGAGAGTGGAGCAAGCAGCTTGTTCAAGGAGTTGCGGGATAGAGGAGAGGAGCAGAGGAGCAGAGGAGCAGAGGAGAAGCTTGATCAACAGAGAAGGTTGATCAAGAGAGGAGGAGGTTGATTAGGAGCTGTCAAGCAGACAGGTACTTGGATGGTTGTGCTTGCAGGTTGGTTGCCGAGGGAGCTGAGCTGAGCTAGGAAGAAGGGAAAGAGAGGGGGCCGCTAGTAGCAGCAACAACAGACTTCGTCCACTGCGGCTTAAATGCCACTCTTACGATGGGATTTCCTTTGATTAATAGCGAGAGTTTCAACTTGCTAATACACCTTTACAAGAAAGCAATAAATGGTACAAGAAGGAAGCTGGCGGCTAAGGAAGAAGTGCTAGAAGAGGCCGAGCGGACTGAAGAACGAAGCTGGCAGGCCGCGCGGTTAAGGGAAGCGGGAGACCGCGCGGACTGGAGAACCATTGGCTGACAGGCCGCATGACTAAAGGCGCTGAGACGGGTGCGGTCTGAGAAACAGAGTCCGCAGGAGTTGGGTTGGCTGGCTGACTTCGGGCGTGAGCACTTTGACGACGATGGGACCTCTCGGCGTCGGGCCTCCCGCGAGAGGCATGGGGGTCTATTTATAGGCCCGAGGAGGAAACGGCTTGCGGTGACGTTACCCCCGGTGAGACGGTAACTTGAGCGAGTTGGAGACGGAGTCCGCCGAGTCCGCAATAGGCCGCGCGGACTGGGGCTTGGTACTGAAGCCGGTGCTGCTGACGGCAGAATTGGAGACATGCCGGCGGACTACGATGCGAGTCCGCGGAGTCCGCCGCTGCTGAGCTAAGATTGTCCGCCAGCTGCATGGGTGGCGGACACTGGAGGCTAGGTGGAGGACTGCAAGGGGAAACCGCTGAGTCCGCCCCTGTCGAACTAAGGAACCATCTGCCTGCTACTGGAAAGTGGGAGCTGGAAGCTATGTGGCGGACTGCGAGGCGAATCCGCGGAGCCCGCCACAGCTGAACTGAATGAGCAAAGGGAATGCGAGCTGAGGAGCGCCCACCGAGTCCGCAGAGTCCACAGAGTCCGCAGGAGACTGGATGATCTGGGACTGCTTTGAGGGAGATCTGGTGCCCGGCGGGCTGGAAGGAGTCTGCCACTAATGACTGGGCTCGCGCCAAGATTGCAGACTGAGAGAGAAGTCTGCTACTATTGGATGAGACTGTGACGGGCCTCCGGTCTGAGGAGGACTGCATAGAGAGGCCGCCAAGTCTGCCGAGTCCGCGGCTGCTGCAAAGGTGAGTCCGCTTGTGCTTTGAGATGGAGAGCCTGGCTGTTGAGGCTATTGGGGTTCAGTGGTGAAGGCGGACTGGAAGTCTCGTCCACACCTCGAGTTCGCCGAGTTCACGATGTTGCTGCTGGTCTTGGTGGGTAGCCGGAGTTGGAGTCCGTGCTCTGTAGGCGGGCTGGAGGAGTCGGCTGCCCGTGTTGCTGGGTGTATAAGGGATATGCGACCTGTTGCTGGCCTGGGCGGATAGGTAGTTGAGACCGGCAGATAGAGTCCTGCGGAAACAACCTTGCGGTTAAGCTGAAAATGGGGCGGCCTGCAGAGGCAGACTGCGGAAGCAGTCCGCGGCCCCCTGCCGACCAAGAGGAGGCGCGCGGCCTGGTCGGTCAGACCGCTGAGACCGCGCAAGCCGCACGGCCTGAGCGAACAGAGAATTCTGTCCGCCCTCCCTAGAGCATCATGACCTCCAGGAGGAACCCGGGGCAGGCCGCGACGAGCGAGCTGGCTGCTGTTGGGAAGGATCGCCGATTTCGGGGTTAACATCGCCCTGCTGGTACTCTATCTCCTTGAGTTCCTAAAATGATTGGTCACACCGACCGTTAGTCACAAAGACTAAGTCGTTTCCTCTACACCTCGCCCCCACAACTCCTAGGTACCGAGCGGGAGGACGAAGCGGAGGACAACAAGGGGTATAACAAAGGAAACAGGTGATAGTGGAGCTATACTAACAAGTATATATATGTCAATTATTTCTACTCTAGCAGTTCTATACATATGGTATATGAAAGGTTAGAAGAACTGAATAGAAACAAGTAAAGTACTGTAAGTAAGCAAGTACTGAAAGTAAGCAGAGTAAAGACAGCAAGTAAAATAAGCTACTACCAATCTACCATCATAGAAGTACCTTAACTTATATGAATGCCCATACAAACTTATAAGTTAAGGTTTCCAGAAATATAACTTATCATATAAAAGATCCCATACTAATATATATGATAAGGATCTATGGTGCGTATTACCTAGTTATGAATGTATGATATGCATGCGTTTTATGATCCATGCAAGTGCAACTCAAACACACGACTCTGTTATCACAGACCTTTAGTTCACACGTTTTGGACCTAGCATCACTCTTTGGTACCGCCATTGTGGCTGCGACAGTAGTGGAGCAGGCGTCTCCACTCCTAGGCATGTATACACACTACCAGGCGAAGACATCCCATACGCCTTTGTATACGTCCTAGGTGCGCTCTATAGTCTTTGCGCACTATTTGCTGGCTACCCACCAATCTTTTTGGTCGAGTGTGCGTTCTTGGGGATCGTCCTCCAGACCGCAGTGTAAAACAACCCACTGGCCCCTCAAACCCTCACACCTCGCCAGAGTCACCGTACTGCCATCAGTGTGACGATTGGCCCAGTACCGCATGACCCGCTATAGGTTTATGCACATGCAAGATATTCCAACCTGAGCCTCAAGCTCCCAGGACCTACCGGTCCTGAATCCCTCCAACCCATCACGAGTGAGATTGCACATTAATGCCTTTATTCTGAATCCCTCCAACCCTTCACGGGTGAGAATGAACATCTGTGTCTTAATTCTGAATCCCTCCAACCCATCACAGGTGAGAATGAACATGAATGCCTTAGCCTATTAGACTACTCTTGTCTAGTGTTTGTTATACCTAGCAGTTTAGGGTTAATCCCAGACTGCCCAGGGCATGCTCGATGAAGGGCTCTCGAGGGCACTAGGAGCTACGATGGGTTGAATCCCAAAGCTCCCTTTTGCAAGGATATTTATTTTTATTAATATCTACCCATGATCCATACCCAGCTCTCGTTATTACTCTGGAACGAACCTAATGAATTAAGTTATTATTGAGGGAATCGGCGGTCTTCCGCCCGACTCCGTTCTAGTTACTGTCCTTGGGGTCTTGCACTCTATCGCTTGATACTATGGAGTGACCTACTAGACACCAATCAGGGTTTGTCTTCCCAATGTAGTTACCAACTCAACCGTCTATCGTATCTCCTGTGGGTCCCAGTGACATGTACTATATTTGCTAAGCGCAGCCATGGCCTAAGTTGACCCGTATGACGTGTCATCCAAACTCTTGGGTCAGATGCCCCTAAATATTTATCATGGTTGTTATGATGTATGATAATGATTGAACTAGGTTTCATTATTTTTCCAAGGGATTAAGGGACCTAAATTAATTCTTTTAATAGTGCGACTAGGTCACCATGAACATGAAGTACTACATATAATGGTTCAATATACCTAAGGAATTTACTAGGTGTTCTATAAGGTTAAATATTGCTGCCTATGAGATTTCATAATATTTCCATGCAAATTTTATTTATTTCCCATTTAATATTAAAATTCCAATTCAATCACTTTCCAAATAAAGTACCTCAACTACTCCATCAAAAATTCTGAGAAAATTAGTAGGTGTTCATGATGATATAATAAGGCTAAGTGCAGAATTTCCTAATCTTAATCAATGATCTGTGATAGCTTATATCCATTTAAACAATATTACTAAAATGCCATTACTAGGGTTTTTAACATATACAAACATCCAATAATTCTCAAATAATTTATTAGAAATCAAAACACAATAATAAATCACTGTAAATGTTTTGATAATTTTAAAACACAAATTTCCCTTATTTTTAATTAATTACCAAAAGGGGCAAAATGGTAAAATCTACTTAATATCCAAGGAAACTTTATTAAAACGTGCCATAAATTTTTCCAGAAGTGAACTTTGCCCTGCTAGAGCTTGTGTCAAAAATCCATAATTTAATGAATTTATTTGCCCTATTTTCCGAATTTATTTCATAACTAGATATATTTTCCAATAATTCCAAATAATGAGATTTTTGATCCTAAAAATCCCAAATTTCCCATGGTAGGTATATTCCATTCCTTTGAGCCTCTATTAAGAGTTTAATGTACTTGAAATGACCCAATTGGGCTAAATCCACATTTTTCTATTTTTACTATTGGCACCCCAAATTTGAATATGCCAATCTCATGCTTGTGGGATTTCCCAAACATGCATAAGTCAAAATGATCTGATATTTTTATCATGGATTTATATTGTCCTAATGAACATCCCACACAAAGTTTGGGGCATTTGGAGTCATATGTCTCCAAAAATATACTAAATTTAATTTTTAGTATTTCATCAAATACTATAGGAAAATTCCGTCCAAAAATTTTCATTTTTGGTCAGACACTAGTTTTAACCTAACAAACGCCTGGCCAAAATTTGAAGTCTTGGTGACTTATGGTTTGGCTTGGGCATTTATTTTAAGATTTGTCCTAGCCTAGGACCAGTCTTGGTAGATTGGACCTACAGGGTGCCCTACCACTCCAAACTTCATGTTTAGGGTGTCAAAGACATAGATCTACAAATGTTATGTTCGTGACTAGTTCTAAAATTGAAACTAAGGGACCTATATTTAACAAGCAAAGTCACTATAAATGTGTGACAGAATTAACACTGTTCGTATTAGTCAGTATAATTAATAAATATGGAATTAATTTAGATGACATCGGGTCATCGTCCCCATCAGCCAACGACTGAGATTAAATCTTCCTGGTCCATGTTTGCTGGCTTATTTATACCACCTGGGCCAGCGCCACCACCGACAATTATTGCCACCACCTCCGTTGAGGTGGTGGCTAGTGTTTCTAGGCGGTGAGGCTGTCGGAGGCGGCTCCTCTGGCGATCCCGAGCAAGAATAAAAGCTTGGGAAATTTCACTCTTGCTTTCATGGTATCGGGCTCAATTGTGCCCGATGTCTCTCCTAATTGAGCTAGATAGCTAGCACGGAGTGAGGTGAGGTGAAACGGACCTACAGCCGGGCTTGGCGGCGTGTGTGGTGTCGGTGCTCCATGGCCATGCTTGCTCCGGCGTACTAGCCTGATTCTCCGTTTCTCCAGCAAAAGCCCTGCTCCAGCAGTCGAACTCCACTCATTTCCACCTCCTGAAGCGGATGGTGGGCTTAGATTTGGCTGGGAGTGGCTGTGGGAGAAGTTTGAATTAAGGGAGTGGTCGACCATGGCTTTGGAATCTCCTCCTGGCCACCAGGTGTCCCCAAACCCCTCCACCTTGTTGGAATGATCCTTGGAAGCTCGGCCAACATCTTGGGCAGAGTGAAGGAGGGACACATGGCCTCCATCCTCTCTCTCCCTCTCTTCTCTCTCCTCCTTTTCTCAAAAATGTCTAAGTTAGCCCCATGCATGCATTCTCTCTCCAATTTTAGGAGGGTAGGGGCTGTCATTAACCCTTTAGGCTGGTCATGGGCCTTGGTTCATGGGCTTTGACCATTGGGAATGTGCTTGGCCTCCCTTTTTCTTCCTTTAGGTCATTTGTTGACTTGTTGACTTATGGGGTTGACTTGGTCAATTTGATGAGTGGGCTGGCCCCACTTGATGGTCATGGTCCCTATGGCACAACCCAACTTTGATTGGGCCATGTTCATGCCCTACTTGGGCTAATTGGGCCTTTAGGTGTGGGTTTGACCAAATTATGGTTTAGAGTTGACTTGGGTCAACTTGGGTCAATAGGTGACCCAATGATGTGTCTTATGGTTCACTTAGATTTTTATTAGGGTTTAGGGGTGTAGTGGTGGCCTAAGTGTATTTAAGGGCCCAATTTGGGCTAATTTGACTTGGGTTAACTTGGGCCCTATAGTGGGACCCATGTGACTACACCCCAACTCCATGGTTCAAACCAAGCCTAAACCCATGCCCCCACCACATGTCCTAACCCAAACCAAGTAGAGGGGTCTAATAGGAAATAGGATGTTACACAGAGCACCTGAACAAAAACCTGTGGTGGCAGGACACTTGATCAAAAACCTTTAGTGGATTCCTACCCGGGTGGTAGAAGAGTGGATGTACCCAGGTTTATTAGGGAACCACTAGAAATTTCCTTGTGTCGTCTGGTTTTGCTCTACTTTTTATTTGTTATGCTGTGATATTTCTTTTCTTATACTTATAAGTATCACCTATTTTAATCCACTATAAAAACAACTTAAAGTTTTTAAAATACTCTATTCACCCCCACCCATCTAGAGTTAGTTAGATTAATCCCTCAGTGTCTGAGGTATCACTTTCAATTAGTATCAGAGGGATAGGTTACTTGGTTGTATAGGAAAAACATAAGAACCAAAAGATTTTTGATTGATCTTATCTACTCTAGTTGTCTTTCATATCATGGCAGAAAATAAGGAGTACTCAAGAACAAACTAAAAGAGGCTAAATAATTTGAAGAATCCCTAAATGGGAGAAATATCAAATCGATGGATATCATACGCACAGTGAATGTCGGGCTTAATGGCAAGTTGTGCTTCGAGCTTCATCTAATCAGCTTCCATCTTTACATAAAAATATATTATCTACCCCCATTAAATTTGTTTCAGAAAAAGACAAAGAAAAGGTAGAAGTTAGAAATAAAGAAACAAAAATATTATAGAAGAATCAAACTATGAAAAAGAAAAGCTTTAATAAAAATAATGTTAAACATATTTCGTCGAACCAAGCTCGACGAAATGAATGTGGTTCTTCGAACTCAGATCGACGAACTATGAACGCAGATTTTTAGGAATAATTATTCATCTAACTACGCTCGACGGACTCAATATGTTTGGTCGAACCGCGATCGACGAACGAGGGGCTATGAGAATGAACACTTTCATTATACGAGCAAAGTTCGATGAACTCATCCCTATTCGTCGAACGCAGATCGACGAAGCTATTATAATGCGTCGAGCACAGTTTATTAGGACAGAAACTTGAATTCTTTTCAGAATTTTAATAAAACTAAAACATTTATTAATCCTTTTACCCAATGGATTATTCCTCCTATGAGATATCATCCACTTGGTTATAAGGACCAACCTGAACTTTCTTACATCTCCAGTTATAAATTTGAAAGAAATCAAGGACCCAAGGTTACCGGGGTCAAGAACAACTAATCTTGTTTTGTATAGGTAAGCAACAGTGGTATCTGGATAGTGACTGTTCAAAACATCTGATAGGAAGTAAGGACAACCTGACTGATCTCAAATCCAAGCTTGGACCAAAGGTGATATTTGGAGACTCCAACTGTGGACGGACAGAAGGATATGGAAATGTCAAAGTTGGAGCTGTTACCTTCAGAAAGGTAGCATATGTAAGTGGTCTCAAGCATAACCTAATATCCATAAGCCAGTTATGTGATGAAGGTAATCAGGTATCACTGAATCAGTCATCTTATATTATTACTTCTAATAAAAACAAAACTGTTTTAACAGGAATTAGATAAGGAAATATATATGTAGTAAATTTCAAATCAGCTGATTCAAAAATCTGCTTATTTAATCAAATTAGGTCTACTAATGATTTATGGCATAAGAGACTAGGCCATGTAAACTTTAGAAATATTGTTAAATTATCTCAGGACAACCTTGTTAGAGGACTGCCTTCTGGTTCTTAAAAGAACGAAGGACTCTGCAAGGATTGTCAATGAAGCAAACAAACCAAAAATAGTTTCAAATCAATAAATAAAAGTGATTCACCCAGAATTTTGTACTTGCTATATATGGACCTTTTTGGCCCTATTGCTGTATAAAGTTTAGGAGGAAAGTCATACACTCTAGTTATTGTTGATGACTTCTCTAGATTCACTTGGGTGTTCTTCCTGAGAAATAAGTCAGATAACTTTAAAGTTCTTACAGATTTTCTTAAGAGCATACAGATTGAGTACTCTACTCAGGTTGCATTGATCAGAAGTGATCATGGCACCGAGTTTGAATCTCTTCTCATGAAAGAATTCTGTGAGAAGGAAGGTATCAAGAATTATTTTTCTGCTCCTAAAACTCCTCAACAAAATAGGGTAATAGAAAGGGAAAAAAACCCTTATTGAATCTGCTGGGACATTGCTTGCAGATGCTTATTTGCCCCTATCCTTTTGGGCAGAGGTTGTAAGCACAACAAATTATGTTCTTAACAGATGTTTAATTCATAAGCTAAATGGTAAGACCCCCTATGAATTATTTAAAGGGAAGCAACCTAAAGTAGATTATCTTAAAGTGTTTAGCTGCAAGTATTACATTCACAATAATAACAAGAAACACCTTATAAAGTTTTAAGCCAAGGCTGCAGAGGGAATTTTCCTTGGATATTCCCAAATCAGCAAAGCTTATATGGTATTTAATAAATCAACATTAAAATATAAGAATTTGTACATATATCTTTTGATGAAGCTAACATATTTTACAAGGAGAAGGATTGATCTAGCATAGACACTTTGCAGGTACCCTATCTGTGTGAGAAGTTGAATGATTTAAACCTTACCCAAGAGGTTACATTTCATCCTTCTCCACAGATTGATGAAGAAAGTGAAGAAGAAAGTGCTGAAGCAGTTGAACCCACAATAGCAACTATAATTCCATAAGAGGAATTAATTCCACAAGTTGTTGATGAACCAACTCCTCCTGTTAATCCTGTCAAACTTAGAGATCATCACATATCTCAAGTGATTGTAGACATATTTGTTAGTGTGCAAACAAGTCATCAACTCAACTAAGATTTGATGCATGCTTGCTTCATTTCTCAATTTGAGCCTCAATCCATAAAAGATGCAGAGTAAGATCCTCACTGGATTATTTCAATACAAGAGGAGCTCAATAAATTTGAGAGGTCTAGAGTTTGGGATTTAGTTCCAAGACCCAAATACTACCCAGTCATTGGAACTAAATGGGTCTTCAAGAACAAATTGAATACACAAGGATCTTTTTTTAGTAACCAAGCAAGACTAGTAACCCAAGGATATTCACAGGAAGAAGGCATTGACTATGATCAAACCTTTGCTCCTGTTGCAAGACTTGAAGTCATCAGAATATTTCTTGCATATGCTGCTTATCAAAAGTTCAAAGTATACCAAAAGGATGTCAAGAGTGCATTGCTTAATGGAGAACTAAAAGAGGAAGTTTATATTGAACAACCTCCAGGTTTTATCTCCTTAACTCATCCATCTTATGTTTTTAAGCTGCATTAAGCTATTTATGGATTAAGGCAAGCTCCAAGAGCTTGGTATGAAACCTTAGCTAGATTTCTTTTATAATATAACTTTATTAGAGGCATTATTAATTGGACTTTATTCATTAGACATCATAAATCAAAAAATTTGCTAGTCCAAATCTATGTAGATGATATAATATTTGGCTTTACTAATTCCAAACATTACAAAAGGTTTTCAGACCTGATGCATTTAAATTTTGAATTGAGTAGCAAGGGTGAACTATCCAACTTCCTTGGTCTCCAAGTCAAGCAAAACCCTGATGGTATCTTTATATCCCAATCAAAATTCGTTAAAGAGCTACTCAAAAGATTTGGGATGACTGATGGCTTAGCCAAGAAAACACCCATGCCATCCAATGTTGTAGTCGATTCTGATGAACAGGGCATACCAGTTGATCAGAAAACATATAGGACTATTGTTGGGTCCTTATTATACCTTACAGCTAGTAGGCTAGATATCATGTTTTCTACTTGCATTTGTGCTAGATTCCAAGTCAATCCTAAAAAATCTCATCGTATTTTTATTAAAAAGGATTTTAAGATATATAAAGGGTTGTCCTAATTTAGGACTCTGGTATCCGACTAAGTTAGAATTTGAATTATCTGGATTCTTAGATGCTGACTTTGCTAGATGTAGAGTTAACAGGAAAAGCACATCAGGAACTTGTCAGTTCCTTGGTGATAGACTAGTGTCTTGGTTTTGCAAAAAGCAAACTTCTGTGTTAACATGAACTCCTGAAACTGAATACATAGCAGCATGTAGTTACTGTTCACAAATTTTGTGCATTCAAAATCAGCTCTTGGATTATGGTTTCAACTTAAATAATTCAACTATATATTGTGATAACACCAGTGCAATTTCTATTGCACAAAATCCAGTACATCATAGTAGAACAAAACATATAGAGATTAGACATCATTTCATTAGAGATTGTGTGGACAAAAAAATTTAAACTTGTCTTTATCTCTACTGATTTACAAAGAGCAGATATTTTCACCAAACCCAAAAATGAAAAGAAACATTTGTTCTTCCTAAATCAATTAGGTATGATTAATGGAGAAGCTTTAATTTCATTTCTATCTATGGTCGACGAACTGTTCATGTTTCGTCAAACAGAGATCGACGAACTACGAACTCTTCATGGAGCATTCGTCTAACGGAGATCGACGAACTTTTCTTTGCAAAATTTTTCGTCAAACGGAGATCGACGAATTTGTTTCAGGAAATTTTTCATCGAACGTAGATCGACGAAATTTGCTTCAGAAAATTTTTTCGTCGAACGGAGAATGACAAACTGTTTTCCCCCTCTTCAGACTTAGATCGACGCCTTCATTTCTTTATGAGATTTTTCATCAAACTGAGTTCGAAGTTTTAAATGTTTCGTCGGACGGAGTTTGTCTTTTAATCTTCTGAAAACTTATAATAGGGTTTTCATCAAACTCCATCCCGCGCTTTCCAGTTCTTGTGCACTTGATCTTTTATTTTTACAGGCATGGAGATTTAGGTGGCGACCCTTTCTGGCATGAAATTTGATGTAAGGTTCGACATTGACATCGATTCCTTCAGCCATTTCGATCAAGTCTTCAGGAACATACTTCAGTTGTTTGAAGCACCACAGTTGAGACAGTTCATGACTTTGAGGATCAAACTCCCGGTGTAGCAAATCAAAGAATGGGCTTTTGTAGCAACCTTTCTAGATCAAACCTCTTCAATCTCCTCTACCATCATATCCACCATCACAAATTGATGACACACCATATATGGATCCACTATTATCATCTCTCAATTTTGATCTATTACCACAACCATCTCCACAACATTCCCCTATTCAAGAAGATACTATCCTCCCTGATATCTCAACATCCAACATTCCATCCAACATTCAAACTAACCTTCAAACACCATCCATTCGACAAGCATTCCATATCTGTCCAAACTGCTCCATGCCATCTCTGCTATATCAGCAAGCATTCTTGAGCTTATTACCCCTAAACTCAAGACACTTAAAATTGAGGCCATTGCTCCACTTACTGCTTCCATCACTACACTCTCCACACAACTTGCTTCTTTCTCAACTGTCCCTTCTTTTGGGGGCCTGGGTTAAGGTCTCTTGGAAACCAGATAGGGGGAGATGTTCAATGAAGAAGCTCCAGCAATTCATAAAGAACCTCCAGCAGAACTCCAATAGACAACATCATAGCTCCCAGGGCAGTAAATAATAACATAAGAAGCGAAACATTCAGCAGCAGACATCTGAAGAAAGTCTGAAAGAAAAATCAAGTCCAGAAAGACCTCCCTCTCTAACATATGATCCAGAGTTGGGTCCTAATTCTAGAATGGCCAGGTTTAATGAGTTGATTGATCTATCTCATATAAGAAAGGACAAGGAAGAAGGAATAGATTCCTCTCAATTTTCAAAGAAACAACATAAGAAGCAAAGTAGCCAGCAACAGACATCTGAAGACAGTCAGAAAGAAAAATCAAGTCCAGAAAGACCTCCCTCTCCAACATATGATCCAGAATTGGATCCTAATTCTAGAATGGCCATGTTTAATGAGATGATTGCTCTATATCAGTTAAGAAAGGCCAAGGAAGAAGGAAAATATTCCTCTTAATTTTCGACCATGTTATCATATAGGAAGAAGGAATTGGAAAAATATCAGGTAAAAAATCTTTTCAATGTTGATACTTATATGAATTTGCATCCAGAAGCTGTAGTGCCTAGAGCTGCATCAGTAAAGATTCTTGGTGCTGAAGACATGATGATGACTCAGAGAGAAGCAGAGGATCCCAAGAGAAAGATGATTTTCACAAAACCTGCTCCTTCAGATGCTTCAAAGAAACAGCCATAACTTTCTGATTTGCATTTTTGAACTTTATTAATGATTGTATATATTCACAAGGCACATCTGTCATATCTGCTGAATATTTTATAATTCTGTTAAAATTTTTTATTGCTTTGTGATTTTGTTTATTTTTATTTTGTATAGTGACCTTACCCAAATAGGGGGAGATTGTTGGAACCCTACTTGTGATTTGGCCTAGGTTCACTATTAGGATTGATGACCCATCATGTATAGTCTAGGGTCATATGTTAGTTACAGGATTAAGGTCAATCACATAAGGTTAGATTACTGAAAGTTTCCTTCAGAAGACTTCAGAGACTCAATACTTAAGAGACAAGGCAGTTTTGAAGATTGCAAAAAAAGTCGTTCGATGATAGCTGAACTCAGCTCGACGATCGTCGATCGCAGATCGATGAACTCAGAGTTCCTTCTCGGAGTTGAGCTCAATGAAAGTCCAGCTGAGATCGACGAACTGTGAGCTTATATCTGAATCTCAGCTCGATGAAGTGCCTTCTCAGCTCGATGAAGTGCCTTCTCAGCTCAATGAACTTGGAGCTCAGTTTGGCAAGTATATTTTCTGTTCGACGATCTTGGAGCTCAGCTCGACGAAGGAGAATTATTAGCTCGACGAACTTGTATATTAGTTTGGCAAGTATATTTTCTATTCGACGATCTTGGAGCTCAGCTCGACAAAGGAGAATTATCAACTTGACGAACTTGGAGCTCAGGTCGACGAAAACTTTACTGAGTTCGACTAACTCCATCCAGGGTTCTGCACGACTAAACTTCTCTGCAGTTTCTCAGATCGACTAAGGCAATTTAACTAAAAATATTAAGATAGTAATACTCTGATAATTAATGCTTAATATTCTCAAGAATATAGTTGTTTCTTGGCAACATTAATTATGGATTTCACAGAGTTATTACTGTTGAAATTTCCTCCGAATCTTGGATATAGCAGGGGTTATTTCAACTAAGTCAGTTACAACCAGAAACACATGCAGCAACAAGAGTCTTTATTGATTAACAGTCAACTTCTTTACAAAGCGAGACATACATGGCTAGACATGATTCGCCGAAACCATCACAGGGAGAGCAGAAACAGTTACAAAGACAAAAACAACACACGCCACACGGACTCAAACACCAAGCCACTGGTCTACTAATATAGAGTCCGCTCAGACCGCCAGGTGGCCAGACCGCAACCCTAGACGCACAGACTGCCCGTTATTCCAATGCTAAGCTCTAGCCGCCGATCTGCAAGCCGCCTGACCGTAAAGTCGCCTAGCCGCCAGACCGCACAAGCTGCGATGCCGAACTGAACAGTCCGCCTGAAGCAGACGACTTATTGAACCCCGAACAAAAGTTTCCAAAGAGAAAACCGCCTGGTCGCTGTCTGCGACCTGCTGTTTACCACCTGTTGCTTAACCGCAGAGTCCGCACTGTCTCTGACCGCAATCAGAGCCAAGTCATGGCTTTCCATCACTATCCGCACAACCTGCACAGCACAAACCGATCAACTCTATCAAATCGTGCGGAAACCAAAAGTCAGTCCGCAGCAACTGTGGCGGGCTCACTTACTATTAATTCGTTACTATTCCTGATGTGACATGGGTCCTATTTATAGGAACGATGATGAGTGTGGTCACCGCCCTAGCCGATAGTATTACCGCCACATCCCGCAGCAAGAACAAGTGTATCTGCAAGCCCACAGATACACACAACAGTCCTCCACTGCCTGTGCAAAATAGCTAGTCCGCCTATGCTTCACAAAGGCCGGACACATCGCCAGTCCGCCTTGTCGCCAAAGGCCAAGCCAACGCCAATGCTTCACCAAGGCCGGAAACATCGCCAGTCCGCCTTGTCGCCAAAGGCCAAGCCAACCCCAATGCTTCACCAAGGCCGGACAGTAACACCAGTCTGCCTTGTCGCCAAAGGCCAAGCCAAGACCGCCACAGCCGAACTCTGCAAAACTTGTACGCCAATCCGCGGACACAGCTCTAGCACGCTTATCCCAAGCCCGCAGCCTCGCCACAGGCAAATGCCGGACTCAGTGGACACACCGCTCTAGTTCGCTCATCCTGAGCCCATAGCTTCGCCACCAAGGCAACTGCCGGACTCAGCGGACACAGCTCAAGTCCGCTCATACTACAGACAGATCTAGTCCGCATATCCCTACAGATAACTCCAGTCTGCATACCTTCAGTCCATAGCCTTGTCATCGACACCTACCAGACTCATCAGACACTGCTCCAGTCTGCTTACACAGCAGACACCTCTAGTCCGCATCTCCCGCAGACTAATCCAGTCTGCATATCCCGCAGACTGCTCCAGTCTGCAAATCCTGAGTCAACCATACCAGCAAGGTAGCTGTCAGACTCAATGGATCCAGCTCCAGCCCGCACGCCCTTGCAGACGAAATCTCCAGTCCGTATATCCCCAAGCTCGCAATAAAGGCACACAGCACTTCTGCCGATCTTGGCGGACTGAGAAGCAGTTCGCGCTCCACCGTGCGATCTCTCCGGACTAAGCCAAACATAGACTTGGTTCAGAACCAACCAAGTCCACAATACTGGCCACATGGGCCAGTTAGCACTTACTGGCTGACATTGGATCCAGTCCTCCTACCCTGGCGAACTCCAGCATTTGTCCGCACTGACTGGCGACCTCTGTGGCTTCCACTTGCCTCTTCATCAGAGCAAGACTAAGCCCTCTGCCAAGCCGGTCTGCCGAGCTCCAGTTCTCCAGTCTGCTTCTTGTCGGACTACACGGATAGTGTTACTATCCGCCCGGTTACTTCCTAGGATCCAACTGCCTACTGAGCACAAGTCGGCCTGGCTAACCGCCGCTACCGTGCGCATAGTTCGCGTGAACATACTGCCTAGGCCTCTACAGAACAAACTGTCTGCAACATCTCTGCCGACCTAGCTGTCCGCCAACCCTGTCAACGTAGTCTGCCCGGATAGGTTGACCAAGTGCTCCGTTCACCCACTTTCACTTCACAATTTTCGACACTCCCCCTTGAAATGAGAAGTGGTGAATAACTCCAGCAGCTCCCGTAACCTTGCACCTGATCCCTCCGATAGCACCTTTGAGAAGATGTCCAAGACATAGTCCTTGCCCTGCATATCATGGACCATGAGGGAGACCTCCATCATCTCCCAAAAGGAGCCATGCCTCCCTCTGCCTTCTTCTTTAGCTTCGACCTCCACTCATGCATCACAGGAGTATCGTCACCAACCTTGGGCACAAGGTCCCAAGCCTTGTCACCTCTGAGAGTAGTCACCTCCTAAGCCTTGGCGTCATCCACCTCCTTGACTCTAGTGGTGTCATCATAGCTAGAAGGTACTCGCTCGACCTGAGGGCTAACAAGGAAACATGAAACAAAGCTCAATGTGTTCCCTTCGCAATATCGAGCTGGTGGGTTACTGATCCTCTTCGATCTCCGAAGAACCTGATCATGGATAACCACCTCCACTGCTTCTCTTGAACCAGCTCTATTCCTGGGCAAACCCGGAACAATGCTTCCCTTGCTTCCTGAACAAGACGCCACCTCACTGGAAGCAGAAGCACCTGGAGCAATGCTCCCCTGCTACATGAACTAGAAGTCTCTGCTCTCGAACAAGAACTACTTAGAACATCGCTCCCTCTGCTTCTTGAACAAGAAGAGTCTGTCTGTGTACCAGAAGTACTTGGAGCATCGCTCCCTCTGCTTCCCGACCCTGACGCCTTTGCCCCAGAGCTAGAACAACCTGGAGCTCTTGGTGATACAGACAGCTCCCTTGCTTCGGTAGCAGTAGCCTCCTTCATCCCACCATCTAAACTGCTCATCTCTAGCTCCACACAAGAGCTACCCCAATATGGTGTCAGCTCATCAAAGACAACGTCTCTCGATACGATGAACCTCTTCGTCACTGGATCCATACACCTCCATCTCCTCCTCTGCCCATCATACCCAACAAATACTAGCTTCATCTTGAGAGCATCCGGAGTGTGTATGTAGCAGGTAGATCCAAACACCCGTAGGTGCTTCACACTAGGATTCACCCTGAACATCAGCTCATATGGAGTCTTCACATTGATCGGACTAAGAGGCATCTGATTGATGACATGCGCCGCACAAGCCATCCCTTCCACCCAAAAAGCCTTCGGAATGCTTTTGTACTGAAGCCAACATTTGTAGGTCTCCATCAACAAACGGATCATCCGAACTGCAATATCACCTTGTTGTGAAGTATGTCCACGAGAAAGTTCCCTTCGGATCCCATGCTTCCTGGAAAAGTTCGAGAACTCGTTTGAGCTAAACTCACCACCGATGCTTGTCCTCAACTTCTTGATCCGCAGACCAAGCTGCCCATCCACAAGTTTATTGAACTCCACAAACAAACGGAACGTGTTTGACTTCTCCTTCATGAAGTATACCCAAGTATATCTCGAATAGTCATCAACCAAAATTAGCATGAGCCTGCTGCCTCCAAGACTGGTAGTGACGGTCGGTCCCACCAGAGCACAATGGACAGCCTCCAAAAGTGCTTTACATCTGGACTGCGCCTTATCAACTGTAAAGTGGTAAGCTTCACCTTGCTGACATCCCGCGCAAGTTTGACTGTCGTCGTAGGATGACCACCTAGGCAAGCCTCTTATGAGTCTTCTTCCTGCCATAGCTTTAAGCTTGTCCATCCCCACATGCCAAAGTATTTCATGCCAGATAGCTGCACTATCTCTGGCCTTCATTCGATCAGAACCAAAACTTATTGATGACCCAACAAAATTCTTCTCCTTACTCCCTACTTGAGCAACGTTCGCCTAGAGCAAGACAACCTTGCACTCCTTTATGAGATGTCCATGCTGCTTGCATCTATAGCACCTTGGTCCTTCCTTCCTCTTCCCATCATGCCTAGGAGAAACACTCCTCTCTTGCTGATATGAAGTAGAGCGACCATCTTCTGCAGCAACCTTCACCTCTTCATGAACAACCCATCAAGGGAAGTCCAAACCTCAGCAGCTGACCGACATCCACTGATGTGGTCCAAGAGCTCTGATAAGATCACCTGCTTGAGAATAGACTCCGCTCTCGCATTTGCCTTCTTCCAAGCTCACATCTCTTCAGCATTGCCAGCAGTAGCCTCTTGTCTTCCTGCTCCGCATACCAGCACCCAAAGGTCCTCGCCAAGAAGAAAGCTCTCCATACAATACTTCCACCTATTTAAGTTCGTCTCTGTAAGGAGTTCAATTCCAAGACTACTTGCATCTTCCACTGCCATGGTTCTGCCACTGGTTCCCTCTTCACAAGAGTCAGCAACCACTTCAGTTGAACACTGCTTATCCACTACAACCTCCTCTAATACCATGTTGAAATTTCCTCCGAATATTGGAGATAGGAGGGATTATTTCAACTAAGTTAGTTACATCCAGAAACACATGCAGCAACAAGAGTCTTTATGGATTAACAACCAACTTCTTTACAAAGCGAGACATACATGACGAGACATGATTCTCCAAAACCATCACAGGGAGAGCAGAAATGGTTACAAAGACAAAAACAACACAAGCCGCGCGTACTCAAACACGAAGCCGTCGGTCTACTGCTGTGGTGTCCGCTCAAACCGTCTGTTGCTTAACAGCAGAGTACGCACTGTCCCTGACCACAATCAGAGCCAAGTTTTGGCTTTCCAGCACTATCCACACAACCTGCACAACACAAATCGGTCAACTCTATCAAATCGCGCGGACACCAAAAGTCAGTCTGCAGCAACTGTGGCGGGCTCACTTACTGTTCATTCGTTATTATTCTTGATGTGTCATGGGTCCTATTTATAGGCACGATGATTAGTGTGGTCACCGCCCTAGCCGATTGGATTACCACCACATCCCGCAGAAAGAACAAGTGTACCCGCAAGCCCGCGGATACACACACTAGTCCGCCGCTGCCTGTGCAAGATAGCCAGTCCGCCTATGCTTCACAAAGGCCGGACACATCGCCAGTCCGCCTTGTCACCAAAGGCCAAGCTAATGTCAATGCTTCACCAAGGCCGGACACATCGCCAGTCTGCCTTGTCGCCAAAGGACAAGCCAACGCCAATGTTTCACCAAGGTCGGACAGCAACACCAGTCCTCCTTGTCACCAAAGGCCAAGCCAAGACCACCACAACCAAACTCTGCAACAACTTGTCCGCCAATCCGCGGACACAGCTCCAGCCCTCTTATCCTGAGCCCACAGCCTCGCCACAAGGCAAATGTCAGACTCAGTGGACACACCGGTCTAGTCCGCTCATCCCGAGCCCACGGCTTCGCCACCATGGCAACTGCCAGACTCAGCGGACACAGCTCCAGTCCGCTCATAGTGCGGACAGCTCTAGTTCGTATATCCCTACAGACAACTCCAATCTGCATACCCTGAGTCCATAGTCATGTCACTGACACCTACCGGACTCAGCGGACATTGCTCCAGTCTACTTACATAGCAGACACCTCCAGTATACATCTCCCGCAGACTACTTCAGTCCGCATATCCCGCAGACTGCTCCAGTCCGTAAATCCTGAGTCAACCATACCAGCAAGGTAGTTGTCGGACTCAGCAGATGCAATCTCCAATATGTATATCTCCAAGCTCGCAATCAAGGCACACAACACTTCTGCCGAGCTTGGCGGACTGAGAAGCAGTCCGGACTTCACTGCGTGATCTCTCCGAACTGAGCCAAACATGGACTTGGTTCAGAACTAACCAAGTCCACACCACTGGCCACAAGGGCCAGTCCGCACTTACTGGCGGACACTGGATCCAGTCTGCCTGCCCCGGCGAACTCCTGCATCTGTCTGCACTGACTGGCGACCTCCGCGGCTTCCACTTACCACTTCACCAGAGCAAGACCAAGGCCACTGCCAAGCCGGTCCACTGAGCTCCAGTTCTCGAGTCTGCTTCTTGCCGGCCTCCACAGATAGTGTTGCTATCTGCCCGGTAACTTCTTGGGATCCAACTGCCTGCTGAGCACAAGCTAGCCTAGCTAACCGTCGATGTTGTCCGCATAGTCCGCGCGAACAGACCTCCCAGGATGCTACAGAACAAACCGTCTGCAACATCCCTGCTGACCTAGCTATCCACCAATCCTGTCTGTATAGTCCGCCCAGATAGGTTGACCAAGTGATCCATTCACCCACTTTCACTTCACAATTTTCAACAATTACACTACCATATTTTCTGGGACAGTTGTGGAAATTCATTGAAGACAAAAACAGCTTTTCTAATTTGTTGGGTACATTGGTTCTAATGTACCTGATTTGAAGAAGCCTCACCCCACTCAATGATATACATCAAAATGTATTTGATGTATTTTTGAGTTACCTTGTGCAGGTTAAGTATTTGCAGGAAAAGCAGAAAAGATTCTAAGTCCATGTGTCGACACCCAGAAGAAATGTGTCGACACTTGAGAAGACTTATGTCGACACCCAGGCAAGCAGTGTCGACACTTGGAGTACTTGTGTCGACACCAGGGATGCAGAGTCGACACCAGACAGAAAGTGTCGACACAAGGAGCTGTGTCGACACTCAATGAAGAAAAGTGCAGTGAAGCAGTGTCGACACTTAGCAGTTGTGTCGACACCCAGAGGATTTGTGTCTACATCTGAAAGTGTCGACACTTGGAGGCTGTGTCGACACTCAGCAAAAGCCAGCAGAGTCTAAGTACAAGTGTCGACATAATAAAGAATGTGTCGACACTCAGCAGAAGACTCAACACTTGAAGAAAGTGTCGACACAATGAAGAATGTGTCGACACACAGCAGAAGACTCAGTACATGAAGAAAGTGTCGACACAAGGAGCTGTGTCGACACTTAGCAAAGTTCAACAAAATTCTAAGTACAAGTGTCGACACAAAGGAGATGTGTCGACACTCAGCCAAAGTCTCAACAGAAGAAGAATGTGTCGACACAAGGAGCTGTGTCGACACTCAGCAAGTATCAACACTGAAGGCATGTGTCGACACCAAGAAGATGTGTCGACACTGAACAAGTTCAACACATGAAGATGTGTCGACACAAAGGAGTTGTGTCGACACTTACAAGAATTCAACTAAGTGCTGAACAACAAGGAGTTATGTCGACACTCAATATCAGTGTCGACACATGATGAAGAAGCTGTGTCGAGAAGTTAATTCTACAACAGAAGGAGTTATGTCGACACCTTATAAGCTAGTGTCGACACTTAGTCAACTTGTGTCGACACTTGGTCTATAAGTGTCGACACTTAAAGACAGATTGTCTCGACACTTTCAGACAGTTACAGTTATTTCAAGAACTGACTGGATGACTTGACAGCTGCCATTCCAGCCGGTCTACTGCACCTGTCAGAGTTGTCAGAAATCAGTTAGGAACCGGACCAGCCGGTCACCATGAAGAAGTCCTATATATAGGCTTATACTGTCTACAGAAAATGATGATCAAAATTGTTGAAAAGCAATTGATTGAAGACTTTCAAGAAAAGTTCTAAGTAGTTGGAGAGAGAGAGCTCCATCCAAGAAGACAGCTGTTGGAACCAGGCTGTGAAGAAGGATTCAGACTTTGTTCTGAATCTTAAGTTGCAGAGATCAAGGATCAGCTGCAGAGGAGATCAATCCTATTGTGTTCTACATTCAAGAAGCTTTGAAGAAAACCAAGTCAGATTGATCTCAGCAGAGTTCATCCAAGAACTCATCAAGAACCTATCAACTTATCTCTCTATTCAGAGTTGTAGGTAGATACACTTTGTATTTTATATTTCTTGTAGGATCCTTAGGGATCTGAGTTTGTAAGCCTGTAATTATAAAGGCTGAGTGGTAGGGCCTGTGTGCCTGAGTGCAGGAGATTCTTATCTCTGAGTGTAGGCCTGTTGTGGCTGAGTGTAGGCCTATTGTGGCTGAGTGTAGGCTTTGTGAAGAAGCTGAGTGTAAGTCTTTGGAGAAGACTGAGTTGTAGGGCCTTGGGCATGAGCTGTAGGAACCTGGTTGGGGTTCTGAGTGCAAGATCTGTGGATCTGAGATAGTGGAGGAGTTTGGCCGAATCTAGTACACTACTAGATAGGTGAAGGGGGAAAGTGGATGTTCCCAAACCTTGGGGAACCACTATAAATCTGTATGTTCACTGTGTGCTTGATTGATTGCTGTGATTGCTGTGTAGAATTAGTGATAACTCTGTGATATAATCTGAATTCTGCCTAAAAAGTTTAAAAAAGATTAAGTCACCTATTCACCCCCCCCCCTCTAGGTGATTAGGTACAATTTCTTTCAAGTGGTATCAGAGGGAGGTTACTCAAAAAGGTACATAACTGTCTGAGTAGATCCTTTTGGCAGATTCACACTAAGTAAAGTACAGAATCAAGAAAATCAAGAAACATGGGTTCAACTGAGAATCATAAGGAACTTGGATCCATGAAGCTACCCATTTGCAGAAAAGAAATTTTTGGCATCTGGAAGGAAAGGGTGAGACTATTTATGGATGCCTCAGACCCTAGATTTTACATCACAGTTAAAGAAGGGCCATATGTGCCTATGAAGGTTTCAGTCTTAGATGCAAATCAGAGAACACCTAAAGACTTCTCTAAAATGACAAAGGATGAGATAATTCTAGCCACAATGGACAAGAGGGCTCAGAATATCATTATGAGTGCTATAGATGATGCTACCTTTCAGAATTTGATGCACTGTAAGACATCTAAGGAGATGTGGGATACTCTTATTGTGTACATGGAGGGTTCTGAAGAAGTGAGGCAGGACAGAAAGTCCTTATTAAACCAAGAATATGAAAGCTTCAGGCAAGGTAGGACTGATAGCATAATAGAATGCTATAAGAAGTTCTATAGAATTGTCAATGAGCTAATGTCCTATGGCAGGGAATTTAGTAATTATGAGTTAAATGATAAGTTTCTAAGGTCCCTAACAAAGGATTGAGACACCAAGATCTGTGCCATTAGGGAAATGGCAAAGTTAGCAGATATCCCTCCCCCAACACTGTTTGGAAAACTGCTATCCTATGGGATGCAGTTGATGGTGAGGAAAGAAGAGGAGAAGTCTACCAGAATTGAGAATAAAGAAAGAACAGTGGCTTTCAAAACAGAAGCCCCCAGAAAATACAGAAGTAAGTCACCATCTCCACCTCCAAAGGCAGCTGAGACTGAGTCAGATGAGTCAGCAAGTAGAAATTCTGAGAGCAGTGAAAGTGATGAGGACTTTGCAGCTTTCACAAGACACTTTCAGAAGTTCTTAAAGAAGAAACAGTGGAGGACTAAGCCATCCACAACACAGAGGTCATCAAAGAGTGACAAAAGAAAGCCCAAGTCAAATAGAACTTCATCATCAAAGATAGTTTGTTATTGTTGTAACAAACAAGGACATGTTGTTGCTGACTGTCCTGAGAAGAGAAAAGAATCTACTGATAAGAAAAAGACACAATTCAAGGGCAATAAGGAAAGGTCTTTTGTTGCCAAAAAGGATAAGAGCCTGTCAGACATATCTTCATCAGAAACTGAGTCAGATGCTGAAGCATACATAGGACTGTTTGCTGAGGAAGAGGAAGAAGAGTTCATCCAGATCATGAACTCTATATATGAACAAGAGGACAGTCAGTGCCAAGGACTGATGGCATTGACAGAAAGTGACAAAATCCAGGAGCAGCCTGCACCTAGTAAGGTACAAAATTGTTCTTTAAGTTCAATTTCTTGTGCTAGTTCAGAATCAGATTCATCATCATCAAGTGATGAGAGTGCATCTGAGTCTGAAGAGGATATTCATCAATTGATAGATGAATATAAAGTTCTGTTGCAAGCTTTTAAGAAGAGCAAGTTCCTAGCCAAGAGTCAGGCAAAGGAAATTGCTAGTCTCAAAGTTGCTGCAACTGATTTTGAGAAAATGATTGATCAAAAGCTAAATGAAATAGCCAGACTGAAGCACATAACTGTGATTCAGATGGGGACTATAACTTTTAAGAATGATCAAATCAAAAGTCTGGAGATTAGTCTTCAGAAGGAGAGAGATTTAGTTGCTAGGTTTTCTAAACCAAAGTCTACTATACCCATAATTGATGAATTTGTTCATCAAAAAGGTAAAGCTGGACTGGGGTTTTCTAAACCTGCTAGGACTGTTAAGTCCAAGTCCAAGGGCAAAGCCCCAGCTCTCAACAAGCCAGCTGTAGATAAAACAGCTAAGAATGTACCTAAGCAAAGGTACAATAGGTTTGAGTGCTGGTGCTGTGGCAAGGTAGGCCACTATGCCATAGACTGTTGGCACAATTCTAGTGCCAAAGTGAGTAGCAAACTGCCTGTTGGAAAACCTGCAGGTAGCTTTGTTAGGAAGCAAACTAACCAGTACCAAGGACCCAAGAATTCTTTGGGTTCTAAGGTCAACTAATCTGTTTTGCAGGTAAGTCCAAGTGGCCATGCCCTAATATGGTACTTGGACAGTGGTTGTTCCAGACACATGACTGGAACTAGGGGATTGCTAAATGAATACACACCTATCAAGGATGGTCCTAAAGTCACCTTTGGTGGTTCTGAAAAAGGAATCATCAAGGGTTTTGGTAACATTTCTAGCACCCATATTACTATTACTCAAGCGGCTTATGTTAAAGGTTTGAAACATAACCTTATTAGTATAAGTCAATTGAGTGATCTAGGATATGACATCTCATTTGTGAAAGATGGTTGTCATATCAGGAGGTCAAATGATCAAGAGATCATTTTGACAGGTTATAGAAAAATAAATGTTTATTGCCTAGACATTATGTGTGAGACCAATGGTTCTCCAGTGTGTCTTGTAGCTGATGAGAAAGTCTCTCATTGTGTCAAATGGCACAAGAGGCTAGCCCATCTTAACTATAAGACAATTGGCCAACTCTTTAGTAAAGAGTTAGTGAGAAATGGTCCTCAAGTTAAGTGTATTAAAGATGGAATATGTTCAGCTTGTCAAAATGGCAAGCAGACTAGATCCACCTTTAGTAGCATTGAAAATAAAGATGTTGTGAGGTGTTTATACCTCTTGCATATGGATCTCTTTGGTCCTATGCCAGTTCACAGCCTAGGTAGGAAGGTCTAAACCTTTGTAGTTGTAGATGACTACTCAAGGTTCTCCTGGGTGTTCTTCCATAGACAGAAATCCGAAACACCTAGTATCTTCCATAGTTTTGTCAAACAAATTCAGAATGAACTAGACAGTACTGTGCTCAAGATAAGAAGTGACCATGGTACTGAATTTCAGTCTGATAGTATGGCAAAACTATGTGAAGAATTTGGGATATTTCAAGAGTTTTCTTCACCAAGAACACCTCAGCAAAAAGGCATTGCTGAGAGGAAAAATAGAACCTTGATTGAGGCTGGTAGAACCCTATTAAGTGATACATCTCTACCAGAATATTTCTGGGCTGAGGCAGTTAATACTGCATGTCATGTAATTAATAGGGCTACCATTACTAAAAGCCACAACAAGACCCCCTATGAGATTGTGAAAGGCAGAAAACCAAACCTATCCTATTTCAGGATCTTTGGTTGTAAGTGCTTTATACTTAACAATGGAAAGTCTTACTTGACTAAGTTTGCTGGCAAGTCCCAAGAGGGGATCTTTGTTGGGTACAGCAATAATAGTAAGGCTTATAGGGTCTACAACTTGTCTAATCAAGTTGTAGAAGAGTCAGTACATGTAGTATTTGATGAAACTAGACTTATTAACAATGAGTTGTCTAGTAGTATTTGCAGCTCCACAGGTGTGACTGAGAAGATGGACAAGCTCACTATAGAAGAAGGACCTACTGCAAGACAGTAAGTAGAAGATAGTGGCTATTATCCAGGGGGAGTACTACATGTACCTAATGCAGAAGAAGTCCAAGGAGTGCAGCAAGATGAAGAAGTTGAAGGAATTCAACCTGAAGCCAGGATGCCTCCAGCTAATAGGCATCTAAGAGATCATCCAGCAGATCAAATCATTGGTGATCTAAGACAAGGGGTACAAATAAGGAGCAGAAATCTGAGTGCAGCACTCTTCTCCAATTTTCTATCCCAAGTAGAGCCAAAGAAGTTTGAAGAAGCCATCCTAGACCCTCATTGGATTGAGGCAATGCAAGAAGAGCTAAATCAGTTCAAGAGGTGCAAAGTCTGGGAGCTTGTTCCTAAACCAAAAGACCACAACATAATTGGGGCCAAGTGGATCTTTAGGAACAAGATGGATGAACATGGAGTAATTGTCAAGAACAAAGCAAGATTGGTTGCTAAAGGATATAGGCAGGAAGAAGGTATTGACTTTGATCAAACCTTTGCTCCAGTAGCCAGACTGGAAGTCATAAGGATGTTCCTGGCCTATGCAACCTATCAAGGATTTAAAGTTTACCAAATGGATGTTAAGTCAGCCTTTTTGAATGGTAATCTAAAGGAAGAGGTCTATGTGGAACAGCCATCAGGTTTTGTTGATTCAACTCAACCTAATCATGTCTATAGACTTAGGAAAGCTTTGTATGGGTTAAAACAAGCTCCTAGGGCTTGGTATGAAACCCTGTCTAGTTTCCTCATTGAGAATAAATTCACAAGGGGGAAAATAGACAAGACTTTATTCCTTAGGGAATCCAGAGGTAAGATCATACTAGTCCAAATATATGTAGATGACATCATATTTGGGTCTACTGAAAGTAGTCTTTGCAAAAAGTTTGCAAAACTAATGCAAGGACTGTTTGAGATGAGTAGTATGGGGGAACTTAAGTTCTTCTTGGGTCTCCAAGTAAGACAAACTGAGAATGGATTATCCATATGCCAGTCTAAGTTCACCCTAGAACTGATAAGGAAGTATGGTATGGATTCATCCAGTACCATGAAGACTCCTATGGGGTCAAGTATGTCTCTTAGCAAAGATGATGCAGGGAAACCTGTAGATGAGACTTTGTATAGAGGGATAGTTGACTCCCTACTTTATTTGACTGCAAGTAGACCAGATATCATGTATGCAACATGTGTCTGTGCTAGGTACCAAGCATGCCCTAAAGAGTCTCATTTGATAGCAGTCAAAAGGATACTGAGATATCTAAAGGGCACTCCTTATCTAGGCCTTTGGTACCCTAGGAATGGAGACTTTGAACTAACAGGTTATTCAGATGCAGATTTTGCAGGCTGCAAAGAAGACAGAAAAAGTACAACTGGAACCTGTCAATTCCTAGGTGGAAGACTGATTTCTTGGAGTAGCAAGAAGCAAACAAGTGTGGCTATCTCCACTGCAGAATCAGAATATGTAGCTGCAGGAAGTTGCTGTGCTCAACTTCTATGGATACAACATCAGCTTGAGGATTATGAAATTCAGGTAAGTAGAACACCGTTGTTTTGTGATTCTACTAGTGTTATATCAATTGCAAACAATCCTGTTTCTCATAGTAGAACTAAACATATTGAAATAAAATATCATTTTCTAAGGGAACATGTAGAAAAAGAAGATATTTCACTAGAATATGTTAAGACAGATAATCAACTAGCTGATATGTATACTAAGCCTCTAGAAGAAACAAAGTTCAATAGGTTTAAAATTGAACTAGGTATGATAAACATAGAATAAGTTTATAGAAATGGCTAAGTAAAATAGTGTCGACACACAAAGTTGTCTGTGTCGAGACAGAAAATTGGTGTCGACACTTCAGAGAAAAGGTGTCGACACATCTAGGAAGTTGGTGTCGACACTTCAGAATATTAGTGTCAACACATGACAAGTAGGTGTCGACACATCCAAGGTGGTGTCGACACTTAGAGTTTACTCAGAATTATCTAAGTAAAGTCTTGGCTAAATGTCGAGTTGAGTGGTGTCGACACATAATCAAGTGTCGACATATATATATGTTGACTAAACTTGTGTCGACACATAGGTGTCGAGACATTATAAGTCTTTGTCGACACTTTTCAACAATGTCGACACAATTTCAGTTAGCTGACCCGCCCTTTCAACTTCAAACCTAGAAAGGTATAAATAGGATTTCTCCATTGTCTGTCGACACGCTCACCACAGTTTCGAGACCAAACTTGTGTGTCGACATCTCTCTTCTCTCAGTTCAAATTCTTCAAACCCTAATGGCGCCAAAGCTCGAGGAGAACGTAAATGAAGGCTATGAACTGGTGCGGGACGCGTTTGATGACCCAGAATCCGAAATTAAGAATGTGGTAACCCTAGTTGCAAACTCAGGGTTAGAATTTCTTGTTTCAGAGCCCACAAAGATTTGGAAGAAAGAAGTTTTAGAATTTCTAAATGGAGCAACCCTAGACGAGACTGGACTCAAAATAAAGTCAAGGGTACATGGAGAAAAGGTGAAGGTCTCACCAAAGAGTTTAAGAAAGGTCCTAAACCTGACAAGGACAAAAGAAGAGGATGAAGTAACTGCTTCTAAGACCAGAGAAGCATTAACATGGTGTGGACTGGATGCAAATATTAAAATTGGTTCTGTATTCAATAGGAAAGGCATGAACATCCAAGGAAAGTTTCTCTCAGAAATTGTTGGAAAAGTGATCTTGAGTAAGCCTGGAGGGCATGACAGGGTCTCAGGCCATATGTTCAATCTTATGACAAGGATAATCTTCACAGTGAAAACTGATTGGTCTGTTGTTGTCTTTGAAGAGATTAAGGAGAGCCTGAAGAAACCCAATTTGGGTAGGATATTAAGTCTTTACTTGGCTGGTAGTATACCAGAAGTAATGAGTCAAGCTGCTGGCACTAAGATCAACCATATGAGGAAGATGGACATGAGGATATTCTCTAGGTGGGACAGAGTTTTAACTAAGGAGATGCCTACTCCTGAGAAAATAACTGCCCAAAAGAAGAAGAAGACAGCCCCAGTGGCTCAGGATTCATCTAGCAGCTCTGAGGAGCAAGTTGTCTTTACACCTGATGATGACCAAGAACCTGGAGATGCTGGGAAGTCTCCAGCTCAACAAGATGTTGCAGAGAGGCAGGGGGAGCAACCTCAGGCTAGCCCCATACACCAGGATCAAATCCAGGGGGAGCCACTAGTAGTGGAAGAGCCAACTCCTCTTGAAAGTGAAAGAGCCACCCACATCATCCTTGAGGTAATCACTGAGATTAATGCTTTAGATTTCCCTATAGAGGATAATGTTTTGTCTGATTCCTTATCTGATATTAATCAGCAACCTCAAATTGATAGTCAACCACCAGATGTTGTCATGAAGGACACATCTGTTACAGTTCAAGTAGTATCTGATCCAGTAGTAGATGTGTCAAGAGTTTCTCCAGCCCATTCTCCACAAGAATTTACTATGGAAGATCTCTTTCTTAATCTGGATCAGACAGACTTTGAAAAGTAAAGTGCTTCTACTGAGGGGGAGAATGCTCCTATTGAGGGGGAGCAAGGAATTAATGTTGAGGAAACAACAAGGCAAGAGCCTGAGAAGCCCCAAGCTGTTGAGGAGCTACCTAGAGAGAGGGTAGATATTGCTAGCACATCAGCATCTGAAGATGAGGAAGCTGCTAGAGATAAGAAAAGGAAATTTCAAGTCTTTAAAAGAAGAAGCCAGACTTATAAGAAGGCATTGCAAACCATAGCACCACAGCCAGCACTACAGTCAACTCCATCAGTAGATTACAGTTCTCTGCTGGTTGCTATGCAAATCAAGCTTGATGAGCAGAGACAAGCACTGGAAAAGTATGTAGATGAAGGACAGAAATCTCTTCAGTTTGATCTGGCACAGGACATTAAGTCCATAAGATTTGAGATGAATCAAAATAAAAAAGAAATGACTGACTGCTTCCACAAGGGAGGGAATGCAGTAGTGTACTTGGCTACACATCAAGAGAAGATAAAAGCTCAAGTAGATGAACTTGAAGTAAAACAAGGATATATACTGGAAAATCAAATAAGAATGAATGATAATTTGACTGCTTCCCACAATGCCATAGTAACAGAGATGAAGAATATAGCTGCAGGACAGACTACTTCACATGCTACTGCTCAAGCAGAGTTTGATAAAGCTTTACAAGAAGGCATCACTGCTGTTACATCTGTTATTCAAGATTCTCAAAAGCTGATCTCAGAAAAACTCCAAAGGTTAAAACCTTTCTACAAGGATGGAGTCAATTATCTTAATGCACAATTCAGATTTCAAAAGGATGATCTAAGAGATCACATGGAAAGAGAAGTCATAAAGGGGGAGAGGGTATTAGTCAAAGCCAGCTCTGATCATGCCAAGTGTATTTCCAATTCCATCAGAGCCACTCTTGGTTATCCTCCTTTATGTGATGATGATAATGTAGCAGAATCTGGAGTTAATCATGCCTATCTTGGAGGTGAGCAACCTGAAGTAGCTCAAGTAATCTATCCTCCACCAGATTTTGATATGGTATAAGCTGATATACAGTCCATGTATAGCCCACCTGAGGGATAGCACAATGTTATCATAGAGAAGGTGTTTCAGCCAGTATCTGAGGCTTTACAGGAAGCTATTCTGAAAGAACAAGCTGAACAAGAAGCTAGGTTGTCTAAGAAGAGGTTCAGAGAGCAAGCTGAACAAAGGCTTGACTTTGAGCAGTGGAGCCCCACTTCAAGAAACATTATCTTAACTACATGGAAGGCTGCAAAAGATAATATTCAAGACAGAAACAAATGGTTTTCTGAACTAGAATGGAGGAAGCATGAGAGAAGGCAAGAAGCCATAGTGCAATATAGAAGAAAGGCAAAGATGGGAAAGCTACTTCCTACTGCCCAGAAGCCTAGCAAGTACTTTCCCAAGCCTTATCATTACTTTGAGAGCCAAAAGATCAAAGCTGAAGAGCTAAAGAAAAAGGATCTGAAAGGGAAAAAGCCTGCTGATACTGAAGATGCTGAAGCCCCTGTACAAGCCAAGATACAGTCTGGGAAGGGCATAGTGATCAAGGATGCTGAGCAAAAATAGAATAGAATTTTCTTAAGTTTACTATGTAATCTTTTGATGTTAAACTTTCTGTAAACTTTTGAATAAAGAATATGACAAAGTTGTTAGAACAATGTGCTGTGTTATTAATCTATTTCATAATTGTTCTGAGATGATATCTGTGTTTACATGTTTTGATTAATACATGTTTATGAATTTGCCCTGTTATATAATCCTGCTTTACATCATGCTATGATTTTATTCTGTATGGTGTATATCATTGACTAAGGGTTATGACTTCTCCAAATAGGGGGAGATTGTTGGGTACATTGGTTCTAATGTACCTGATTTGAAGAAGCCTCACCCCACTCAATGATATACATCAAAATGTATTTGATGTATTTTTGAGTTACCTTGTGCAGGTTAAGTATTTGCAGGAAAAGCAGAAAAGATTCTAAGTCCATGTGTCGACACCCAGAAGAAATGTGTCGACACTTGAGAATACTTGTGTCGACACCCAGGCAAACAGTATCGACACTTGGAGTACTTGTGTCGACACCAGGGATGCAGAGTCGACACCAGACAGAAAGTGTCGACACAAGGAGCTGTGTCGACACTCAATGAAGAAAAGTGCAGTGAAGCAGTGTCGACACTTAGCAGTTGTGTCGACACCCAGAGGAACTGTGTCTACATCTGAAAGTGTCGACACTTGGAGGCTGTGTCGACACTCAGCAAAAGTCAGCAGAGTCTAAGTACAAGTGTCGACATAATAAAGAATGTGTCGACACTCAGCAGAAGACTCAACACTTGAAGAAAGTGTCAACACAATGAAGAATGTGTCGACACACAGCAGAAGACTCAGTACATGAAGAAAGTGTCGACACAAGGAGCTGTGTCGACACTTAGCAAAGTTCAACAAAATTCTAAGTACAAGTGTCGACACAAAGGAGATGTGTCGACACTCAGCCAAAGTCTCAACAGAAGAAGAATGTGTCGACACAAGGAGCTGTGTCGACACTCAGCAAGTATCAACACTGAAGGCATGTGTCGACACCAAGAAGATGTGTCGAAACTAAACAAGTTCAACACATGAAGATGTGTCGACACAAAGGAGTTTTGTCGATACTTACAAGAATTCAACTAAGTGCTGAAAAACAAGGAGTTGTGTCGACACTCAATATCAGTGTCGACACATGATGAAGAACCTGTGTCGAGAAGTGAATTCTACAACACAAGGAGTTGTATAGACACCTTGTAGGCTAGTGTCGACACTTAGTCAACTTGTGTCAACACTTGGTCTATAAGTGTCGACACTTAAAGACAGATTGTCTCGATACTTTCAGACAGTTACAGTTATTTCAAGAACTGACTGGATGACTTGACAGCTGCCATTCCAGCCGGTCTACTGCACCTATCAGAGTTGTCAGAAATCAGTTAGGAACCGGACCAGCCGGTCATCATGAAGAAGGCCTATATATAGGCTTATACTGTCTACAGAAAATGATGATCAAAATTGTTGAAAAGCAATTGATTGAAGACTTTCAAGAAAAGTTCTAAGTAGTTGGAGAGAGAGAGAGCTCCATCCAAGAAGACAGCCGTTGGAACCAGGCTGTGAAGAAGGATTCAAACTTTGTTCTGAATCTTAAGTTGCAGAGATCAAGGATCAGCTGCAGAGGAGATCAATCCTATTGTGTTCTACATTCAAGAAGCTTTGAAGAAAGCCAAGTCAGATTGATCTCAGCAGAGTTCATCCAAGAACTCATCAAGAACCTATCAACTCATCTCTCTATTCAGAGTTGTAGGTAGATACACTGTGTATTTTATATTCCTTGTAGGATCCTTAGGGATCTGAGTTTGTAAGCCTGTAATTATAAAGGCTTAGTGGTAGGGCCTGTGTGCCTGAGTGTAGGAAATTCTTATCTCTGAGTGTAGGCCTGTTGTGGCTGAGTGTAGGCCTATTATGGCTGAGTGTAGGTCTTTGGAGAAGACTGAGTTGTAGGGCCTTGGGCCTGAGCTGTAGGAACCTGGTTGGGGTTCTGAGTGTAAGATCTGTGGATCTGAGATAGTGGAGGAGTTTGACCGAATCTAGTACACTACTAGATAGGCGAAGGGGGAAAGTGGATGTACCCAAACCTCGGGGAACCACTATAAATCTGTGTGTTCACTGTGTGCTTGATTGATTGCTGTGATTGCTGTGTAGAATTAGTGATAACTCTGTGATATAATCTGAATTCTACCTAAAAAGTTTAAAAAAGATTAAGTCACATATTCACCCCCCCCCCCCTCTAGGTGATTAGGTACAATTTCTTTCATAATTCCCAGAAAATATGCAAAGGACTTCAAGGAATTCGAAATTCAAATCATCAATCAATATATAAAAGAAATTTTCAGAAGATTGACCAGTCTAACAGTCTAGAATAAGAATCACTGAATCAAGAGAAGATGAAAGAGAACATCTGCTACCAGAGAACAAGAAACAGAGACAGAGAAATTCTTATTCATCATTCTCCTCTTCAAGCTTTTCTTCCAGCAACACAATATTCAATCTGAGACCAAAAAACTGAATATCTCGGAGACATTTACTGGAAGAAGTTTTCATCTTTGAAGGCCTACACCCTGAAGAAAAGTTTCATCTCCTGACCAGATTTCAATAACTCAGGGGGAGCTTTGACAACATCAACAAATCCACTAGTCTTCTCAGAGAAAAGAGATAGAGAATACACTATCAATTTTATTTTCTATCACTTTGTATAGGGTTATAACTCCCTTCAAAAGTTAAACCTTTGGTTCTCAAGTGTCCTGATCAAAAGACTGGGTTTGGTTTTGGGGCACTTAATCAAAAACTGAAAAGGTTGCTAGATCTCCCTTAGAAAATAGATCTTGTGGTGACAGGGCACCTGATCAAAAACCTGTGGTGATAGGGCACCTGAACAAAAACCTGTGGTGGTAGGTAACCTGATCAAAAACCTATAGTGGATTCCTACCAGGTGGTAGAAGAGTGGTTGTACCCAGGTTTATTGGGGAACCACTGTAAATTTTGTTGTGTCGTCTACTTGTGCTCTACTTTTTATTTGTTGTGCTGTGATATTTCTTTTCTTATACTTATAAGTATCACCTATTTTAATCCGCTATAAAAACAACTTAAAGTTTTTAAAATACTCTATTCACACCCCCCCCCCTCTAGAGTTAGTTAGATCAATCCCTCTGTATCTAAGGTATCACTTTCACTTGGTTACATCCACTTTCCACCTCACCGATCTAGCAACGCACTAGACTCGGCTACTGCACTATTCTCTCGGATTGAAAACAATCCTACAACTCGGAACAAAGTTCCTATAACTCGGAGCAAAACAACTCCTACAAAAACTCGGAGATAAACTCCTACAAAACTCGGAGAATAACTCTTATAATCTCGGAGAAAACCTCCTACTACAATCAAATGAATTTATAATCACAACACACAGACTTATCTTCACAGATCTTGGCTGAATCTCGGGTTCTTCCTTCTTGAAAAACTGAAAAGCCCTATCAGAAAAGTTAAGAAAGAAATCTGAGAATCCTTGGATTTGAGAACTTAGGATCACCACCATCAAGGAGATGATTTGCAGTTGTCAAAAATATTTATTGGTGAACTCCTTCTTGTCTGAATCTCTAGGATCGAGAAAATTTGGCGATGAAGAATAGAGCGGCGGCATCGCTTCTCGATTTAAAAACTTTAGAAATTGATTCAGAATACTTCTTAGGGTTTGTCGATTCTGACAAGACCTTTTATAGACCTTTCATAACGGTCTAAATTACATTAATTGTGAGCCACGTGGACCAATCAGGAGTTAATGATATTTGAAATCGAATCTGTCAGATACTTAAGAAAAATCAGAAATCTGCACTTCATTTCTCGAGAGAAATATGTGTTCTCGAGAAGACAATTATGTTTCTCGAGAAGAGGTATAACGTTCTCGAGAAAAAAATTCTTGAGGAAAGTGTAGAAGAAGAATTCTGGTTTCTCGAGAATAAATATACCTACTCGAGAAAAATAGACTTCTGTTACTCGAGAACAATACTTTTGTTACTTGAGAACAATACTTCTGTTACTCGAGAACAATACAATTTCTCGAGAAAGGATTTCTGCTTCTCGAGAAGAGATATCGGTTACTCGAGAAAAGATTCCTGGTTCTCGAGAGAACAATTTCTGGTTCTCGAGAACTATTTTTGGCCTTCTTGAGAAATGACTTTGGCTTCTCGAGAAAAAGTCTTAGAAAAAAATTTTGAATTAAATTTAAGTTAACTCGAGAAGGAGAGTTATATCTACTCGAGTACTCATGGCTTTCTCGAGAACTACACTAAGCTTTCTCGAGAATAGCTTCTGCAACTCGAATACTTGACTGAGCTCACTCGAGTACTAAGTTTAATTCTACTCGAGTACAATAAGTTCTTCTCGAGAAAAACACTTAGAAATATTTTGAGTCAAACATTTATGATTTCTTGAGGAGTCAAGAAATACTCGAGTACTGCATTGCTTTCTCGAGAACTATATTAGGCTATCTTGAGAACAGCTATAACCTTACTCGAGTGCTGACTGTTCTTCTCGAGAAAAACACTTGAAAATTTCGATCAACTAAAAACTGATTTTCTTCTTGTTAACCAGCAACCAGCCCTCTTCTCATGACATTAGTACTTGAAAAAGAAGTGTGTCCCAATAGAGAGGTTGCACATGAGTCAACACCTTGGATCACACAATGATGGATTACATTGTATGATCCTATGTTTGGTGACCCATTGTAAACTAACATTGGTCCAAACATGGCAATTATAATCTGCAAGCAGTCAACTAGAAAAGGCATCAAATACAAACTTAATTCATCTTATTTCAAGGGTGACTTTATACAAATCTGGGTTATTGTGGATACAATACTCAACAATCTCTCTTTATTTGTAGAAGTCAGAACTCTCTACACTAAGGTGAATTACATCAAGATAAACAAATAACATAACTTTTGATCAAAATTTAAAGATGTATATATATAAAAATTGTCCAGGAAGGTCTATTCCACAAAATTTCTCATATATATAACTTTTGATCATCTTCAGTCATTTCTTGGTCTGATGTTGTTGTTGCCTTTGAATCTTGTCTTCTTGTCTCTGAAAATACATGAATGGCTTTGGGAAATACTTGGTCAGTCTGGGTGGAGCAGTAGGATCATCTCGACTATACTTCCTGTCATGTAGCCTTCTTATAGTCATGGACTTTTCATATTGCATCCATTCAGTATGAGAGTAGTAGTCATCCTTGTGTCGATTAAATTCCACTACAAGTTTTAAAGTATCAAGAATGATGGATTTGGATGTTGGGCTCCATACTTCAGCAAATTATCTTTCAGCTTGTTCTGGCATGGGAGTGGACCTGCCAGCAGAGGCACCATCACCATATTTTCTTCTTTTAGGAATTTGTATCTCAGGAGGTACTTGAGGAGGGATATGAGGAGGCACATTAGCTTGTTCAGAATTCAATACTTGTTTATATGTATCAGGAAGAGCTTCATAGAGTTCTTGATGTGGAGAGAATGTAGGTCTTTGAACATCCAGGCTGGTAGGAGGGGCGCAGTGGGATCCACTGATAAATCAGGGAAGAACAGATTGTGCATCAACATTGCAGTGGTATAAAGCTTTGTGCTCTTAATTTCCTGTATCACTGATGTTTGAATCTCTTTGAGTTGATTAGCCCATAGATCTTTCATCATTTTGACTTGCTTTTCTAGCTGTTCTTCGACTTTATCCTCCCCCTTTCTGACTTCTACAGAGTGGGCGCTAATGACATCTTCTTTGAACTGGTCAACTTCTTCACATGTCTTGAAGTTGCGCTCTTGACCTTTCTTTTCCAATTAAATCTGATTATTAGCTAAGGTGGCAGATTGTTCCATACCTCACCAATGCTGGTAATGGTGGGATCTATAACTTTGCCTCCAATTTATAGAAGCCTTTTGAACTCATCAGTGTTGCTTTGAATTTCGGCAAATCCTTGTCTCATTTCTTTTTTTAAAGCAGTTACTTTGTATTTTACAACTTTAAGAGAGGGATCAAAATACTTTCTTTGTTCAGTCTGCATGGCTTCTATCTTACTCAAGATATTGTTTTCAGAAATAACTTCAGTTGGAGGAGGTGGAGGTAGAATTGGAGCTGTCCAGGGGACAATTTCTTCAAGAAGGACTGTAGATGTAGATTCCTGTTTTCTTTTGGCTGTAATTACTTCATCTTCATCATAACCAGCTAGGAAGGTGGGAATTTTAAAGTGTAGACTTGGAAGAGGAGGTTCAATAGCTTCAACAGGTATTTCTTCTTCAGTATCAGAAATATTGACTGTCTCTTCATCTTTCTCCCCCTCAACTGGAGACCGGGACTTTGGAGATGCTGGTGGAGATGGATGTTCTGGTTGATGAGATTTTTCTTATGGAGATGGATGTTCTTTAGGAAAAGGAGATAGAGGTTCTTTAGAGGTGAGTTCCTCTATCATCTTGTTGATGTCATCTTCTGTAGATAGCACTTGATCATGTACTTGGTCATCAATAAGCATTTCTTCAGCAGGAGCAGAAACTTCTGAAGATATAGCAGCAGGTGGAGCAACATCTGAAGGAAGAGCAGACTGACTTATCTTTGGGATTGCAGGACCAGGCTCCCCCTCAGCAACTTCACCAGATGTGCTAATTACTTGATGTAAAGGGGAAGATGGAGTCCTGTTCTCATCAACTTGGAGATCATGGGCTTTGGCAGCTTGGTCTTGTTTCTGAAGCTTGACCTCCCATCTCTGGATGGAGGTGATTGAGACTTTCTTCATCTATTGAAGAGCCATGCCTTTAGCCATGGAAAATACATCTGGCTTCATTTGATTTAAATAAAGAGACAAAATCCTACCATAGTTGGGGCTTTTGATACTTGTCTTGATTTTGTCAAAGTTCATCATTCCCCATTGGAACTTCTTTTTACAGATAATAGCAGTCATCATATCAAAGAAATTCGGTGCGATGTAGCTTATAGAACTTGTGCGGCAGAGGAGGACTTTTCCAAGAATGTCTGCAAGAAATTTGCTCCCTGCATTCATATACTGTCGGTGAACTGTGTGGGTAGAATCGAGAAGTCCACAGAAATTGTAAGCCCTATCATAATCTGAACTGATTAAGTTATCTTCCATGTCAATCACTGGCAGCTGCAGAAACTGAGAAACAGGGTTATATGACATTTTGATTTTGATGTCTCTAACCTTAGTTTTCAAAACTTTGTCGTTGCGCTTGATCTTGGCATGCTGGAAAAATTCTTCTACATCAGAAATTAAAACTCTGCAAGGGTGTTCAAGAACGAAAGATAATCCGGCGGTGTCGAGCAAGATGAGAACGTTTCTGAAATCGTCAGAAATGTCGCAGATTCCAGTGGAGATGAGTTCACTATCGATGCCTAACTTCGATGAGGAGGCCATTAATTGAAGACTGAAACGTCTGCTGGCCGGCGTGAAGAGAGATGGGGTTGTTTGCGGTAGTGCGGCGGAGACGGAGAAGGTGAAAGGTTCTTCTCGAGAGAGGTTTTTGAATTTTGGGAATAGGAAATTCCTGGACTTAACTATTTATATTTAACTTAAATCTTGATGATTAATGATATAAATAATACTAAAATACCTGGACTATGGCGATGAAGTGCACGGGTGCCAATGTCAAAAATTGAATTTGAGAGAGATGTGCCATCTAATTTCTCGAGTGAGATAACATTTCTCTAGAAGAGACTTACATGTTCTCGAGAAGAAGAAGCTTGTTCTCGAGTAGAAGACATGTTGTTCTCGAGTAGAAATATCCTTTCTCGAGAAGAAGTCAGAGGGACTCGAGAATGGACTAAGTATTCGAGTAATATTTCTCAGGAATCTATTGCGGTTCTCAAGTAGATATCTGAGTACTCGAGTCATAAACATTCATCTCGAGAAATGAAGTCGAGACTTAGAATTTCCTTGATTTTGAAGTGTAACCTGATCTTGAACTTTTCTTGGGACCTTTTTCTCCATTCTTCCATGTTGAGCATGCCAAGTTCTATTTTGAAGAATGAGAACTTTGCCTCGTATAGTGGCTTTGTGAAAATGTCTGCAACTTGCCTGTTAGTTGGAACATATTGAAGTTTGATGTCTCCATGCTCCAAATGCTTCCTGATGAAGTGGTATCAGATCTCTATGTGCTTTGTCCGGCTTTGAGAGACTGGGTTGTTTGCTATTATAATTGCACTGGAGGAGTCACAGAACAGACGAATGTCCTTGACCTTCAAGTTGTAGTCTTCAAGTTGATTCTTGATCTAGAGTAATTGTGCGCAACAACTACCAGCAGAAATGTATTCTGACTCCACCGTTGAAATTACAACATAATTTTACTTCTTGCTGCTCCATGAAATGAGTCTCCTTCCAAAGAATTATCAAGTCTCGGAAGTGCTCTTTCTATCATCTGTACTACCTGCAAAATCTGCATCAAAAAATCCAATTAGCTCATTATCATTACTTCTTGGGTACCATAAGATAAGATTTGGTGTGCCCTTAAGGTATCTCAAAATCTACTTTGCAGCAGTGTAATGAGATATCTTAGAGTTCACTTGATATCTAGTGCACACACATGTTGAAAACATAATGTCTGGCCTACTAGCAGTAAGGTAGAGCAAGGATCCAATTATGCTTTTGTACTTGGTTTCATCGAAAGGTTCCCCTTTCTTATCCTTCTCCAGAGACATAGCTGAACACATACTGCTCTCTACATTTCGAATTTCTTAATCAACTCTTTGGTGAACTTCCTCTGAGAGTTGAAAATTCCATTTTCAGATTGTTTCACCTGAAGTCCTAAGAAATACTTCAGCTTTCCCATACTGCTCATTTCAAACTTCTCTTGCATAAGTTTGGAAAACTTTTTGCAAAGGTTGTCGTCAGTAGAGCCAAAAATGATGTCATCGACATAGATTTGCACTAGCAAAATCTTGCCTTTTACTTACCTAAGAAATAATGTCTTGTTTATCTTTCCCCTTTTGAACTTGTTCTCAAGAAGAAAGTTAGACAGAAATTCATTACAAGCTCGTGGAGCTTGTTTTAAACTGTATAGCACTTTATATAATAAATAAACATAATTAGAATGTTCAGGATCAATGAAACCTGGAGGTTGTTCCACATACACTTATTCCTTTATGTCACCATTAAGAAAAGCTGACTTCATGTCCATTTGGTAGACAATGAAGCCTTTGAGTGCAGTATATGCTAGGAATAACCTAATTGCTTCGAGTCTTACCACTGGAGCATATGTTTGATCAAAATCGATCCCTTCTTCTTGTCTGTACCCTTTGGCGATGAGTATGGCTTTGTTCTTGATTATTGTTCCATCTTCATCCATCTTGTTCCGGTAGAACCACTTTGTTCCAATTATGTTCTTTCCTTTGAGTCTGGGAACAAGCTTCCAGACTCGACAACATTTGAATTGGTTTAGTTCTTCTTCCATTGCCATTACCAAAGATGCATCCTTGTTTGCTTCCTCAAACTTCTTCGGTTCAACCTGTGAGATAAAACTCAAATATAAATTTTCATTAGTTGTACCTCTACGTGTTCTGACACCATCACGGGCGTCTCCTATGATTTGACCATTGGGTGATCCTTCAAGTATCTGAACTCTAAAGTCCTTGCATCTGGAGCTTCCTCTACCACTGGAGTGACTTCATCAGCTTGAGTGACATCTTCATCATCGTGATCAACCTCTCTAATTGGGGTTGGAGTGGTGATCTTGATGAACTCTTGACCTTTTTCCTTAACAGGCTCATCCAAGCTTAATTCCTTTAGTCTTGAACCGACATCTTCAACAAAAACACTAGAAGAGTTATTATGTAGCAAGTTCATCTCATCAAATACAATAATGATAGATTCTTCTACGACCAGGGTTTTCTTATTAAAAATCTTATGTTTCTTAATATGGCTACTATATCCTACGAAAATATCTTAAAAACTCTTTTCACTGAATTTAGTGGAGTGATACTTTCCATTGTTAAGTACGAAGCATTTACTACCAAAGATTCTAAAATATGATATAGTCGATTTCCTGCCTTTTACTAGTTCATAAGGTGTTTTATCATGGTTTTATTTATGAGTACTCTGTTTTGCACGTGACACGCAGTATTGACGGCTTCAGCCCAGAAGTATTCTTGTAGTGAGGCATCACTCAACATGGTTCTACAGGCCTCTATGAGTATTCTATTCCATCTCTCAGCGACTCCATTCTGTTGAGGAGTACGAGGAGTAGAAAACTCATGAAAGATACCTAGGCTTACATAGAATTCTATCATGACCCCAGATTTGAACTCTATTCCATTGTCACTTCTGATTTCGACAACTGAATAGTTGTACTCATTCTGGATCAGCCTGACAAAATTAGTGAAAATATCAAAAGTATCTGACTTGTGTTTTATAAAAAATACCCATGCAAAATGAGAGTAGCCATCTACAATAACCAATGTATAATCCTTACCTCCCAAACTTCTAATTTGCAGGGGACCGAACAAGTCCATATGAAGTAGGTGTAAATACCTGTTAGAATCTTTGTCAATAATACTTTTAAAAGTAGCCCTTGTTTGCTTGCCTTTTACGCATGTGTGACAAGGTATATCTCCAACACACTTAATGTGGGGTGCATCACGTACTAAATTAAGAGAAAATAATTTATTAATAGTTTTGTAATTTATATGTGCTAGTCTCTTGTGTCATTGGTCACCAAGAGATGCGCTATATTTTGCCAAAAAGCACACTGGTGTAGAAGAGTCTATGCAAATAAAATTCAAACAAAAAATATTTCTACTACGAGTGCCTGATAGAATCGTTTCTAAGTTATCAACTGATTTTATCAAGCACTTATCTGCATGAAATTCTACTATGTATCCTTCATCACAGAGCTGGCTTATGCTTATAAGATTATGTTCTAATCCTTCAACATAAGGCACATCTGAGAAGGATACACTACTGTTAGTAATCATATTGTAGCCTCTTGTGATTCCCCTGTCAAAACCTCCAAAGATGACCTTTGGCCTATTCACAACTGGCGAGTACTTTTGAAGAAGGCTTCTAGTCCTGTTCATGTACTGAGAGCATCCACTGTCCAAATACCATATAGGTGTTTTGTTGGCCTTTGGACATACCTGCATTCACAAATCAGTTTACCTTAGGAACCCAAACTCGTTTGGGTCCTTGGTCTCTAGTTAGCACACTCCCCCTACGTGTGTTAACATTGTGAGTGGTCTTTCTCACATTATTAACTTGAGGAGTTACAAAATATCTATGGTTAAACCAGCAATCTATAGCAAAGTGACCAACTTTATTGCAATACCAACAGTCAAACCTATTATATCTTTACCTAAACTTCTCTTGCTTGACCTTTTGAGAGTGTGGTCTAGCAGGGGCAGCAGACTTGGAGGTAGAAGCTGAAACACCCCAAATCCCAAGATTGGGTTCAAGTTGGGTGACACGGCCTGGGACACGGGCGTGTCCTAGGGCGTGTCCTGCTCTGTATGGATGAGCAGCCTGTTGAGTGCTCGACGAACTGCACTCGACGAGTTCTCGAGAGGGAACACGCCTTGGGACACGGGCCTGTCAGAGGGTACGTCCCCCTCTGGTATACATACTTCGCTCGACGAAGAGCACGCTGGAGTCATGTCTGCTACCGTGTAAGGGCAAACGGCCAGTGACACGGGCGTGCCACATGGCCATGTCCTTTTCTAGATTTGTCAAGGGCAGTGAGGCCAGGTGAACACGGGCATGACACGGGTGTGTCTCTGGGCACACGGCCTGTAATACGGGTGTGTCACATGGTCGTGTCTTGCTCGGGTTGAGATGGTTGTATACCACCAGAGGTACACGGCTGCAGACACGGGCATGTCTGAATGCGTGTTTAGTCACACGGCCTATGACACGGGCATGTCACATGGCCGTATACTCTTCTGGATAAGTCGGTTATGTGCCGCTTAAGGCACACGGCCTGTAACACGGGCTTGTCACAGGCCATGTCACGCAAAAATAAGACTTTTATGGCAAAATCGTGGCCGTCCATTTTCTTCAGCTAGGATCTGATGGCTCAGGCTCCTCCCTGCTGCCTTAAGGCCGAGAATGAGAAGGGAATTCTCATTTTGAACTTGGCCATTCTCTTTCTAAGGAAGCTAAAGAGAAGGGAGAATAAGGAGGAGGAGGAGGGAAGGAGCCGGCCACCAGTGGAGCTGCTGAGTTCCGATTCGAGATCTGAGGCTAGTGTTGTGGAGGCAAGGCCGCTGCGGTGCTTTCCAGCCAGCTAGAATTCCATGGCTCCAAAGCGATCGTCAAGGGTAACGATCTTCCTTTTTGGACATGTGATGTCCTCCTTTTTGGCATGTGCATGGGATTCCCCCACTAGAGGGTGGAGTGTGAAGGGAGTTCCCTTGGGTTGATTCTTGGAATCCCCAATAATTTGGCATATAGAACCGGAAATGGAGTACGAAATAGGCATGTTGTGTGAAGCCCATCTGGACAGGTAGGTCTGGATTGGTGATGTTGCATTTACACACTAGAGAAGACTCCGCGATTAAATGTGTAGTTTATGGAGTCTATGGGTTGAACCTGTGAAGGGTAGTAGCAGGAAGTACTGGAGTGGTAGTACAAGAAAAGACCCTTGTGATGCTTGTGATGCTTGTGATGCTTGATGGGTTGTTCCTATGAAGGGTAGTAGCAGGAAGTACTGGTGTGGAAGCCCAGTAAAATACCCGCAAGTGCTTGTGTTGTATACTTGAAAGACCAGTGTTTCTAGCAGTGCAGATGGCTGCAGGAATTGCTGGTCGCGTGTGCCCGCTAAGGTTGGGGCTAGGGATGGAAAATGAGTTCTGTCGTTAACGCTGTGCGTTGCCCCTAGCTAACCTGTGATTTTGAAGCCAGTCCATGGTGGACATTGTGGCTATTGTGAGCTTCATGAGTTCTTGAAAATGGCCTCGTGCCAAACAGGTAAGGTGAAACCGACCCGCACCTTTTATTTAGCCGTGAGTACGTTGGTATTCGGTGATGGCAAGGCAACTTGAGCAATGGGGGGTTTTTGATCTGACCTGTGTTATATCTGTCCTACTTGAAGACCTAAAAGTGTGGTTTATCGGAGCGCATAGATATAGTATTAGGCCTACGAGCCACTAAGACTAAAGTCTCCGGCTGAATGCCATCGAGCAAAATGCTCAATTTTATCGTTGGGTTACGGCCCTGATACGGTGGTGGGAACCTGGTTTGTCAGTACACTAAGAATGTGCCCTGAGTGCCCGGATTGCCGGGCCGCGTGGCTGATGGTTGTGATGGATTGTTTGTGTGTGAGAGCACAATGTGTGATATAATCTATCTACATATAAATTGCTATGCCTGCAGGGAAGGAATACCACTGCACCGGGAACTGGGTAAGGTCGTTATAAATTGGTCTGCTGAATGATGACCGTTGCCTTGTTTTCCACTGTTGGGTGGGCTGTCCTTGTACAGGTGCTGGAGAGCCGAGCGGGACATATAAAGGCTGAAGTCCCTACTGCTGCTGCTGCTGCTAGCCCTTGAAGGCTAAGCTAAAAAATATTATGTTTGTTCATGTGTGGCCGACCTGCGCGTCGATGTTTGGAAGCCAATTTTGTAAAGAGCAACTGTAAGGCGCTAAGGTCACACAATATTGTATTTTATGTACATTCCTATATAAATGTGGGTGTTTATATCAATGGACATTCATGGTTGGAGTTCAGTATTTCTATTAAAAGCTTCCGCTAGAATGCTATGAGTTAGGATGCGCAACTCTGATATCAACCCATGACTTTGCCGCCTATTTTGTGGTATATGGTGTGGGGCCCCGGCCGGACCTTCGAATATATGCTATATGAACGGATGGAGATATTACATTTTTGGTATCAGACGTCTCGATCTTTCCCTTTCGAATTTGTGGTCGACTTCTTTTGTGGGGTGGAGAGCACGTGTACATGCGAACCGCGTTAACACTAATGAACTCTTGAATGTCCACTTAGGAATGCAAATACACTTTTTTGAGGAACCTGTGCATTCCTAGATTGTTGTTATTGCTTGTGTGAGGCCGCTAATGTGTGTGTGTCTTGTTCACCTATAGGTGACGCTTAGTGGTAAGGAGTAGTCGATCCCCAACGTTCTGATGAGAGTACGGCACCAGCTGAGGTGCCTACACCTCCCCCTTCTGTGGAAACTATCCGCTTAGTTGCTGCGGCACTATTTGTTATGATTCAAGCACAACCTACTGGGCAGGTGCATGGGTAGGCGCAGCTAGCATTGAGGCCAGAACAGGTTGTGGCGAGGCCAGAACCTATTGTGGTTGTGGATCCTCGAGCAGCTGAAAGGCAGTTGAAGCAGTTTATGAGCTTCAATCCGCCGACGTTTACGGGTGTGGGATCCCCTACGCAGGTGGAGGACTGGTTGTCGCGCGTCAAGTGTATCTTGACGGCGATCAGGATAGAGGAAGATCAGAAGGTCACCTTGGCCACCTTCTTATTGGAAGGAGACGCTCGGTTATGGTGGGACGAGATCGAGTTACAGTAGTTAGCAGGAGGGCAGTTAACACAAGTTTCGATTGAGAAGTTCTCGCGACTCTTCATGCCAAAGCACCTACCAGCGGCACAACGCATTGCCATGGAAAATGAGTTCCAACGGCTAACGCAAGGAGAAGGTAGTGTGGAGACGTACCTGCATGAGTTCACATGGTTGGAATGATATGCGGGCTCCATCTTCGCCGATGAGTAGCGGAAAACCAATAAGTTCTATGAAGGATTGTGGGATGAGTTGCGATTCCTGCTTTTGAGTTCAGTGAACCAAGGGTTCCAGGCGCTGGTTGATACTGTGTGTGCGCTGGAGAAGGACATGAAGAGGGTGCAAGGAAAGCAGGTATTGGCTGTGACAAAGCCAGAGTTCAAAGTGCCCCGACATGGGAAATCATATTATAAAAAGAAATGGGGCAAGAGGTCCAACTCATTTGGACAAGCTCCTTCTACGGTTGTATCGGGTGCAACATCGGGGGACACTTCGAGGACAGAGATTCGTACTTGCATAACTTGTGAAAGAGTGGGGCATATAGCCCATGACTGTCGGGTTGATCTGCCAATGGGAGAAAAGAAGGCGGGAGCGTCTTATGCGGAGATGGGAAAAGAAGTAGTGGAGTCCTCTGCATCCCATGCGCAGCCCCGAGTCTACAACCTTGGCGTGTAGGAGGCCATAAAGCAGAGTGATGTCGCCACATGTATGATTTAAGTTATTGATTGCTTTACTTGTTGCATACTTTGTGTGTGGCTTGTGTGTGATATGGTTACCACAGGCTTTGTGATGATTCGGAACACGTTGGTGAGAGCACTATTTGATATGAGTGCTTCGCATTCATTTCTGTCTAAGGACTTCGTAGCTCGAATTGGAGTACCTAGTCATGTGAAGACAGAGAGCGTGAGGGTTGTATTACTGAATGGTTGTTTGATGCTTGCGAATAGGGCTTGCGATGTGGCGGTTCAAATTGGAAGTCGAGATTTCTATTTGACTGCCTGGGCCAGATTACCGAGCAGGAGACTAAGTTCACTGGTATGCGAGGAGTGAGCGGGACCTTGATGTCTGCACTCCAAGTCATCAAGGTTGTTCGGAAGGGCGCTGAGTTATACTTCACGCTGATTTAGGCTGTTGAGGCAAAGGCCAATATGACTGACGTTCCGATTGTATCGGAGTTTGCGGATGTGTTTACCAAGGATCCTACTGGGCTACCACCCCAGCGGGAGATCGACTACACGATTGAGTTAGTGTCAGTATGAAACCTGTGGCCCGCTCGCCATATCGCGTCGTGCCAAAAGAAATGGCTGAATTGAAAGTCCAATTGCTAGAGTTGCTGGAGCAGGGATATATACGCCCAAGTATGTCACCTTGGAGCACACCTGTTCTGTTTGTGAAAAAGAAGGATGGTGGTTTGCGGTTATGTATTAACTAACATGAATTGAATAAGCTGACAGAGAAAAACAAGTATCTGATTCCACAGATAGATGAATTGTCCGATCAGCTGGTGGGATCAACCGTCTACTATAAATTGGATTTGAAATCTGGATATTACCAGTTGAGGATTCGGGAAGGTGACATTCCCAAGACCACATTTGGAACACGCTACAGTCATTTTGAGTTCACGGTAATGCCCTTTGGGCTGTGCAATGCGCCATCGGTGTTTATGGACCTGATGTACCGAACGTTCCGAGATTACTTGGACATGTTTGTGATTGTATTCATTGATGATATTTTGGTGTACTCTCAATCTGAAGCTGATCATGCAAACCACTTACGGTTGGTGTTTCATACCTTGTGAAGGAATAAGCTCTATGCCAAGTTCTCGAAGTGCGAGTTTTGGCTGTCGTCGGTGGCTTTTCTTGGCCATGTGGTAAGTGTAGAGGGCATAGCAGTGGACCCGTCAAAGATAAGAGCCATTCAGGAGTGGCCGGTGTTGTCTTTGGTGGCCGAAGTCAGGAGTTTCCTTGGACTGGCAGGATACTACAGATGCTTTGTTGAAAACTTCTCGCGGATTGCTTTATCTCTGACCACACCGATGCGAAAGGATCAGAAGTTTGTTTTGACACCAGAGTGCGCGCGAGCTTTTGAAGAGCAAAAGAGTCGGTTGACCACGGCGCCTTTGTTGACATCGCCATGTGGTACCGACGGATATGAGATCTACCGTGATGCTTCAGGAAGCGGCTTAGGCTGCGTTCTTCTGTAGTTTGGAAAGGTGATTGCTTATGGCTCACGCCAGTTGAAGGTGCATGAGCAAAATTATCCCGTCCATGACCTAGAGTTGGCGGCGGTGATCTTTGCACTTAAGTTATGGCGGCAATATATTTATGACGTAAAAGTGGATATCTTTACGGACCATAAGAGCCTACAGTACTTGTTGGAGCAGAAGGATCTTAATATGCGACAATGAAGGTGGCTGGAGTTCCTTGGGGACTACACCTTTGAGATTCATTATACTCCCGGGAAGGGAAACGTGGTCGATGATGCCTTGAGTCGTAGGACTCTGTCAAGGGCAAATTGGTTGCAGATGCATGATGAGCGTCTGATCCAGGAGTTGGAAGCGTTAGAGATTTCTTGTGTTGACAAGAATTCCACAGCCGATGCATGTTTGAACTGGACGGAGGTACAATATTACCCGGCGGACAGGATTTGACGAGCAACGGAGTTGGATGAAAGTCTCCAATGCTATGCAAAAGATGGTCTAGATGGCAAATTCTCCTGGGATGACGGCCTTTTGCTGAAAGAGGTCCGGTTGTGCGTCCCGAGTATGGGTAAGTTGCAAGAAGAGTTGATGTACGAAGCTCACTTTATGAAGTACTTAATTCACCCTGGGAGCACAAAGATGTTCAGGGACATGAAGAAGCTATTCTGGTGGCCAGGACTAGAGAAAGATATCGCTCATTATGTGGCCAAGTGCCAATCTTGTGCTTTGGTGAAGGCGGAATGCCAGAAACCTGGAGGGTTCTTGAAGTCGTTGTCGATTCCGGAATGGAAGTTTGATGATATTTCAATGGATTTCGTGCACGGGTTGCCGAGATCTTAACGCGGGAATGATTCAATCTGGGTGATTGTAGACCGATTGATGAAAGTGGCGCACTTCCTTCCGAACAAACAAGACGATTTAGTGGAAATCTTGGAAAAGCTCTATGTGGAGCAGATCGTATGGCTGCACGGTGTTCCTCGTAGCATCGTGAGTGACCATGATGAGCGATTCACATTGAATGATTGGAGGCTAGTCCATCAGCTATTGGGCACAAAATTATCATTTAGTACGGCCTTTCATCCCCAAAGGTATGGCCAAACTGAGAGGACCAACAAGGCAATGCAGAATATGCTCTGAATGTGCGCCCTGGACTTTGGTAAGAGATGGGAAGATCATCTCTATATGGTGGAGTTTTCCTACAACAATAGCCACCAAGCGAGCATCAGTATGGCACCGTTTGAAGCTCTGTATGGTCGGAAGTGTCGTACACCATTAGCTTGGGCAGAAGCAGGCGAATCCAAACTGTATAGGCGTAAAGATGTCGATGAAGCTAACTCAACGATATGCACTATTCGGGAACGACTACTGATAGCCCAGGATCGACAAGCAAAGTACTACAACACCAAGCACCGCAACGTGGAGTTCGCGGTGGGCGATTGGATATATTTGAAGATCAAGCCCTTCAAAGGCGTGTCTAGGATTTGGTGTCTGAAAAAGTTGAGTCTGAGATATCTTGGTCCGTTTGAAGTGGTGGAGCGAATTGGGGAAGCTGCATATCGGCTAGCTCTTTCGGCAAACTTGGGTTGATTACATGATGTTTTTCACATCTCGGTGCTTCGGAAAGCCATCAAAGATCCAGCTCTAGTGATCGAGAATGATCGTGTGCCGGTTGAGTATGGGCTAACGACGAAGGTTAGGCCCATTCGGATCGAGGATCGCACCGATAAATAGTTGCGGAACAAGGCAATCGGGATGGTCAAAGTCTGGTGGGACAATTGTGGCCGTGAGGAGCTAACATGGGAGTGAGACCAGACCATGCGAGCTGAATTTCCCGAGCTATTTGTGTAAAATGTTATGCAGTGCGTGTCAAGGTGTATTAAACTTCGGTGAAGTTATAACATTTTGTTTTTGATTTCCTTATTGTGCGCAAATTTCGGCATGAAATTTATTGTAAGGAAGGGATGGTTGTAACAACCCAAATCCCAAGATTGGGTTTAAGTTGGGTGACACGGCCTGGGACACGGGCATGTCCTAGGGCGTGTCCTACTATGTATAGATGAGCAGCCTGTCAAGTGCTCGACGAACTGTATTCGACGAGTTCTCGAGAGGGAACACGCCCTGTGACACGGGCTTGTCAGAGGGCTTGTCCCCCTTTGGTCGACGAACTTATCTCGACAAAGAACACACTGGAGGCGTGTTTGATGCCGTGTAAGGGCACACGACCTGTGACACGGGCGTGTCACATGGTCGTATCCTTTTCTGGATTTGGCCAGGGCAGTGAGGCCTGGTGAACACTGGCAGCACACTGTTGTGTCTCTGGGCACACGGCCTGTGACACGGGCATGTCATATGGTCGTGTCTTGCTCGGGTTGAGATGGGTGTATACCACCTGAGGTATACGGCCGCAGACACGGGCATTTCTGAAGGTGTGTCCAGTCACACGGCCTATGACACGGGCGTGTCACATGGCCGTGTACTCTTCTGGATAAGTCGGTTGTGTGCCGCTTAAGGTATAGTGCCTATGACATGGGCGTGTCACAAGCAGTGTTAGGCAAAAATAAGACTTTTGTGGCAAAATCATGGCCGTCCATTTTTTTTAGCTAGGATCTGATTGCTCAGGCTACACCCTGCTGCCTTAAGGACGAGAATAAAAAGGGAATTCTCATTTTGAACTTGGCCATTCTCTTTCGAAGAAAGCTAGAGAGAAGGGAGAGCAAGGAGGAGGAGGGAAGGAGCCAGCCACCGATGGAGCTGTTGAGTTCCAATTCGAGATCTGAGGCTAGCGTTGTGGAGGCAAGGCCGCTGCGGTGCTTTCCAGCTGGCTAGAATTCCATGGCTCCAAAGCAATCGTCAAGGGTAACGATCTTCCTTCTTGGACATGTGAAGTCCTCCTTTTTGGCATGTGCATGGGATTCCCCCACCAGAGGGTGGAGTGTGAAGGGAGTTCCCTTGGGTTGATTCTTGGAATCCCCAATAATTTGCCATATAGATCCGGAAATGGAGTACGGAATAGGAATGCTGTGTGAAGCACATCTGGACAGGTTGGTTTGGATTGGTGATGTTGCATTTACATACTGGATAAGTCTCTGCGATGAAACGTGTAGTTTATAGAGTTGATGGGTTGGACCTGTGAAGGGCAGTAACAGGAAGTATTGGAGAAGTCCAGGAAAAGACCCTTGTGATGCTTGTGATGCTTGATGGGTTGTGCCTGTGAAGGGTAGTAGCAAGAAATACTAGTGTGGAAGCCCAGGAAAATACCCGCAAGTGCTTGTGTTGTATACTTGAAAGACCAGTGTTTCTGGCACTGCACATGGCTGCAGGAATTGCTGGTCACGTGAGCCAGCTAAGGTTGGGGCTAGGGATGGAAAATGAGTTCTATTGCTAACGCAGGGCGTGGCTCCTAGCTAACCTGTGATTGTGAATCCAGTCCGTCGTGGACATTGTGGCTATTGTTAACTTGATGAGTTCTTGAAAACGGTCTCGTGCCAAACAGGTAAGGTGAAACCGACCCGCGCCTTTTATTTAGCCACGAGTAAATTGGTATTCGGTGATGGAAAGGCAACTTGAGCAACGGGGGGTGGTTGATCCGACCTATGTTATGTCCGTCCGACTTGAAGACCTGAAAGTGTTGTCTGTTGGAGCGCATAGCGAGACTCTTAGGCCTGCGCGCCACTAAGAATAAAGTCTCCGGCTGAATGCCATGGAGCAAAATACTCAATTTTACCATTGTGTTTTGGCCCTGATACGGTGGTGGGACCCTGGTTCGCCGGTACACCGAGAATGTTCCCTGAGTGCACGGATCGTCGGGCCGTGTAGCTGATGGTTGTGATGGATTGTTTGTGCGTGAGGACATAATGTGTGATATAATCTATCTGCATATAAATTGATATGCCTACAGGGAAGGAATACCACTGCCCCGGGAAAGGGGTAAAGTCGTTATAAATTTTTCAGCTAAATGCGGACCGTTGCCTTGTTTGCCACCGTTGGGTGGGCTATCCTTGTACAGGTGCTGGAGAGCCGAGAGGGACATATAAAGGCTGAAGTCCCTACTGCTGCTGCTGCTAGCCCTTGAAGGCTAAGCTAAAAAATGTTATGTTTGTTCATGTGTGGCCGGCCTGCGCCTCGATGTTTGGAAGCCACTTTTGTAAAGAGCAACTTTAAGGCCCTAAGGCCACACGATATTGTATTTGATGTACATTCCTATATAAATGTGGGTTTTTAAATCAGTGGACATTCATGGTTGGAGTTCAGTATTTCTGTTAAAAGCTTCTGCTAGAATGCTATGAGTTAGGATGCGCAACTCTGATATCACCCATGACTTCGCCGCCTGTTTTGTGGAATATGGTGTGGGGCCCCGGCCGGACCTTCTATTATATGCTACATGAACAGATGGAGATATTACAAAAGCTTTGTGGTGATAGCACTCACATGACTTGTTCTTCTCAAGAGGTTTTTCCATAATGTGTTTAACTTTTGGAGCTTTTTTGATGTTATGACCATGACTATAAGGGTCGTAGCTCTGAAGAGTGATCTCCTCATAAGATGCCTTGAAGACACTTTCACCAAAGTTCCGGGGATGGGTCCATCCTTGGTACTAAGACTTGGGCTCTACATAAGTTGGCCTGGCAAAGTGACCGTAGGATGAATTAAGATCAAACTCGTTTGTTAGAAAGATAACCTTTTTAAATGAAGTTTAGTCTTGAGGAGCTTTCCCCTTCTCCTTGGATAGAGATTTCTTGGCAGCCTTATTTCTTCTTTGGGCTTTATTTCTCCTAGAAAATTTACTAGGGGCAACCACATGGCCTAAGCCAGCTCATTTACCCTGGGCAGAGAATTCACCAACAAGTTGTTCTTCTAACTTTTGAATGATTTTCTCCTTCAGTTTCAGGTGCTCAAGAGCTTTATTATATTCTTACATCGCATAATGGAGTTCCTTTCTGAGTGAGTCCATTATTATGACATCCTCCCTCTAAGTTCTCTCCTCAGCCTTAAGAGATTCAATCTCCTTTGCTTGAGTTCTTGTGATTGTTCGACATTTGTTGTAAGACTTGATTAACTCTTTGTATTTAGTCATGAGTTAAGATTCATCATCAGACGAACAGTCCTCATGATCATGGTCAGAATAATCTGATTCAGAGAGAGGGGTGTGAGAGTTAACCTTCCTAGTGTATTGGGGTTCTTCTTCCTCATCTGTCTGTGCCATCAGCCCAAAGTAGGCTTCCGCTTCCTAACTTGACTCAGATGAGTGAGAGTCACTAAGAGTCTTGGCCTTCTTGGCTACTAGGCTTCTTTCAGATTTCGTTTTACTATACGATGACTTCTTTTCCTCTCTTCTTTCAGAGTCACTAAGATGGTCACCAGATTTTGGTGGCTCTGGCTTGCTGCATCACTTTTGTAATCTTTTTGTCTTTTCTAAATCTTGTGGAGATGTAAATCGACCGATAAGGGTCATTGGAATCCGGGTAGGACTCAGTGGGAAATTATCCTGTGGATAAGGACGTCTAGATCGGGAGGATCTAGTAGGGCTCTAAGACCCTCCCTTGTGTGGAGGTGAAGAGCCGGCTCGAAGACTTTTCCTGGAGGGAAAAGGAGAGAGCCAACCGGTCCGTGGAGCGGATCGATATAGAAACCAAAAGATCGTTTCTACTCATCACCTCGATCTCCGGCGTCACAGAGGTCACCTTTTTGTACACACCTAGAACAATTGTGTTTTTGAATTCTTGCAATAAAATCCTATATCTTTGTGTTGATTATTTCTGGATGTGTGTTGTGATTGCTTAGAAAGTTTGTGTGTTTGTAGGAGTTGATCACAGATTTGTACAGGAAAACGAGTTCATAGACTTATTGTCGCACGTTAGCTATCTAACGCCCTATGGTAGCTTCCAAAACTCGATTTCCTGGAACAAAATATTTTAAATTTCAAACAACGATGCAAACCTTATTCACCCCCCTCCAAGGTTGAGCACAAGATCCAACAATCATACCATAAAAGGACTAAAGAGCAATTTGAACGTTCTTTTGAATGTTGATACGAATGCAAAACCATGATTGATGCTCACAATCTATCAATGGCTCATTTTGACAATACAATGGAATCCTATGTCAATGTTATAGCTGATGAATTTAGAAAGGAGGAGGATGCCCTTTAAGCTAAGGTGGATGTTGTTGAGGCTGTCATGCTTGCAAACTTCAAATAAGTAAATGACTAGAGTTATGACAACTTTGTTTGGCTACATGGTCAAATGTTTGGAAGGCCAGGTCAGGATAATACAAGCTTTCCAATAACTGTTGTGCCTACTCTAGGAAATGTTGAAGCTCATCCCACTGAGGGTTACTCTCAATACTAGACAGACATATGGGTTTTCTCTCAGAACAGGTCTGATGTTGTTGTGTATCAAGAGGTTCAAGTGGTTGAAGATATTCCTCCTCTTGTGTACAAAAGAAGAAGATATGGTGAAGGCACATCTGTTGTTAGGTCAGAGCCAGTCAGATATATGCCTAACAGAGAGATGGTTGAGGTATAGTTATAATTTCAAGAGGAATTATCTTATACTCCTTCATCTTGGTTGATATTGGAGGAGAAAATAGGTGGGACCACTATGATAGAGATGAGTGGCACAAGTATGAGGTGGCCAGCGCGAAGAGAAGAATTCATTTTAGAAAGCACATATTTGATGATCCAGTGACACCTACAGCCCCACCGAGATATTATACTAAGCCAAAGGCTTACTTCATCCGAACACGTCAGAAGAGCCAGGGTAGGCAGGGCTGACATTCTTATATTCTGTTTTGGTTATTATGTGTGGTTGTGGTTGCCACCAAATAATGAACTCTTATATATATATATATATATATATATATATATATATATATATATATATATATATATATATATATATAATTTAAATATTTTGACTGGAATGTGCGCATTGTTTAATTTTCTTTAATTCGTATATCATTTTAGTTTTATGCTTTATTATTATTGTTTGTGCAATTCACCTTAGCTTATAGGGTTCCGACTTCTTCAAATAGGTGGAGATTGTTGGGTATTGTATCCATAATAACTCTGATTTGAAGAAGGGTCCAGTTAAGCTAATATGAATTGAGATTGTATTTGATGTTGTATTTTCAGTTATGTACTTGCAAGTTTTCATTGCTAAGTGCATACCAATGTCAGGTTACGGTGGGTCAGTAAATACGGGACTATACAATGTAATCCTTCATTGTGTAGGCCAATGTGTTGACTCACGTGTAATCTCTCTATTAGGGTGTACTTCTATCCCAAGTGCATGAGGAGGATCTAGGAAGAAGGACTTGGAATCCGAAGAACAGAAATTTTACCCAAGTAAAATTCTTCGAGTATTGTAAGGGATATTCGTCGAATTCGTCGAGTATACTCGTTTATACTCGTCGAATTCATCGTGTATACTTTCTAACACTCGTCGAATTCATCATAATGTACTTGAGGTAAAATCTCTGAGAGTTGGAAAATTAGCCAAGTAAAAAACATTGAGTATTTTCATGTATACTCGTCGAATTCGTCAAATTTATCTAATGATACTCGCTGAATTAGTCAAGTATACTAGTTGATACCGGACGAGTTCGTCGAGTCAACTCAAATTTTCTTCTCTGGATTTTCTAAGTAAAATTCATCGACTATCATCGGGTCAGGAGTCGACTGCATCGAGTGAGCTAGTTGATATTCGTCGAGTGCGTCGAGTACATTAAGTCAGCTAATCGATACTCGTCGAGTGCGTCGAGTGTGTCTGGGCATCGAGTGCGTCGAGAGAGCTAGCTGATACTCATCGAATTCGTCGAGTATACTAGTTGATACTCGTTGAATTCATCGAGTATGGCTTCAGCATTGCGGTGAGTGGCTAGCTGGTTTGAGGTGAATTTCTCTATGTACATTTCGTCAAATATCACTACTAGATCGGCGAGTATACTCAAGTATATTCAACGATACTCGACGAAAAGGATGGCCATGCACAGTAATTTTGCAAGTCTCGTTTTGGAAATTCTTTTATAATCGTTACTATTGAGGATTCCTATAAATACCTAGGGTGGATTTTTCATCAACCCTAATCGTGCTAATTGCCCAAAAATTCAAAATCGTAAAAAATTCCAAAAGTGAAACTGTCGGCACCTTTGCAATTCGCGACTTTCGTTCAGCCGACTCAAGCAGTGCACGATTCGATCTGCCTCTTCCGATTCAACTAGATCCTTGGATTCTGAAGATCTCTATCCCTTTAGATCTAGTCATTTTGAGATTTAAGATTCAAAGTCTTCAAGGTTTTTGATTTCACTGTATTCTCCAAGTTATTCAAGTTAAACCTAAATGAAGAATGATTATAGAAGACTTCAAATATTGTCAAGATTATTTGTAAAACTTTTGTGTAATTTTATTTTACATTTGTAGGAGATTTATCTCCGAGTTGTAGATCCGTTTGTGGATCGAGTTGTAGATTCGTTTGTGTATCGAGTTGTAAATCCATTTGTGTATCGAGTTGTAAATTCATTTATGGATCGAGTTGTAGATCCGTTTGTTGATCGAGTTGTAGATCCGGTTGTGGATTGAGTGGTAGGAAAGTTGTCTCTGAGTTGTAGGAGTTGTGGCACCGATGTGTAAAAATTTTCGAAATCTGAGAAAGGTGAAGTAGCCGAATCTAGCCCTTCATGGTAGATAGGCGAGATGGGACAGTGGATATACCCAACTCAGGGAAACACTATAAATCTCTATGTTTGTGTGCTCTCAATTTTTGAAGTATTTTTATTTCGCGAAAAGACAGACATCACATAACTGCTATAGGCCAGACATCATGTTTGCTACATTTATTTGTCTTAGATACCAGACTTACCCTAAAGAGTCTAATTATTCTGCATTTAAGAGAATTTTGAGATATCTCAAGGGCACACCTAATCTTGGCCTATGGAATCCTAGGAATATTGTTTTTGAACTAACTGGGTATTCAGATGCAAATTTTGCTGGCTACAGAGAAGATAGGAAAAGCACATCTAGCTCCGGTCAATTTCAAGGAAGAAGGTGTATATCTTAGAGCTGCAAGAAGCAAACTAGTATGGAATCAGAATATATATCTGTTGGAAGTTGTTGTGCTCAACTATTATGGATCCAGCATGGGCTCCAAGACTACAACATCAAGCTAAGTAAAACTCCTATGCATTGTGATTCTACTAGTGCAATCTCTATTGCAAGGAATGATGTATCTCATAGCAGGACTAAGCGCATAGAGATTAGATTTCATGTTATTAGAGAGAACATGAAATGAGAGGATATCAATCTTCAGTTTGTCCCCACAGATAAGCAGGTGGCTGATTTCTTCACTAAGCCACTAGATGAAGCCAAATTCAACTCCTTCAAATTTGAATTGGGTATGATGAACTTAGCATAGCTTCAGTTGCTCTTTATGTATTTTAGTTGCATATGATATTTACCTATGCAAAAGCATAAAGCAATTATGGAGCAAGGGTTCAAGCATCGAGTGCGCTGAGTAAACAACAGGCGTCGAAAGCGTCGAGTGCGTTGAATCAACTCAATGCAGATTTCCAGAGACTTCTATTTACGGTAAATCTACTGGATTAATCTGAACTCTTGATCTCCTCTTGAACCTCGAAACAGGCGTGCGCCTCTCCACATTCTCAAATTAGAGGTATGTATAAATAGAATGGTGTGTGCTTAGAATAAAATACACTATTCCTTGCCCTTCTCTGCCCGCTGTGACGAAAAGACAAAAGCTCGAAACACTATAGAATCTCACAGAAACAATGGCACCGAGAAGATTAGATTTCCTGTTTGAGGGTTCAGAGTTGGTTAGAAATGGGTTCAAGGATGCGCCTGAGGAAGTTCAGCTATTTTTCCACCTCCTATAGGTCCCTGACCTAGAATATGTTCTTTCAGAGCATAGTCTGATATGGAAGAAGGAAGTACTTGAGTTATATTTAAATGCTAAGGTCGACTCATCATTTGCTAAAATCAGGTCTTCCATCTGTGGAAAAAAGGTCAAGGTTACCCCAAAAGACTGAGTAAGGCACTATAACTACCCAAGTTTAGGTTGTTAGATGAAGAAGAAGAATAAGATGAAACTGATGTCAGAGCTGCCCTGAAGTGGTGTGGATTGTCAAAGCACTCCACTGGACCAATCATGAGAAGTGAACCGAACGTAAAAGGAAGATTCCTAGTAGATCTTGTTGGGAAGGCACTACTGTGTAAGTCTGCACTCATTATAAAATTTCTAAAAAGATGTTCGAGTTGATGGCAAGGATAATTCTTTCCAAGAAAGCAGATTGGGGAAGGGTACTTTTTGATAGAATTCTAGAATGTATCCCAGTGCTAAACATGGGTAGGATTCTGTCTCTATTTCTACACATCAAAGTTCTAGAGATCCTTAACATGATGCTAGGAACAAAAATCCATCATATGAGGACGATGGACTCAAAAAAGCTCGATTGGTTAGACAGAGTTCTGTTGCCACATGAACAGATAGTTGACAAGAAGAAGAAGAAGAAAGTTGTTCTGATTACTGAGGAAATATATAACGCAGTTCCTCTGAGAAGAAAGAAGTGGAGCCACATAATCCCCAGCTCACTGAGTCTACTGAAGAGACCAGAAGAGATATGAGTGCTCAGGTATCAATATCTTCTGTACTTGTTGTAAGGAGCCAATTGGCAAGAATACTGTCTAAAGAGATTCTAGATTAAACTCTGAAATTTCTGAGTGGACAAGAAATAGAGAATATCTGTGCAGATGTTGAGGGAGAGACATCTATAATGGGTGCTTCAGTTGAGGGGGAGACTTCTTAGATACCTATTCCTTTGAGGGGGAGACCTTCCAATATGTTCAAGAATAATTAGACACCTTCATTGAGAATCTGCAGAAAATGATTGCACAAACTCCTGAGGGTGTTAAAGTTATTTTATTCTATCCTTAAGTTGAGGAGGAGCAAGTCCTTGAGAGGATTATGGAAGATTCTCTAACCACTGCCACCTCGGAGCAACAAATTCCCATGGGGAATGCAGAAGACCAAGATGTCCTTAAGGACAAGGCTGAAGTTGAGGGGGAGATTCACTCTGAACTCCCTGCTCAGATATTGTACATGATATTGTCTCCTCTGCATCTGACAAAGACATTGTTGATGCCAATGTACAAGCTGAAGAACATTCTTCAGAATATATGATTCCAGATTCAGAAGACAGGATTCCTGTAAGGGATAGGGATGAGGAGGTCTGTGACCAAGGCAAGTCTACTAAAGCTGATCAGATGTCCTCCTCCATTCTAGCCCAACTAAAAGGTTTGTTAGACGACCAAAGAAGACAATTGGAACACTACATTGATGACTCCATCAAGGAAGTGAGACAAGCTCTTTCTACTGAGATAAAGTCCATCGAGTTTGAGGTCAACCTGTTGAAAGAAAACACTGTATCATTCTTCATGAGAGATGCACCTGCTGTCACATTCACTGAAGGGATTCTTTTAGAGATCATACGAACACAATAGGACATTTTCGAGAACCGGAACAGAATATCATGCAACATGGAGATTGTCCATAATGTCGATAAGAAACTGATGGATACATACAAGCTCACAATTGAAAGAATAATGGATGCATGCACTGAAGTTCTAGATGACCACTTGCGCCCAATTAAAAACCATGGGTATAAACTACCTAGATGTGCAGTTAGCTGCAGCCAGCTCCTCCCTGACTAAGACTATATTTGAATAAATTAGAAAGGGGGAGAATGTAATGATAAAGGCTAATACTGAAAATGCAGTTTGGATTACAAATGTAATCAGAGGCTCAATGGGTCTTGAGCCACTCTCATATGAAAACATTTACCCTGCTCCAATTCATGAAGATCTCTATGGTGCTCAATATGGTGTTGATCAGAGTGGTGGCCAATATGCTGAACAGAGTGGTGCTCAGTGGGCTGAACCTTCAACTACTGATGTAATTCCTACATTCAGCCCCACTATTAATCAGATTGTCAGGGCCAACGGCAAGTCAATTGTTGAAGAAGAAGAAGTTAGGCTCAGTAAGAAGAGACACATAGAAGAGATGGAGACCAGGACAGACTTTGAGCAATGGAGTCCTCAATCAAGAACTATAATATTGTCTTCCTATGATCAAGTCAAATCCAAGAAAATTGAAAGAGGAAAGTTCTATAGCTTCTTAGAATAGGCCAAGCTTGAAAGGAATGAAGGGCTAACAAAAAAATTCAAAAGGGATAAAAAGTCAAGCGCACTGCCACCAGATGTTGTGGAGGCCGGCAAGTATTTCCCCAAGCCTTACAATTATTTTGAAAGACATAAGGAAAATGAAAAACAACAAAGACAAGGAGAAGGCTGCCAAGGAACCCTGTGGCGGATGGTGATTAAGGAACCTAAAACAAGAGATGTTTCTTAATTTCCTTAAGGGGTTGTTGGAATATGAATGTTTTGTATTAAGCAGACAATCTGTTTATGAATATTTCCTTATATAAAAATCTTATATGTATGTGTTTACATCTTATGGATTTTATACACATCTTATTGATATCATATTTTGTAATGCTTATCTGCTTAATTAAGTAGTGTATATCATTGACTAGGGTTCGGACTTTTTCAAATCGGGGAAGATTGTTTGGTCAATTGATCACAATGTCCTAGATTTGAAGAAATCTTACAAGTCAATGGCATACACATGAATGTACTTGATGCATGCCCTAAGTTCAATGTATGCAGGTTGTTCTATGTTGAACTTATATGATAGGTAGTCAGAGTCACAAAGACAAATGGACTCATGATAGTATGCTGGCAAGGTAGAAATCATGTTAAATCCAGAAGTGCTGAGTGAAGGCAGTTCACTCAACGCCAAGAGGCTAAAAGCATCGACTGAAGTTCAGGCAGTCAAAGCCTCAGTATTGCCAAAGTAGAAATCAGGTTAAGTCCAGAAGCATTGAGTGAAGGCAGTTCACTCAATGCCTGGAACCAAAAGCATTGATGATGCATGCGATGCCCGGCTCTAATTTATTTAGTGAACACACTGTGTCGCGACGAAAGGAGGCAAGTGCACCTGTCGTAAGTAATACAGGATATTTGGGGGAATATCAAGATCGTATATTTCCCAGGACGGGTTATTATCTCTACTCCTCCAAGATAGACTATTATTTTATTGAAGATAACTTATCGGGTTTTAACTAATTAACCAAGGCGGCTAACTAAACGTAGAAAGTAGGCTGAAAAAGGTCGATGAAGAAATAACGCTCGGCATCGAATCGATTAAAACTAAAATAATTTTTATATAACTAGAGATCTAAAATTTCAATTCAATTAAATGGGCAACTTGGTTGTGGAGATTCCAAAAGAATGAGCTCACCTATATCTAGGACTATCTCTCACCTAAACATTAAGACTATTCGAATGAGCTCTCGTTCGACGAAGGAATCCTCTTAATGACGCATTATGCTAAGAACCCCGCTCTTGGGGGAAACCCAATCCGATAGAATTTTGCGCCTCCTCTCTCGAGGGTTAGTGGGGAACTCTCTTTACCCAAGGGTGGTCGGTCCATACTCACGGCCTCTCAGCTAGCTAGAATATAGACAACAGATATAGAGACCACACATTAATTTATGGTCTCTATGTCTGTTGTCCATACGCTAGCTAGCCGAGACGCCATGCGTATGTACCGATCAACCATGGGTAAAGAGAGTTCTGCACTAACCCTTGAGGGAGGAGGTGCAGAATTCTACCGGATTGTGTCCCCCCCCCCCGCCACGCAATAGCGGGGTTCTTAGCATAATGTGGGCATTAAGAGGAATCCTTTGTCGAACGAGAGCTCGGTCGAATAATCTTAATATTCAGGTGAATGATAGTCCTAGAGATATGTGAGCTCATTGATAAGTTGTAATTATACGCATTTTTCTATGTTTGTATTATGATATTTTAGTTTAGTTTTGCTGTTTTTTAGTTATTTTTATTTAATAAATTTCTCCTTTTTGTAAATATTTACCTAACTTAGCTTAATTTTGTTTTCTGAAATTTTTCAGGAAAATGTCAAAAAATGACCCGACACGCCCGTGTACTTTGGGTCACAGCCGTGACCAGGCCGTGACACTTCATTCCCGTGGAATCAGAAAAATTTGATGAGAACAGATTGACATGCTCGGGGTCACGCCTGTGTCATTTGACATGCCCCGTGACCATGGCCGTGACACTCAAGCTCGATGAAATTCGCTCGACGATCGTCGACCAAGCCAACAGGCCCAGAGTCACGCTCGTGACCTGGTGCGTGACTCCTCCACCCGGCTGACAAGACGCCGCCGATGACTTTTGACGCAACCCGCGCCCAGTTCCACCTCCCCGACACGCCTAGAGTCACGCCCGTGATCGGGGGCGTGACATCCTCGTGTACAACTGTGAAGTAAACTTTCCCGTCAATTCGACGATCACCTCGTGAACAGTAGTGACATGACCCCCGATATGCCCGTTTAGAGGGCGTGTTCTTAGGAAATTTTCTCTATAAATAGGCCATTTCTGTAAGAACCAAGGGTTCACTTTTTTCAGCCACTTTAATGTGTTTTCTGGGCTGCATCCGTGGATTCACTTGATATGTAAGGAGATTTCTCCCCGCTTCCTTTCATGTTTGTTTTTTCTTTAGCTTTAGCTTTGTAATAGTTTGATTATGCTAATAAAAATGTTAGATTTTCTCTCTTTACATGGCATGAAAAATTCATATGGGGTGGCTCATCTCTTTCTCATTTTATCCCTTTGTATCTCCTTGTTTTTCTCTTTATCAAATGTGTGTGTGAGTTTGTAAGTGATGTTTCTATTTCATCTTATTTTTTTTGTTATTGTGATAGAATCTATAGTGATTTTCTTTGCAAAAATGTTGTTAGGATAGTTTCATTTTTGATTTCTAGCTTCTTCATGCTTTAGGTTTAATCTCTTCATTCTTATGATTTTGTAAAAGAGGTTTGAAAGTGATTTTTTTTACTTAGCTTTGTTTTAGGATTGTAAAAACTTTTTTGTTCTTTTCATTTTCTTTTCACTTTTTAATCACTTTTATGAAATCCTAAGAATGAAAAAGTTGTAATTTTATAGTTTGAAAGACTTTAGTTTTTAATTTGTTTTGAAAAACTTTTGTTCTTTTAATTTTAATTTGTTCTTTTATGTGTTTTTTATAAAATCTAAGTATAAAAAGTAGTTATTTTAATTTTTAGGTAACTTTCATTTTATTTTTAGTTTGTGGTGTGAGTGTAGGAGTTAGGTTTTCATTTTATTCTTTAAATTTTCATGTTGTGTGTGTGAGTTTATGAGATAATTTTTCATGCTTTATTTTATTTGCCTTCTTCAATTATGTAGAGTGTGTGAGTGTGTGAGAATAATTTTTAATGCTTTATTTTATCGCTTTCTTCAAATTATGTAGAGTATGTTGTGTGTAGGAGATAGTTTTATTGCTTTCTTTTAATTCGTGTAGAGTGTGTGTGTGTGTGTGCATTTATTTTCGCTCACTCGTTAAGAGTTAAATGGCGTGCTTTTATTTCTCGCCTACTCGTTTGAGTAGGACTTGTAATTTTCTTTTTTTCTTTTTCGCCTACTCGTTAAGAGTTAAATGGAGCGCCCTTATTTCTCGTCTACTCCTTTGAGTAGGATTTGTAATTTTTCTTTTTTTGTAACTTAGTTCTTTTTGTTTATTTATAATTTGAAGTGTGTGTGAGTTCTCGTTTTAGCTAACTTTTTAAGCTTTCTAAATGTTTGTTATTTTCATGTCTTCTTCTTATAATCTTTTAGCGTTTAGTTACGAACTCGCGCCTCATCAAGTTATAAAGTCGTCCCCATACCTATGTGTGGCTAATCGTTATTAGCCTCGACATCGAAGAGCATTGGGACATTTTAAATGATTTGAAATAATTAAAGTTCTTTATTTTCACTTTAATTTTAGGACTTAAGGTTTACCCTTGGTTAATGACGCGTAGGAACAAATATCGATGTGTGGGCCCTATTTCCGTTATCCATATGCTAGCTAGCCGAGAGGCCGTGCGTATGGACAGATCACCCCTGGGTAAAGAGAGTTGCATGCATACCCTCGAGAGAGGACAAGCGTAATTCTTCCGGATTGGGTTCCCCACCCAAAAGCAGGGTTCTTAGCGTAAAGCGGGCGTTAAGAGGAATCGTTCGTCGGACTAACGTTCAGTCGAATAGTCTTAGCGTTCAGGTGAGTGATATCCCTATAGTTAGGTGAGCTCAAATCTGTGGAACTTCCACGACCAAGTTGCCTTTTATTAATTTGAAAACTAAGTTTAATAATTATTAAAAGTTATTTTCGTCTTAATCCGATTTGGTACCGAGCGTTAACCCTTCATCGAATTTTCTAAAAATCATTTTCACACTTTCTTTTCTTTCCATCTTCAGTTAATTAAAATCTCCGTCTTACTTTCAGTAAAATAATTGTCCTCCTAGAGGAGTAAGAATAATCAACCCGACCCCGAGAATAATATGACCTCGGTATTCCCCCGAATATCGAGTACTACTTGCGATAGGCGCACTTGCCTCCCTCAGCAAGCTCGCGGTGTTCGACTCATCGAACTAACAACCCACATAAGAGTCTGTTCGCGGGCTATCAAGTTTTTGGCACCGTTATTGGGGAACTCTTTTGAGTTGTTATTCCTGTAACGCCCCAAAAATGGTATTTGAGTTGGTCGCGTAAAAAGGGATTTTTGGTGCCGGTATAGGGGTACACTGCCTAGGACACGGGCATGTCCAAGGCCGTGTCTGGCTGGTGTTTTGGCCGTTTTCATCCCGAGAAGGACACGGCTAGAAACACGGCTGAATGACACGGGCGTGTCTTGACCCGTGCCCGTATACAAGCCGGTTGAGTTCGACGAAAAGTGTTCAGGAGGAACACGCCAGGCGACACGGGCGTGTCGGGATGACATGTCCCCCTGCATTCGACAATCGACGAAAGTCACTCGACGATTGTCGAGTGACCCTCTGCATTCGACGATCGACGATTTTTGCTTGACGATTGCCGAGTGACACGGGCGTGTTCATACCCGTGTCCCTACCCGTGTTCAGTTGGGTCGTGTCCGTTGACGTGCGGTTATATGTGACACGCCCCCTAGTCACGGGCGTGTCGAGGATCCGACACGGCCTGGGACACGGCCGTGTGCCAAGCCGTGTTCGGCCTAAGTTTGGGGATTTTTGAGCGGATCTGAGCAATTCGTTTTCTTTAAATAAGATCCTACGGCCCAGATGGTTTCCTGCTCTGTTAAGGCAGGGAATAGGGGAGTTAATCCTTCATTTCTCTCCAAGCTTTCTCTTTCCAAGGAGTTAGAGAGAGGAGTAAGAAGAAGGAGGATTTCGGCCGCCGGCGGAGCATCGGAGCACCGTTTTGAGATCTGAGAACGGATCCGTGGAGGAAAGTTCGTTGCGAAGATTTCCATCCGTATAGTTTTTCCATGGCGCCAAAGCGGACTACAAGGGTAACGATTCTCCACTTGAGCATGTGAAGCTCAACCTTTCTATATAGGGAATCCCGCTCCAGCGAGTGTGCGGTGAGTGCGTGGTGTTCCTTGTGGTTGATGTGAATAGTCCCCCTTGTGTTGCATATATAGTCCGGAATCGAAGTACGGGCATAGACATTATGTGTGAAGCCTACCCGGACGTGTGTTGTCTGGATCGGTGATGTTGCATTTGATATGTTTTGCCGGAGAATACTCCGTGCTTTGGGTTTTTCGGGTTTCTACGCGGTAGAGTGCAGCACAGATCATTGGGGATTAACTCCAAGGCGCACTCAGAAAACTGAGCGGAAACGTGTTCTGCTAACTTGGCGGTCAGGGAACTGACCTTGAACATAACTGGGTTATGTGATTGTTCGGAAAAGTTGTGGGATCCGAGAGAAGCTTGGCTCGTGCGTACGTCTTAAAGTGACTACGTGGTGTGAGCAACGGGCAAGTGGAATTTGACCTAGGCTATGTGGTTCGGTGTGAGAGACCCGAAAAGGGGACTGGCAGTTGGCATAGTCGGGAGCCTTAGACAGTGGTCAGAAAGGCTAAATGCTCATGTGGTTGCCATCTTTAGGATGGTGGTGAAGACGCTGAAGTGTCAGGATTCACCGTTAATGTGCCCTGAGTGCACGGGGTGTTTGGCCGTGTGAGCCTACACCTGTGGCGTAGTATATTTGCGCTTTATTATTTTACTGGGCTAATGATATGCAGGAAAAGAGCACCGCCATCCCGAGCAAGGGGCGGGGTCGTTATAATTTGGTCGGCTTTTGGCTGACCGTTGCTTTGTTTGCCACCGTGCGGTGGAATGTTGCTTGTAGGTGCTGCGGAGCCGAGTACCAAGTAGCGGGCTGGAGCCCATGTTGCTGTGTTGGCCTAGAAGGCCAAAGCGAATAGTTGTACTTTACTTTTGTCATGTGTGGCCGGCCTGCGAGCCGATGTATGGAAAATATTATTTAACCAAGTGAACCTCTGTAAGGCCATAAGGCCAAGTATCTTTCAGTGTATTGTTATTTCATTCTAGTGGTAGTGATTGTGGACATTCATGTTATTTGGATACAAGTTTGGGTTCTTTCTACTTTTAAAAAAACTTCCGCTAGAATGCTCTGTGTAGGACGAGTAGTCTTAATTGGGATGTTTGGATATTCTTATGTAACCCTTCCGACTGTCTGTGGTATATGGCATCGGGTTTCAGTTGGACCTTCTGTTATATGCCATATGACGGATGGGGGTGTTACAATTCTGAATTTCGGAGTCTATTACTTTTATGTATTTTTCTATAAACAAAACTAACAATTTTATTTTAAATAAAATCAAAAAAGAAGAGTTTCTTTTGTTTTATTTTTATTTTGGGTGTATGACCCATGGACAACCCTCGGAGTCTGAAGATTTTGACTCCGACCCTGAGAACCCCCTATCGTAGTTATGGCCTCCCCTAACCCTGCCTCGGCGGCCGAGCGTACTATGTCTTATTACGCCCGGCCTAACCTATATGATACTGGGTCTAGTATTGTTTGCCCTACGGTGGCAAATAATAATTTTGAAATAAAATCAAGTGTCATTCAAATGGTCCAAAATGCCGTGCAGTTCGATGGACTGCCAGATGAGGACCTGAATGTCCACTTGTCTAACTTTTTGGAAATATGCGACACCTTCAAGATTAATGGCGTCACTGATGATGCCATTCGCTTGCACCTATTTCCTTTTTCCCTTAAGTGTAAAGCCAAGGTGTGGTTGAATTCCCTCCCGCGAGGATGTATCACCACGTGGGCTGAGTTGACGGAGAGGTTCCTGACGAAGTACTTTCCGCCCGCAAAAACTACAAAGTTGCGGGCGGACATTTCTTCGTTTGTGCAAAACGATCCTGAGTCTCATTATGAGACTTGGGAACGGTTTAAGGAGTTCCTCCGCCGGTGCCCGCACCATGGGATGCCAACGTGGTTGCAGGTACAATTTTTTTATAACGGCCTTAACTTTTAGACGCGTCAAATGATTGACGCGGCTGTCGGGGGTACCTTGAATAACAAAACCCCCAGGCCGCCCAGGCTTTATTCGAAGAGATGGCTATGAACACCTATCAATGGAATGTCCCGCGGGGATGCCCAAAGCCGGCGGCCGGCCTTTCTGAAGTGTATGTCACTGCTCTCTTAACCCTTCAAGTTGAAAGGTTAACAAAGCAGGTGGTGGAGATGTCTGCTGCCTCCTCCACTCCGCCTTGTTTTATTCCCCAAAACGTCTTTGTAGCTGAAGAGTTCGTGGACTTCGTAGGAAATTCGGGCCATCCTTCCTTCAACCCCAACAACAACCCTTATAGTAATAACTATAATCCGGGTTGGAGGAATCACCCCAATTTTTCTTGGAGCAACCCGAACAATGCGCATCGCCCCCCCTATTTCTTTTACAACCGTTTTTTTGCAGCCTCCCCCTCTTCCAAAACCCTCCCCGACGGAGGAGAATTTTTCTAAATATATAGCGTCCAACGAATCAAATATTTGTAACATCACCGGATTGCTAAAAACCCTTGAATAACAGGTTGGACAACTGGAAAGGATGATGTTCGAGCGCACGCTCGGGGCACTACCGGGAAACACGGAGCCCAACCCTCGGGAGAACACCAACACTATAACCCTCCGTAGCGGAAAGGAGGTGATCGATCCAAAAAGGATCGATCCACCGGGTTTCTGATGGGCCTCCCCAAATGTGTTTCAGGGAAGCTTCTACCCCCCCTCTCTTTATTTTCTTTGTCAATATTGTCTTTTCTCTTTTGTTCTGCATACTTACGTTGCAACATTTGGGATAATGTTGGACTTCAGTATGGTGGTATTTTCGTGCTTTATTTTATGCACTTCTATTTTCTGCATTTCAAAAACCCAAAAAAAATTATATAACAACAAAACAAAACACAAAAATAAATTTAAAATGAAAAATCCAAAACAATTTTCTCTTTTCTTTTAAACAAAAATTCAAAAAATTCTAAAACACAAAATCCAAAAAAAAATTCTTTTCCTTTCTTTTTATTACAAAAATTCCAAAAAATTATAAAACAAAAATTCCAAAAACTTTTTTAGTTTTATTTTGTAAATATTTCTTCTTTTCTCTTTTTCCTCTTCCTTTCTTTCTTTTCTTTGTAATTATCATTTCTCTTTTTCCTTATTTTGTAAATATTTGCTTATAAAAACCAAAAAAGTTAGAAAAGAAAGAAAAAATAGTTCAAAAAATATATATTTCTTATTGTTTTTTCGTATGTATATAATAACAAATCTCAAAACAAAACAAAAAGATAATAAGTCAAAAATTCAAAAAAAAATTGAGTAAAACAAAACAAAAATTCAAAAAAAAAGATAATAAATTAAAAACACAAAAAAATGATGACAAAAGCTATAAAAATTCAAAACAAATGTTTTGAAATAAATAAATCAAGTATACCATTCTTAATTTTTTTGGTATCCAAAAATTTTGTTTTGAGTTTATTTATATGTGAATTTTATTAATTCTTTATTTGCTATTCGTTTGTTAATTATTGATTGAAATATTTAAATAGCAGGGGTTAAGTTTTAAAGAATTCATTATGCTTTGTTAAAAATAGAGAACTCGTTTTAGACACTACTTCTAACTTTTCATTGATAGGAGCACGAGTATTATGTTAGAAAATAACAATTATAGAATTCAATTATGTTTACTTTTAGATTTCTGAAAAATTGGAACGTACAATTTATTAAGGTTGCTCTCAAAAGGTTTTTAATTAAAAACCTAGTTTTCTTTTCTCCCCTTATCATGCCTTACTTGGCATGATAAAATTTTTATCTAAAAAAAGATCATATGTCAATGAGAATAAGATTTCATTCTGTAAACATAGGCACCCAATAATTTAAAAAGATTATATGTTACGGAGTAAGAGGATAAAATTCATTACTCCCACACATATACATTGGGTCAATTTTATTATGAAGTTGAAAAAGAAAAAAATGATATTAGGAAAATAAGATTTCATTTTCCTAATAATCCAAAAAGAAAAAAAATGGTGGTTCGAGAAAAATCACCTCACCTCAATATCCAAACCCTCTTCATAAACCAACATCAACCCACTTAGCCAATTTCACGATTCTAGAATTAATTCAAAAATCTTTTTGAGAGCATAATTTGTAAATTGCATTATTTCCAGTAAAACTCCTATAAGCTAAAATTCATATAATTCCAAACTATTTTTGTTATTCTAACCATCACAATTATTGCTTTCTATTTGATTACATCAAGAAGTCTTTTGGCCAAAATTTTTGCGCTATTTAATTCATCTACATAATTTTAGGACTTAACTCTTACATCTCGTATATTTATTTAGATCTCTCTTATAATTAATTAAGCGGTAGCTAAACTTAGAGTTTCTTTTATTCCTTATAAGTTCACCGCAAACTTTTGCTCTGGAATAACAAAAGCTTAAGTATGGCGGTATTTGATAAGTTGTAATTATATGCATTTTTCTATGTTTTTATTATGATATTTTAGTTTAGTATTGCCTTTTTTTACTTAGTTCTATTTAATAAATTGCTCCTTTTTGTAAATATTTACCTCACTTAGCTTAATTTTATTTTCTGAAATTTTTCAGGAAAAAGTGAAAAAATGACCTGGCACGCCCGTATACTTTGGGTCACGCCCGTGACCAGGCCGTGACACTTCATTTCCCATGGAATCAGAAAAATTTGATGAGAAAAGTTTGACATGCCCGGGGTCACGCCGGTGTCATTTGACATGCCCCGTGACCATGGTCGTGACACTCAAGCTCGATGAAATTCGCTCGACGATCGTCGACTAAGCCAACACGCCCAGAGTCACGCCCGTGACCTGGGGCATGACTCCTCCACCTAGCCTACAAGACGCCGCGGCGACTTTTGATGCAACCCGCACCCAGTTCCACCTCCCCGACACGCCCAGAGTCACGCCCGTGACCGGGGCGGTGACATCCTCATTTACAGCCACGAAGTAAACTTTCCCGACAATTCGACGATCACCTCATGAACAGTAGTGACACCCCCCCCCCCCCCCCCCGACACGCCCGTTTCAGAGGCCGTGTTCTTAGGAAATTTTCTCTATAAATAGGTCATTTCTGTAAGAACCAAGGGTTCACTTTTTTGAGCCACTTTAGTGTGTTTTGTGGGCTGCATCCGTGGATTCACTTGCTATGTAAGGAGATTTCTCCTCCCTTCCTTTCATGTTTGTTTTTGCTTTAACTTTAGCTTTGTAATAGTTTGATTATGATAATAAAAATGTTAGATTTTGTCTCTTTACATGACACGAAAAATTCATATGGGGTGGCTCATCTCTTTCTCCATTTATCCCTTTGTATCTCCTTGTTTTTCTCTTTATCAAATGTGTGTGTGAGTTTGTAAGTGATGTTTCTATTTCATCTTATTTTGTTTTATTATTGTGATAGAAGCTATAGTGATTTTCCTTGCAAAAATATTGTTAGGATAGTTTCATTTTTGATTTCTAGCTTCTTCATGCTTTAGGTTTTATCTCTTCATTCTTATGATTTTGTAAAAGAGGTTTGAAAGTGATTTTGTTTTTTACTTAGCTTTGTTTTAGGATTGTAAAACCTTTTTTGTTCTTTTCATTTTCTTTTCACTTTTTAATCACTTTTATGAAATCCTAAGAATGAAAAAGTTGTAATTTTAATGTTTGAAAGACTTTAGTTTTTAATTTGTTTTGAAAAACTTTTGTTCTTTTAATTTTAATTTGTCCTTTTTATACGTTTTTGATAAAATCTAAGTATAAAAAGTAGTTGTTTTCATTTTTAGCTAACTTTCATTTTGTTTTTAGTTTGTGTGTGTGAGTGTATGAGTTAGGTTTTCATTTTGTTCTTTAAATTTTCATGTTGTGTGTGTGAGTTTATGAGATAATTTTTCATGCTTTATTTTATTTGCTTTCTTCAATTATGTAGAGTGTGTGAGTGTATGAAAATAATTTTTAATTCTTTATTTTATCGCTTTCTTCAAATTATGTAGAGTGTGTTGTGTGTTGGAGATAGTTTTATTGCTTTCTTTTAATTCGTGTAGAGTGTGTGTGTGTGTGTGTGCGCATTTATTTCTGCCCACTCGTTAAGAGTTAAATAGCGTGCTTTTATTTCCCGTCTACTCGTTTGAGTAGGACTTGTAATTTTCTTTTTTTTTCTTTTCCGCCTACTCGTTAAGAGTTAAATGGCGCACCCTTATTTCCCGCCTACTCGTTTGAGTAGGATTTATAATTTTCCTTTTTTGTAACTTAGTTCTTTTTATTTATTTATAATTTGAAGTGTGTGTGAGTTCTCGTTTTAGCTAACTTTTTAAGCTTTCTAAATGTTTGTTATTTTCATGTCTTCTTCTTATAATCCTTTAGCGTTTAGTTACAAACTCGTGCCTCATCAAATTATAAAGCCGTCCACATACCGATGTGTGGCTAATCGTTATTAGCCTCGGCATCGAAGAACATTGGGACATTTTAAATGATTTGAAATAATTAAAAGTTCTTTATTTTCACTTTAATTTTAGGACTTAAGGTTTACCCCGAGTTAACGACGCGTAGGACCATATATCGATGTGTGGGCCCTATTTCCATTATCCATATGCTAGCTAGCCGAGAGGTCGTGCGTATGGACAGATCACCCCTGGGTAAAGAGAGTTGCGTGCATACCCTCAAAAGAGGACAAGCGTAATTCTTCAAGATTGGGTTCCCCACCCAATAGTGTAGTTCTTAGCGTAAAGCGGACGTTAAGAGGAATCATTCGTCGAACTAACATTCGGTCGAATAGTCTTAGCATTCAGGTGAGCAATATCCCTATAGCTATGTGATCTCATATCTGTGGAACTTCCACGACCAAGTTGTCCTTTATTAATTTGAAAACTAAGTTCAATAATTATTAAAATTTATTTTCATCTTAATTCGATTCGGTGCCGAGCGTTAACCCTTCATCGAAATTTCTAAAAATCATTTTCGCACTTTCTTTTCTTTTTGTCTTTAGTTAATTAAAATCTCTGCCTTACTTTCAGTAAAATAATAGTCCTCCTTGAAGAGTAAGAATAATCAACCCGACCCTGAGAACAATACGACCTCGGTATTCCCCTAATATCGAGTACTACTTGTGATAGGTGCACTTGCCTCCCTCAACAAGCCCGTGTCGTTCGACTTATCGAACCAACCACCTATATAAGAGTCTGTTCGGAGGCCATCACTCATTCCTTTGGAACCTCCACGACCAAGTTTCCTATTTAATTGAATTGAAATTTTAGATCTCTAGTATTATAAAAATTATTTTAGTCTTAATCAATTTGATATCGAGCGTTATTTCTTCATCGCCATTTTTCAGTCTACTTTCTGCGTTTAGTTAGCCGCTTTAGTTAATTAGTTAAAACCCGACAAGTTATTTGTGGTAAAATAATAGTCCCTCCTAGAGGAGTACAGATAATCAACCCGTCCCGAAAAATATACGATCTTGATATTCCCCCTGAATATCTTGTATTACTTGCGATAGGTGCACTTGCATCCTTTCATCGCGCGAAATCCAGACCCAGCATACTCACTAAATAAATTAGAGTTGGGCTTCACGCGCATCAAGTTTTTGGCGCCGTTGCCTCGGAACTTCGTATTGTTATTTTGAATCTGAGAAACAATTACTTTAACCTCTATTTATTTAAATAAAAAATGGCCAACCAAAAATAATGAGAATAATAATAATAATAATAACTACTTAAAAACAAAAAATATAATATATATATTCCTTTGTCTTAACTTTTTTCAAAAACTACTTAAAAACTCAAAAAATTATAATCGTTCCTTTATCATAACTTTTTTTCAAGAACTACTTAAAAACTAAAAAAAAATTTCCCCCTTTGTCTTAACTTTTTTTATTTTCCCGAAAATCAGAAAAATTTATATAGTAAAAAAATAATTTTCTTACCTCGACATCGCCTCACGCTAATGTGAGTGATAGCGAAACGCATTTCTGCAACGCCATAATGGCTAAGATGTTAGTTAAAAATGTGGAGTTACACACATACTTGCCCCCCTACCACCCGCAAACATGTGGCCGAGTTTATCTTTTTCGATTTTCCGTTATATTTTTTGCTACTTGTTCTTAATAATGCAGGGTTTCTAATTGGGCCACCCCTAACACATTCCAGGGAAGTTTCTACCCTCGCACTTTATTTTTGTAAATAGTGCATTTTCATCTCTTTCCGTTCCTCATACTTATCTTGCAACATTGTCGACAATGTTGGAATTAAGTATGAGCGTGTTTTCTTATTTTTGTATTGCACTTCTATATTGTGCACTCATTAAAAATACAAAATAAATTAAAATTAAAAAACCTCAAAATATTGTTTATTTTATCATCAAAAATTTAAGAGAAATTATTATAAAATAAAAATGCAAAAAAAAAACTTATAAAACAAAATTCCAAAAACATTGCTCCTTACATCGTAAATATTTTTACTTTGTAAATAAAATAATTTTTTATAAATAATCTTCTCTTTCCCCTCTTCATTTCTCTCTCATCTTTGTGAATAGTTTCTCTTTCCTCTCTTGTAAATATTTGATAATATTTTAAAAATACAAAAAACTAGAAAATAAAAAATATATATATCTTTTTTTTGCATTTTCTTGTATGTATATATTAAGAAATAACTTCAAAATACAAAAAAGAAGATAAGAACTCAAAAATTCCAAAAAAGGGAAATAAACAAAAAACATTCCAAAAAAGAGAATAAATCAAAATCAAAATAAGATGATAACTCTAAAAAAATCCCAAAACAAATTTTATGAAACAAATAAATCAAATATACCATTCTTAATCCTTTTCGCTCTCCAAAAATCTTGTTGCGAGTTTATTTATAAGAGAATTTTATTAATTTTTTATTTAACGTTCGTTTATTAATTGGAGATTGATAGATTTAAATATCCGGGATTAAGTTTTTAAAAAACAATTATGCTTTGTTCTTAAGATAGGTGGCTTGATTTAGGCACTACTTCTAATTATCTAAAATAGAGGCATGTGTATTATGTTAGAAAAAGTAACTGTAGACTTCAATTATTTTTACTTCAAGCTTTTTGAAACACATGAACATTCAATTTATCAAAGTTGCTCTCAAAATTTTTTTATTAAAATCTAGTTTTATTTTTAAAAAAAAACCATCTCCCCATATTTATCATGTCTTACTTGGGATGATAAAAAATTTTATCGTTAAAATAACATATGTCAATGGGAATAAGATTTCATTCCGTAAACATAGGCATCCAATAATTTAAAAGATTATATGTTACGAAGTAAGAGATTAAAATTCACTACTCCTATAAATATACATTGGGTTCTACGAAATTGTTCAAAACATTACATGTTATGTAAAACAAGATTTCATTTCCCTAAAAATCCACATTCAAAAAAATTTATTAGAGGTCTGTGCGAAAACAAATACCTCGCCTCTAAAACCAAAGCCCTCTTCATAAACCAAAATAACCCCCATAGCCATATTCAAAGATTCTAAACTTAAAATAAAATCTTTTTGAGAGCATGATTTTTAAATTATTTTATTTCCTTTAAACTCTTATAAGTTAAAGTTTCTATAATTCCAATCTATTTTTGTTAGCTAACGATTACAATTTTTGCTTGTGATATGGTTACTTAAAGAAGTTCTTTTGGCCAAAACTTTTCCTCTATTTTTAAAAAATATTTTCATGATTTAGGACTTCACTCTTATACCCCTGATGTCTACTTTGATCTTTCTTCAATTGATTCAAGAAGTAGCTAAATTTAGGATTTCTTTGAATTCCTTATAAGTATATCTCCAACTTTTACTCCGGAATAATAAAATCTCAAGTATGAGGGTATTTGATGAGCTGTAAATATTCATATTTTTATGTACTTTATTTATGTCATTTTAGTTAATTTTTATTATTTTTAGTTATTTTTGTTGAATAAAATGTTCATTTTTTATATATTCTCTTCTAACTTAGCTTTGTTTTTGTTTTCTGAAATTTTGCAGAAAAAGTTGAAAACTCAAAGTACACGCCCGTGACCTCTCGGTCATGCCCATGACCTCTCGGTCATGACAGTGACCGGGTCGTGTAACTTTGATTCCAGTGGAAAATTGCTGCCTGCAATGGAAAAAATTAAGTCATGCCCGTATCCCGTCCGACACGCCCATGTCCCGTCTGACATGACCGTGGCAAGCCTATCGACACTCAACGCCGTATCGACACTCAACGCCTCCTGCAAGTCGACACTTAATACCCAAGACAAGCACGTGTCCAGAGTGACACGCTTGTGTCGGTCCTGTAATTTTCAACTCAATCCAAACAGTTGTTGCAGACATCAAATTCCAACTAGATGTCCAGTCACGCACGTGTCATTCGGCGCACGCCCGTGACTGCCTCAACTTTTCTAGACAAGATGTCACCAGCAAGGCAAGGACTCGATGTCATGTCCAGTCACGCCCCTCCTACACGCCCGTGTCATTTTGACATGTCTGTGACCACCACGTGGACTTCTCGAAGCTTTTAGAACCAAGCCAGCTCACCTGATTTTCGGCTTCACCTACACGCCTATACCGATACGCCTCCCTATATGCTCGTGACTAGGGCGTGTAATCTGATTTTTTTCTTATAAATAGAACTTTTCTGTTTGGACCAAGGGTCAAATTTTGGAACCATTTTGCATAGGGTAGGGCTGCTATGGTGTTTTACATGCTATGTAAGGAGATTTTCTCCCCCTCTCTTTAGTTTTTGTTTTAAGCTTTTTGTAACCCTATTTTTAGCTTAATAAAATTTGTATATTTTTTCTCCTTGTGTTGTATTGGAATGCATCTGAGTGCCCCTCCTTAAGTGATCTTTTGTCCTTTGATTGTTTTTCTTTAAAATGGATGTGTGTGTATGAGAATAATTTGCTAATTTAATGTTTTTCTTCTTTATTTTACATAACCTTTTTATCTTTAATTCTTTTTAATAGCTTTTTATTCATTCTTATGGATTTATAAAGGTGGATTTAAAGTGTTTTTGTTTTTCTCTAACTTAGTTTTACTCTTTATTTTGTAAACTTTTTATTTTGTTAATTTTTATTTCCACTTTTTATGCACTTTTATAAAGCTATAAGAATGAAAACGACGTTATTTTAATTTTTCGAACACTTTGATTTTTTGCATTTATTTGAAAACCCTTTTGCTCCTTTAATTTTTATTTCTTCTTTTTATCCATTTTTAGCATATTCTAACGGTAGAAATATAAACGTTTTAATTTTCCGATCACTTTGTTTTTTCTCTTTTTGTTATGTGTGTGTGTATGAGTTAGGTTTCATTGCTTTTTTATGTAGAGTGTGTGAGTTTATGATAGCAATTTTAAAGCTTTCATTTCCCGCCTACTCATTTGCATAGGACTTGTCATTTTACTGCTTTCATTTCCCTCCTACTCTTTTGAGTATGACTTGTCATTTTACTGCTTTCATTTCCCGCCTACTTGTTTGAGTAGGACTTATCATTTTACTGCTTTCATTTCCCGCCTACTCGTTTGAGTAGGACTTATCATTTTGCAGCTTTCATTTCTCTCCTACTCGTTTGAGTAGGACTTGTAATTTTAACGCTTTCGTTTCTCGCCTACTCGTTTGAGTAGGACTCGCATTTTACTGCTTTCTTTACTGCTTTCATTTTCTCGCCTACTCTCTTGAGTAGGACTTGCATTTTCAATTATGCATTTTCTTTTCATAGGTCATCCCTATTCCGATGAGTGGCTACTCGCACTTAGCCCTCAGTATCGAAAAGCATTGGGACAGATAAAATCTTTTTAAATAATTAAATGTCCTCTTTTTCTCTTTAATTAAAAACATAAGATTTACCTCGGGTATATGACGCGTAGAACCACAAATCGATGTGTGGTATCTATGTCTATTGTCCATATGCTAGCTAGCTGAGAGACCGTGCATATGGACAAATCACCCTTAGGTATAGAGAGTTTCGCACTAACCCGAGAGTAAGGAGGCGTGGAATTCTACCGGATTGGGTCCCCCCCCCAATAACGCGGTTCTTAGCATAATGAGGGCATTAAGATGATCCTTCATCGAATGAGAGCTCGGTCGAATAGTCTTAATGTTCAGGTGAGCGATAGTCCTAGAAATAGGTGAGCTCATTCTTTTGGAACCTCCACGTCTAAGTTCCCCATTTAATTGAATTAAAATTTTAGATCCTAGGTATATAAAAATTATTTTATTCTTAATCGATTCGATGCCGAGCATTATTTCTTCATCGGCCTTTTTCAGCCTACTTTCTGTGTTTAGTTAGCCGCCTTAGTTAATTAGTTAAAACATGACAAGTTATCTTCAGTAAAATAATAGTCCCTCCTAGAGGAGTAGAGATAATCAACCCGTCCCGATAAATATACGATCTTGATATTCCCCCCGAATATCTTGTATTACTTGCGATAGGTGCACTTCCCTACTTTTGTCGCATGAAATCTGGACACAGCGTGCTCACTAAATAAATTAGAGTTGGGCTTCACGCGCATCAAGTTTTTGGCACCATAGAAGCGCTACCCTAAGCAAAATGGTTCCAAAATTTGAACTCCTGGTTCAAACAAAAAACTTCTATTTATAGGCAAAAAATCAGATTACACGCCCTGGTTATGGGCATGTAGTGGGGGCGTATTGGTACTAGCGTCTAGGTGAAGTCGAAAATCCGATGATCTAGCTTTGTTCTGCAAGTTTCGATAAGTCCATGTGGCGGTCATGGGTGTGTCAAAATGACACGGGCGTGTATGAGGGGCATGACTAGACATGGTATCGAGTCCTTGCCTTGCTGGCGATGTCTTGTCTAGAAAAGTTTAGGCAGTCATGGGCGTGCGCCGAATGACAAGGGCGTGACTGGACAGCTGACTGGAATTTGATGTCGGCAACAACTGTTTGGATTATGTTGAAAATTACAGGACAGATACGGGCGTGTCACTCTAAACATGGGCATTTCTTGGACCTTGAGTGTCGACTTGCAGGAGGCATTGAGTGTGGAGACGATATTGAGTGTCGATAGGCGTGCCACGGGGGTGTTAGATGGGACATGAGCATGTCGGATGGGACACAGGCATGACTTGATTTTTTCCATTACAGGCGGTAGTTTTCCACTAGAATCAAAGTTACATGGCCCGGTCACGGGCGTGACCGAGAGATCACGAGCGTGTACTTTGATTTTTCAACTTTTTCTACAAAATTTCAAAAAACAAAAACCAAGCTAGGTTAGAAGAGAATATACAAAAAAAGGAACATTTTATTGAACAAAAATAACTAAAAACAACGAAAATTAACTAAAACAACATAAATAAAGTACATAAAATACGAATATTTATAACTTATCAAATACCTCCATAATTAAACTTTTGTTATTTTAGAGCAAAAGTTGGAGATATACTTATACAGAATTAAAAGAAATCCTAAATTTAGCTAACGCTTGAATGAATTGAAAGAGAGATCAAAGTAAACATCAGGGGTATAAGTGTTAAGTCCTAAATCATGAAAATATTATTTTTAAATAGAGGAAAGGTTTTGGCCAAAAAGACTTCTTGAAGTAATCAAATAGCATGCAAAACTTGTAATCATTAGCTAACAAAAATAGATTGGAATTATATAAACATTAGCTTATATGAGTTTAAAGGAAATAATACAATTTAAAAATTATATTCTCAAAAAGATTTTATATTAAGTCTGGAATCTTTGAATATGGCTAAGGGGGTTATTTTGGTTTACGAAGAGGGCTTTGGTTTTAGAGGTGAGGTATTTTTTTCGCTCAAACCACTATTAATTTTTTTTTTGAATGTGGATGTTTAGGAAAATAAAATCTTATTTTCCATAACATGTAATTTTTTGAAGATCTTCATATAACTCAATGTATATGTATAAGAGTAATGCATTTTATCTTCTTACTCTGTAACATATAATCTTTTAAATTATTCGATATCTATGTTTACCTAACGAAATCTTATTCTCATTGACATATGTTCTTTTAAGGATAACAAATTTTATCATGCCAAGTAAGACATGATAAATATGGTGAGATAGGTTTTTTCAAAAATAAAACTAGATTTTAATAAATAAAAATTAGATCAATTTTGATAAATTGAACGTTCCTGTGTTTTAAAATGCTTGAAGTAAAAATAATTGTTGTCTATAGTTATATTTTCTAACATAATACACATGTCTCTATTTCAGATAAATTAGAAGTAGTGCCTAAAACAAGTCCCCTATCCTAAGAACAAGGCATAAAAATTCTTTAAAACTTAACACCGTATATTTAAATCTATCAATGTCCAATTAATAAACGAATAGTAAACAAAGATTTAAAAAAATTCGTTTATAAATAAACTCGCAACAAGATTTTTGGAGAGCGAAAATGGTTAAGAATGTTATATTCGATTTATTTGTTTCATAAAAAACGTTTTTGGGATTTTTTTAGAGTAATTATCTTTTTTATTTTGATTATTATCTTTTCTGGAATTTTTTTTTTATTTCTCTTTTTTTGGAATTTTTGAGTTATTAACTTTTTTTAATTTTGAAGTTATTTCTTAATATATACATACAAGAAAATGCGAAAAAGATATATTTTTTGAAGTAATTTTTTGTTGTTTTCTAATTTTTTTTGTATTTTTTAAGATATTATCAAATATTTACAAGAGTGGAAACAGAAATTATTCACAAAAATGAGAGAAAGGAAGAGGGGGAAGTGAAGAATATTTATAAAAAATTGTTTATTTACAAAGTAAAAATATTTGCAAAGTAAGGGACATTTTTTGGAATTTTTGTTTTATAAGTTTTTTTTTGCATTTTTGTTTTATAATAATTTTTTAATTTTGATGATAAAATAAACAATATTTTTGAGGTTTTTTTATTTTAATTTTTTTTTGTATTTTAAATGAGTGCAGAATATAGAAGTTCAATAAAAGAAAATAAGAAAATAATTTTTTAAGCTTTTTGTAACCCTCATTTTAGCTTAATAAAATTAGTATATTTTCTCTCCTTATGTTGTATTGGAATGCATCTGAGTGTCCTCCTTAAGTGATCTTTTGTCATTTGATTTTTTTTTCTTTAAAATTGGTGTGTGTGTGTGTGTATGAGAATAATTTGCTAATTTTATGTTTTTCTTCTTTATTTTACTTGGCCTTTTTAGTTTTTGTGCCTTTTAATAGCTTTTTATTCATTCTTTTGGATTTATAAATGTGGATTTAAAATGTTTTTATTTTTCTGTAACTTAGTTTTACTCTTTATTTTGTAAACTTTTTTGTTCTGTTAATTTTTATTTCCACTTTTTATGCACTTTTATAAAGCTATAAGAATGAAAAAGTCATTAATTTAATTTTTCAAGCACTTTGATTTTTTGCAATTATTTGAAAAAACTTTTGCTCCTTTAATTTTTATTTCTTCTTCTTATGCATTTTTAGCATATTCTAACAATAAAAATGTAAACGTTTTAATTTTGGATCACTTTGTTTTTCTCTTTTTGTTGTGTGTGTGATTGTATGAGTTAGTTTCATTGCTTTTTTATGTAGAGTGTGTGAGTTTATGAGATAGCAATTTTACTGCTTTCATTTCTCGCCTACTCGTTTGAGTAGGACTTGTCATTTTACTACTTTCATTTCCCGCCTGCTCATTTGAGTAGGACTTATCATTTTACTGCTTTTATTTCTCGCCTACTCGTTTAAGTAGGACTTGTCATTTTACTGCTTTCATGTCCCGCCTACTCGTTTGAGTAGGACTTGTCATTTTACAGCTTTCATTTCCCGCCTACTCGTTTGAGTATGTCTTGCAATTTTACCATTTTCATTTCCCGCCTACTTGTTTGAGTAGGACTCGCATTTTACTGCTTTTAATTTCCCACCTACTCGTTTGAGTAGGACTTGCATTTTCAATTATGCATTTTCTTTTCATAAGCCATCCCCATTATGATGAGTGGCTAATCGCCCTAAGCTCTTAGTATCGAAGATATTTGGGACAAAACAAATCTTTTTAAATAATTAAAGGTCCTCTTTTTCTCTTTAATTAAGAACTTAAGGTTTACCCCAGGTATACGACGCGTAAAACCACAAATCAATGTGTGGTCATTTTATCTGTTATCCATATGCTAGCTAGCCGAGAGGCCGTGCGTATGGACCGATCACCCTTGGGTAAAGAGAATTCTGCACTAACCCTCAAAAGAGGATGCACGGAATTCTACCAGATTCCCCCCCCCCCCACACACACACAATAGCGAGGTTCTTAGAATAATGCGAGCATTAAGAGGAATCCTTTGTCGAACGAGAGCTCGGTAGAATAATCTTAATGTTTAGGTGAGCGATAGTCTTAGAGATAGGTGAGCTCATTCTTTTGGAACCACCATGGCAAAGTTGCCTATAAAATTGAATTGAACTTTTACATCTCTAGTTATATAAAAATTATTTTAGTCTTAATCAATTCAATCTCGACTGTAATTTCTTCATCGACCTTTTTCAATCTACTTTCTGTGTTTAGTTACCCGCCTTAGTTAATTAGTTAAAACCCGACAAGTTATCTTCGATTAAATAATACTCCCTCCTGGAGGAGTAGAGATAATCAACCCATCCCAGGAAATATATGATCTTGATATTCACCCCGAATATCATGTATTACTTACGATAGGTGCACTTGCCCCCGTTCGTCGCGGGAAATCCGGACTCAACATGCTCACTAAATAAATTAGAACTGGGATTCACGCGCATCAAGTTTTTGAAGGAGGGGCACTCAGATGCATTCCAATACAACATAAGGAGAGAAAATATAATAATTTTATTAAGGTAAAAAGTGGGTTACAAAAAACTTAAAACAAAAACTAAAGAGAGGGGGGGAAATCTCCTTACATAGCATGGAAAGCACCCTAGCAGCCCTACACTAAGAAAAATGGTCCCAAAATTTGAACCCTTGGTCCAAACAGAAAACTTCTATTTATAGGAAAAAAAATTGGATTCCACGTCCTGGTCACGGGTATGTAGGGGGGCGTGTCGGTACTGGCGTGTAGGTGAAGCCGAAAATCCGGTGAGTTGGCTTGGTTCTGGAAGCTTCGATAAGTGCACGTAGCAGTCACGTGCATGTCAAAATGACACTAGCATGTAGGAGGGGCGTGATTGGACATATCATCGAGTCCTTGTCTTGCTGGCGACATCTTGTCTAGAAGAGTTGCGGTGGTTACGGGCGTGCTCCGAATGACACGTGCGTGACTGGACAGCTGGCTGGAATTTGATGTCTGCAACAACTGTTTGGATTGAGTTAAAAATTACAGGACAGACACGGGCATGTCAATTTGGACATGGGCTTGTCTTGGGCGTTGAGTGTCGACTTGCAGGAGGCATTGAGTGTCGAGACAGCGTTGAGTGTCGACAGGCGTTCTACGGGCATGTCGGACGGGACACGGGCAGGTCGGACAGGACACGGGCGTGACTTGATTTTTCCATTGCAGACGGTAGTTTTCCACTGGAATCAAAGTTACACGGCCTAGTCATGGGCGTGACCGAGAGGTCACGGGTGTGTACTTTGATTTTTCAAATTTTTCTGCAAAATTTCAGAAAATAAAAAACAAAGCTAAGTTAGAAGAGAATATACAAAAAGGGAACATTTTATAGAACAAAAATAACTAAAAACAACAAAAATTAACTAAAATGACATAAAAAAAGTACGTAAAAAGATGAATATTTACAACTCATCAATCAACAGAACAACTTGCAATAAAAGTCGTCGGGTTGATGTCAAAGAAAATTGTCTAAGTCCAGAAGCGTTGAGTGAAGGCAATTCACCTAATGCCTACTCAACAGACAATTCAGATAATTACAGAAGCATTGAGTGAAGACAGTCTACTCAGTGCCCCATCAAGAAAATGTGCAAAGCCAGAAAGCATTGAGTGAAGAAGCCTCACTCAACGCCTTCATGTAAAGTAAATCAACTAAGTCGAGATGCATCGATTGATGAAGGTTCACTTGACGCCTAAGTTGTTACACCATAATGTTCTACATTCGTTGAGTAATGAAGGATCTCTCAATGCACTCGACGCCTCCAGTCACATAATTCAGTTAAGTACTTGTGCGTTGAGTGATTAGTATTCACTCAATGCCTAAGCAGAATTACTGGAATTTTGGCTAAGTCCACAGGAACTGAGTTATGGTGACGGCAACAGAAATTCAAATAACGCGGGATCGACTTGCTATAGGAAAAAAGGCGTCGCTTTCCTTTAGTACATCTGTGATGCAAAAAGGAAGAGTTGCAGCTACCAAACCCAGTGGTCCATACTGCTCAGAGAGCCGTTGGATGGCAGAATACAAAACAAGAGTTCCGAGGAAAAAGAAATCAACTTTTGGAAACCAGGGTTTTGATCTTTATCTTCTTCCTCACGACTAAGTTGCAGAGATTGAAGAGATATACTCTCACTATTATTCTGAAGTTCAGACAGGTAGTTGTTGATAGTCTCACCATTAACAGCTAGTTCAGGAAGACTTCTTTCGATGTTGTTTGTCAATACAAGCAGAACATCCTTGATGATCTATTCTTGGTGCTGTGAAGAAGTTAGGACTGAGTCTTCTCAGTTCAGGAAAAGGCAGACTCAGAGATCATTTCTTTGGAGTCAACCATCAAAAACAAACAACACTTCTTCTATTGGATCTTAGTTGATTTGATTTGTAAGTCTGATCTATAAAGGTTAAGTGTAGGATCCTTCTGTGGATCTGAGATAAGGTCTTTGTACCTGAACTATAGGTGAGTTCATTGTTGAAATTTGTGAAGTGAAAGTGGGTGAATGGAGTGTTTGGACCTATCAGCGCGGACTACGCGGACAGGGTTGGCGGACTGCTAAGTCGGCAGGGATGTTGCAGACGGTTTGCTCTATAGCGGACTGGGCGGTCTGTTCGCGCGGATTACGCGGACAACAGCGGCAGTTAGCCAGGCCGGCTTGTGCTCTGCAGGCAGTTAGATCCCAGAAAGTATCCAGGCGGCTAGAAAGTCAAGCCGTGGAGTCTGGCATGAAGAGGACTGTAGAACTGGAGCTCGGCAGACCGGTTTGGCAGTTGCCTTAGTCTTGATCTGGTGCAGTGGCAAGTAGAAGCTGCGGATACCGCCAGTCAGTGCGAACTGATGCTGGAGATCGCCGGGACAGGAGGACTGGTTCCAGTGTCCGCTAGTAAGTGTGGACTGGCCCTTGTGGCTAGTGGTGTGGACTAGGTTGGGTTTGAACCAAGTCCATGTTTGGCTCAGTCCGGGGAGATCGCGTAGTTGAGCGCGGACTACTTCTCAGTCCTCCAAGCTCGGCAGAAGTGTACGTGCCTTGGTTGCGAGTTTGGGGATAAGCAGACTGATGGTTGTGTCTGCAACTGTGTGCGGACTGGAGCAGGAGTCCGCTGAGTCCGACAGCTGCCTTGCTGGCATGGCTGTGGACTTGGGGTATGCGAACTGGTGTAGTCTGTGGGATACGCGAACTGGAGAAGCCTGCAAGGTATGCGGACTGGGATGTATGTAGAGATATGCATACGAGTTGTTCGCAGTATGTGCGGACTGGATCGGCGTGTCCGCTGAGTCCGGAAGGTGCCTTTATGGAAGCCGTGGGCTCGGGATGGGTGGACTGAAGCCGGGTGTTCGCTGAGTCCGGCAGGTGCCTTTGTGGCTAGGCTATGGGCTCGGGATAAGCAGGCTGGTGTTGTGTCCGCGGATTAGCGGACTGTTGCTACGAAGTCCGGCTGTGGTTGTCCTGGCTTGGCCCTTGGCGATAAGGCGGACTGGTGTTACTGTCCGACCTTGGTGATGTCTTGGCAGTTTGGCTTTTGGAGACAAGGCGGACTGGTGATTGGAGTCCGACCTTGGAGAAGCTAGGCGGGCTGGCTATCTTGAACAACTGTGGCGGACTGGTATGTATCCGTGAACTGCGGAGAAGTCTTGCAGCAGGATGTGGCGGTAATCCTATCGTCTAGGGCGGTGACCACACTCATCATCATACCTATAAATAGGACCCATGTCACATCAGGAACAGAGACCTCCATGCATAAGTGAACAGTAACTTGAGCCAGCACAGGTTGCTGCGGACTGACTTTTGGTGTCCGTGCGGTTTGAGTAAGTTGACCGGGTTGTGCTGTGCAGTTTGTGCAGATAGCACTGGAAAGCCAAGACTTGGCTCTGATTGTGGTCCGGGACAGTGCGGACTCTGCGGTTAAACAACAGGAGGAAAACAGCAGGTCGCGGACAGCGACCAAACAGTCTTCTCTTTGGCAACTTGGTTCGGGGTTACAGAAGTCTCCTACCTCCGGCAGACTGTTCTATTTGGGATCGCAGCTTGTGCGATCTGGCAGCTAGGCAACCTTGCGGTCAAGCGGCTTATAGATAGGTGGCTAAATCTAGCATCGGTATAAGGTGTAGTCCGCGCGGCTTGGGTTGCGGTCTGGTGACCTGGCGGACAGAGCAGACTCCATAGTAGTAGACCAGCGGCTTGTAGTTTAGTCTGTGCGGCTTGTTTCTCTTGTCTTATTTATGTAGTCTCTGCGTTCCCTTGGGTGTTGTTTGGTGAAGCATGTCTCGCCATGTATGTCTCACTATGTAGAGAAGTTTGCTATGAATCAATAAATATTCTTGTGTTGCATGTGTTTGCTGGTTGATTGACTTCCGTTGAGATAACTCCTGCTCACTTCAAGGTCCAGGGATTTTTTTCGCGTGATGAAGGTGTGAACTGGATAGTTCTGAAAATATTAATTTGGCTTTAGGCTATCCTGCTGACCACCTAGATAAAATTTAACATGGTAGTAGTGCCAGGTTGTTGAATTTTAACATGGTATCAGAGCGAGGTTCAGTTGCTTAAGCAGTGAACTTGGTCTTGGAGCTGGTTGGAGTGGATAAGCAGTGATCAACTGAAGTGGTTGTTACTCTTTGGAGAGGGAACCAGTGGTAGAACCATGACAGTGGAAGATGCAAGTTGTCTTGGAATTGATGTCCTTACAGACACGAACTTTGATAGGTGGAAGTCTTGTATGGAGAGCTTTCTTCTTGACGAGGACCTTTGGGAGGTAGTATGCGGAGCAAAAAGACAAGAGGCTACTGCTGGAAATGCTGAAGAGATGAGAGCTTGGAAGGAGACAAATACGAAAGCGGAGTCTATTCTCAAGCAGGTGATCTCATCGGAGCTCTTGGACCACATCAGTGGATGTCGGTCAGCTGCGGAGGTTTGGACTTCCCTAGATGGGTTGTTCAGGAAGGAGGTGAAGGTTGCTGCGGAGGATGGTCCTTCTACTTGATATCAACAAGAGAGGAGTGTTTCTCCTAGGCGTGATGGGAAGAGGAAGAAAGGACCAAGGTGCTATAAATGCAAGCAGCATGGTCACCTCAGGAAGGAGTGCAAGGTTACCTTGCTCTCGGCGAACGTAGCTCATGTTGAAGGCAAGGAGAAGAACTTTGTTGGGTCTTCAACAAGTTCTGGTGCTGATCGGATGAAGGCCAGTGCTAGTGCAGCTATCTGGCATGAAAGACTAGGGCATGTAGGGATAGACAAGCTGAAAACAATAGCAGTAAGAAGACTCGTAAGAGGATTTCCTAGATTGACATCCTATGGCGATGGTCAGGAGTGTGCGGGATGTCAGCAAAGTGAAGCTTATCGTATCATGGTTGATAAGGTACAATCCAGATGTAAAGCACCGTTGGCAGTTGTTTATTGTGCTCTGGTTGGACCGACCGTCACCGCTAGTCTTGGAGGCAGCAGGTTCATGCTGATATTGGTTGATGACTATTCAAGGTATACTTGGGTATACTTCATGAAGAAGAAGTCCAATATGATGCACTTGTTTGTGTAGTTCAAGAAGCTTGTGGAAGGACAGCTTGGCCTGAGGATCAAGAAGTTGAGGACAAGCATCAGTGGTGAGTTTGGCTCAACCGAGTTCTCAAACTTTTGCAGGAAGCAAGGGATTCGGAAGGAGCTTTCTTGTGGATATACTTCACATCAAGGCAGTATTGTAGCTCGGATGATCCGTTGGTTAACGGAGACCTGCAAGTGTTGGCTTCAGAGTAAAGGCGTTCCTATAGCTCTTTGGGCGGAAGGGATGGCTTGTGCTGCTCATGTCATCAATCGGATGCCTCTTAGTCTGATTTATGTGAAGACTCCTTATGAGCTGATGTTCGGAGTAAAGCCCGGTGTGAAGCACCTACGGGTGTTTGGATCTACCTGCTACATACACTCCCCGGGTACTCTCAAGACAAAGCTAGTCTTTGTTGGGTATGATGAGTAGAGGAGATGATGGAGGTGTTTGGATCCTCTGACGAAGAGACTCATCGTGTCGAGAAACGTTGTCTTTGATTAGTTGACGCCGTACTGGGGTAGCTCTCATGTGGAGCTAGAGATGAGCAGGTCAGATGTGGGCTGAAGGAGGTTGCTGCTAAGGTTCATGTGGAGTTGCCTGAGTCACCAAGAGCTCCAAGTTGTTCTAGCTCCGGAGCAAAGGCGTCGGGGTCAAGAAGTAGGGGGAGCGATGATCTAGGTACTTCTGGCTTGAAAGCGAAGGCTTCCGGTTCAGGAAGCAGGGTGAGCATTGCTCCAGGTACTCCTGGTTCTAGTTAGGAGGTGTCTTATTCAGGAAGCAAGGGGAGCATTGTTCTGGGTTTACCCGGGAACGGAGCTGGTTCAGAAACAGCGGAGGTGGTTAGCCGTGATTCGTTTATTCGGAGATCGAAGAGGATCAGTAAGACACCAGCTCGATATAGTGAAGGGAACACGGTGGGCTTGATTCCGTGTTTCTTTGCTAGCCCTCAGGTCGAGCAAGTTTCTTCTGGTTGTGATGACCCCACTAGAATCAAGGAGGTGGTTGACACCAAAGCTGAAGAGGTGACTTCTCTCAGAGGAAACGAGGCTTGGGCTTTTGTGCCCAAGGTAGTTGGTGATACTCCTATGATGCGTGAGTGGAGGTTGAAGCTGAATAAGAAGGAAGAGGGAAGCATGGCTCTTTTTGGGAGATGCTGGAGGGTTCCCTCATGGTCCATGATATGTGGGGCGAGGACTATGTCTTGGACATTTCTTCATAGATGCTATCGGAGGGATCAGGTGCAAGGTTACGGGAGCTGCTGGAGTTATTCACCACTTATCACTTCAAGGGGGAGTGTTGAAATTTGTGAAGTGAAAGTGGGTTAATGGAGTGTTTGGACCTATCCACGCGGACTATGCGGACAGGGTTGGCGGACTGCTAAGTCGGCAGGGATGTTGCAGACGGTTTGCTCTGTAGCGGCCTGTGCGGTCTGTTCGCGCGGATTACACGGACAGCAGCGGCGGTTAGCCATGCCTGCTTGTACTCAGCAGGAAGTTGGATCCCAGGAAGTAACCGGGCGGCTAGAAAGTCTAGCCGCGGAGTCCGGCATGAAGCAGACTGTAGAACTGGAGCTCGGCATACCAGTTTGGCAGTTTCCTTGGTCTTGCTCTGGTACAGCGGCAAGTAGAAGCCGCGGAGACCGCCATTCAGTGCGGACTTATGCTAGAGATCGCCGGGACAGGCAGACTGGTTCCAGTGTCCGCCAGTAAGTGTGGACTGGCCCTTGTGGCCAGTGGTGTGGACTTGGTTGGGTTTGAACCAAGTCCATTGAAAGAATTAGTGCCTAACCACCTAGAGGGGGGTGAATATGTGTAATTCCTGTTTTTCTTTTAAGGCAGTAAAGCTGTTCAGTTAACTAATACTAAAGTGTAAATTCTACAGCATACACAGCACATTATTCACAGAAACATACAATCATAGAGTGCACACAGATTTTATAGTGGTTCCCCAAGGTCTGGGTACATCCACTTTCCCCCTTCCCCTATCTAGCAGTGTTCTAGATTCAGCCTAACTTCTTCTCTTCACCTCAGATCCTCAGATCTTACAACTCAGAACCCCAAGCAAGGCTCCTACAACTCAGGCAATCAGCCCTACCTCAGCCTACACAAGGCCTACAACTCAGAGATATCAATCTCCTGCAGCTCAGGCTCACAGCCCTACCTCAGCCTTCAATAAGGCCTACCACTCAGAGAAATTACTCTCCTACACTCAGCCTTTATAATCACAGGCTTACAACTAAGATCTATAAAGATCCTATAGAAATTTGATTTAATAAAGTAATTAACCTCCACCCAGATAGAGAGAGAAGGGATGGATGGCTTCTTGATCATTTCTTGGAAGAATCTGATGGCAGAGAACAACCTCTCTTAGCTTTCTTCAAAGCTTCTTGAATCTGAACTCAGTAGGGTTGAACTCTTGAGAAGTTGATCTTCAATCAGCTTCTGACTTGAGATTTAGATCTCAATCTGAATCTTTCTTGGTAGCCTGGTTCAGCAACTGCACTTCTTAGATGGAGCTCTCTCTCTCCAACTTCTTAGATCTTCTGTCGAAGGTCTTCTTCTTTTTGTGTGGTTAGTTATCTGTGTATATTCTTCAATCTTCTTCTTAATTGTTCAATTCATCTTTCTGTTGAAGGAGAAAGCCTTTATATAGTCTTCCTCCATGGTAACCGGCTGATCCGGTTTCTAACAAACTTCTGACAGCTTTGACAGTTGTAGTAGACCGGTTAGAAATGGCAGCTGTCAAGTCATCCAGTCACTTCTTGAAATACTGTCTCTGTCTGAAAGTGTCGAGACTGATCTTCATCATGTGTCGACACAAGTAGACTAAGTGTCGACACAAGCCTTGGTGGTGTCGACACATCTCCTTTGTTGTTGTTAATATTTCTAGACACAGCCTTCTGTTGAATGTGTCGACACAAGCCTTTGTGGTGTCGACACAGTCACTTCTTTTCTTCATACAAATTTACTTTGTTGAAATTCTGCCATGTGTCAACACAAGTCCTGTGTGTCGACACATTTTATGTCGACAAGATCTTCTGTGTGTCGACACTGCCTCTGTGTGTCGACACAAATACTTCTTCTCTTTAACTTTGTTGAAACTCTACTATATGTCGACGCAAGTCCTGTGTGTCGACACAGTTGATGTCGACAAAGTCTTCTGTGTGTCGACACTGCCTCTGGGTGTCGACACAGTTGATGTCGACAATGCTTTACTGTGTGTCGACACAGCCTCTGGGTGTCGACACAGTTGATTCTGGTGTCGACACAGCCTTTCCAAGTGTCGACACACTTGATTCTGGTTTCGACACAGCCCTTCATAAGTGTCGACACAGCTTTTCTCCAGTGTCGACACAGGCCTTCATAAGTGTCGACACAGCTTCTCCTGGTGTCAACACATGGACTTAGAAATTTTTCTGCATTCCTACATTTACTTAACCTGCACATATATAAACTCAAAACACATCAAATATACTTTGATGCATATCATTGAGTAGGGTGAGGTTTCTTCAAATCTGGTACACATTTTCCAATGTACCCAACAATCTCCCCCTATTTGGAGAAGTGGTAACCCTTAGTCAATGATATACACCATTCATAACAAATACACATTATGATGTATAACAGCATTATATGACAGGGTAATTTCTTAAACAAAACATATAAAACAAATCATCATAGAATAATAATAATGCTAACACAAAACAAGCATTAATCATGTTTTGCTTCAACTTCCAAAAGTTTCATAACAAAAGTTTACATAGATTTTAAACACTAAGGTTTACAATGTTATAAAATCAAGTAAGTCTATTCTAAGGCTGCTCTGGCTCCTTGATGACAATTGTTTGGCCTGATTTGATCTTGGCTTGCACAGGAGCATCAGTATCATGAGCTGGCTTCTTGCCCTTAAGATCTTTCTTCTTTTGCTCTTCAGTCCTTATGTTTTGCGTTTCAAAATAATGAAAAGGATTAGGGAAATATTTGCTAGGCTCTTGAGCATTAGGAGGTAGTTTCCCTAGTTTTGCCTTCCTTCTATATTGAACTATGGCTTCTTGCCTTGCTTCATGCTTTCTCCATTCTTGCTCAGAGTACCATTTTCCCCTCTCTTGGGTCTGATCATATACAGCTTTCCAAGCAGTCAGTATAATGTTCCTAGAGGTTGGACTCCACTGCTCAAAATCTAGCTTTAACTCAGCCTGCTCTCTGAATCTTTTCTAAGACAATAGAGCTTCTTGCTCTTTCAAAAATGCCTCTGACACTGGCTTGTCTACTTTCTCTATGATAACATTTTGAGCACCTTCTGGAGGGCTGTACATATGCTATTGGAAATCCATTTAGCATGGTCAGATCCAACTTTGACTAATACTCTCTCCCCCTTTATGACTTCTCTGGCAACATGATCTCTGAGATCATCCTTCTGAAATCTGACTTGTTCATCCATATAATTGACACCATCTTTATAGAATGCCTTCAATTTCAGTAGCTGTCCAGAAATAGTCTTTTGAGAGTCCTGAATAGCTGTTTGTACAACAGCTATTCCTTCCTGGAAGTGCTTATTAAACTCTGCCTGGGCTGTAGCCTTTTCCTCAGTCTGGGCAGTGGTAAGATTCTTCATTTCTGTAACAATCACATTATGTGATTCTGTTAGATTATCATTCATCCTAAGTTGATTCTCTAGTACATAGCCTTGATTAAGAGCTATGTCATCAACTTGTGTCTTGATTTTCTCTTGGTGTGTGGCTAGAAAGACCACAGCATTCCCACCCTTGTGGAAACAATCAGTCATTTCTTTCTTATGCTGATTAACTTTGAAAGTGCAAGTTAGATCTGATATACTCTAGAGGGGGGTGAATAGAGTATGGTGCTTGCTAAAAACTTTTACAACATTTGTTATATTCTTATGTGAACAGGGAAGCAAATAATATAAAGTAATCTAAACAAGAAGCAACTATCTAATCACAGATTAAACACAAAGCAATCTAGTCACAAACCACAGCCAGAAACAAAAATAAAGTAAGCAACCAGATGACACAAGGAGCTATAGTGGTTCCCCAATCAACCTGGGTACATCCACTCTTCTACCACCCTAGGTAGGAATCCACTGCAGGATGAGTTGATCAGGTGTCCTGGGCACCAATGAGCTTTTGATAAGGTGCTCAAAAACCAAACCAGATTTTTTGATCAGGTGTCTTGCCACCAATGAGCTTTTGATAAGGTGCTCAAAAACCAAACACAAACTTTTGAAGGGAGTTTAAAAAACCCTTTACAGCAGAGAGAGAGAGAGAGGGAAAGAGATGATCTTCTCTGTCAACAATCAGAGAGAAGATAGTGGATGTTGTCAAAGCTCCCCCTGAGATCTATAGTTGTTCAGGAAGTGAAGCTTTGCAGTAGGGTGATAGGCCTTCAGAAAATTGATCTCCAACAAATGATGATTTCAGCAACAGCTGAAATGTGAGGTGTCTGGAGTCTTGAATGATGATGGCCTTGAACACTTGAATCAAAAGAGATCTGAAGATTTCAGTTTGTTGATCTCCTTTGGTGATGGTGTTCTTGTTTGAATCTTTGAGGCTGAGAATGTCTGCAACTCTTTCTCTTGTGTAATTGTTGTTGTGAGAGTTGTTGTTGCAGAGAATATTTTTCTAACTTCTTGTTCTTGTGCTGCAGGAATAATGAAAAAAACTTGTCTTTTATTCTTTTTTGTCTGAATAGAAATGATCCACTATCAAGATAGCCGTTGGCCTGTCATAAATGACTTCCTTAATTGCTTTTGTCTTCTGGAGGAAAGTCCAATAAAACATTCCTTGATAATTCCTTGAAACTTGCTCCAGATTAAATGAAAAATGGCTACAAGATCTCTGAATTAAATGCTGACAATAATTCCTTAACTCTCTGAATTTGAATCTTGAAAATCGTTGAACTCTTCAGAGAAAACATCGAACTGAGCTCAACTATCGTTGAACTGAGCTCAGAGATTTTGGACTTAGACAGAAACAGAAATCGTCGATCTGAGCTCAACTATCGTCGAACTGAGCTCAGAGATTGAGAATCAAACTGAAGTCAAGATCATCGATCTGAGCTCGAAGATCGTCGAATGGAGTTCGACGATTCGTTGAAGTTGAGCTCAGCGATCGTCGAATGGAGTTCGACGATCTGTCGAAGTGAGCTCAACGATCGTCGAATGGAGTTCGACGATTCGTCGTACTGAGCTCGACGAAATGACTTAGTCTTCTGAAACTGAAAATCTTGGTCTTAAGGGCAGCTTCCAAACCTAAGCACTAACCCTTAAACTCAATTCTAATTGACCTTTATATCTATACAGTGAGGTCAAAACAGGTTTCCAAAGAGACATAGTGATCCTGACCCAAATCAGTAATAGGGTGTTCCAACAATCTCCCCCTATTTGGGTTAGGATTACTATTTACAGACATTGGAAATTTAAAAACATACAGAACAGCAATATAACAACAAAATATTGTAGAATCACACATATATTGTCACAGATAGATCAGAAATCAAAATATATTGTCACCTTACAGAATTACTCCTTTTCCTTGCTCTTTATAAGTATTATTTCCATGTTTGGATTAAGAGCTTCCTTTTTAGATCTTCTGTCATCAGCTGCACCTAAAGAGGTTTGTTGCTTAGGCCTGGGCACTACAGCTTCAGGATGCAGCTTCATGTAGCTTTCAGAATCAAAAACTTGCTGGTAGCATATCTTTCAAGTTCCTTTTTCCTTTGATCAGATAATGTAGTAATATTGGAAGTGTCTTTGCCTTGTTCTCTGGCTTTCTTAATTTGATCCAAAGCAGCTAATTCCTTCATCCTGGTTGTCCATGAAGTTGGATTGTTCTCTGGATCCTCAAAAGGAACTGGAGGCTCATATCTGTTTGAGGAATTGTCTGCAGGAGTTTTGGAGGAGACTAAGTCTTTAAGCTTGTAAGGAAATGGACCTGAAGTTGTATCAGAGGAAGCTTGTCCTCGCCTTGAATAAGGGTGTTGCCTGGAATGGCCTTTGGAGTATACTTGAAATTCTCTTTGGTTTCCTCTATAGTTTCCTCTCCTTGATTGATAGCCTCTGGATTGGCTTCCCCTGTGTTGAGATCTTCCTTGAGACTGATAAGGGGTTTGGCTTCTGGCAGAGGGTTGAACAGCAGAGCTACCACCTGCACCTGCATCAGGAGGAGGAGGAGGATGATGGAACTGAGAGGAACCTTTCTCATACTTTCTCTTTTTCTTCATGGCCTTCAATTGATTCTTGGAGTATTGCATCCAGTGTTCAGTGATGTGGCAGTCATGCAATATGTAGTAAGGAATATCATTGGTATCTTTAACTTTAGCTGGAGGAACCCTTTTCATAGCCTTGCTTCTGGCTTTTCTTTTCCTTGTTATAGTAGCAGAGGAGTCATCTGAATCAGTCCTGAACTGATCACTTACTGAGCTTTGATCATCATATAGTGCATCAATCCTTTTAAGATAGTCTTTCTGTTGTTGGGATTGAGCAGAGATAACAGTAGTGACAGTAGTTGTGGCAACAACAGTAGAAGGAGGAATAGAAGCAACACTGGCAGAGGAGATTACATCAGCAGATACAAAACTTTCAGAAGTAACACTCTCAGAAATGGAAGGTACAGCAGCAGTAGATACCGCAGTAACTGGGGCAGCAACAGATACAGATAAAATACTTTCAGATACAACAGTTTCAGTAACAGAAATAACATCAGTAGTAACAGCAGGCTCAAATTCAAATGCCTCTGTCATATGTATGTCCTCAGATACTGAAACATCAGAATTAACAACAATATCAACAATGTCAGTACCAGAAACTGAAGGACCAGCAACAGAAAGGGATTGTACAAAAGAATGAATTAAGCTAGTGTCACAGCTTGAAATAGGCACAATGTCCTTAGATAGATCTTCTGATGGCTGGACTGCAATGCTCTCTGGAAGACAGCTGAAATAAACTGAATCAAAATCTGATAATAATGACCTGAGGTCAATTGAGAAAACTGCAACTTGAGATGTTGAGGCTTGAGCTTGAGTTGAAGATACAGCAGCAGCAGGCAATACAGCAGCAGCAGGCAATCTATCACCTTTATGAGGCATCTCCCCCTGCCTAGATTCAGAGATAGATGGATCAAGGCACCCAAAGGAAGGGATTGCCTGAGGAGGAATAAGAGAGGAGAGCCTGGCAGAAAAGTCTGCAACTGGCTTTAAAAGTGGAGCCAAGGAGGTCTCCAACAAGAGGGATAGCCTGGGAGCTATCAGCTCATAAAGTCTGTCTGCTAAGGCTGGAAGATCTACATGCTCAATAGGGACTTGAGCAGAGGTAGAGAATGAAGGTGGAGAAGCTGGAGATGTGGGTGGAGAGCTGGTGTATGGGGGAAAGGAGGGTTGAGATATGGGGATTGTGGAAATTGAAGATAATGGAATGGAAACAGAGGGTGTGAAGGAGGGTTGTGCAATGATGTCTTGCAGTAGTTGTTGATATGATGTGGATGAAGAGGGTAGATCAGGAGGGGATGAAGGGGAATCATCCATAAAGGAATCATCCAGAAGTGTGAAGGATGGAATGTGGGATGATGAATCAATTTCTTGTTGAGGGTAGTGATATAAAGGGTGGAAGATTTCTTTTGAGAGTGGAAGAGTTGGAGAATGGATAGAAGTTGGAGATGGGGTTGAAATGATGAAGGTGGAGGAAACTGTAATGGTGGATGTGACTGGTGGAGATGAAATAAGAGGTGGAGGAGGAGAAGAAGAAACAGGCAAGTCTTCTGCAGGGGCAGAAGCTTGAGGGGAAGTGACTGCAGTAGTCCTTGTGCCTGAAGTGGTAGATGCAGAGGGCCTGCTGGGCTTCACTATCTGCGTATCCCAATTTCCAAACAGGGCATAGGAGAGCCCCTTAGAGGCATTGATGTGCATCCCAGTTGAGACTAGCAGTGCAGGGCATCTGTTTTGAAGAAATAGCCCTAGTATCCTTCCAAAGTTGACAAAATTCTTGTTGATCTTTTTCTTAATCAGGTCAAAGAAAACTTCTCCCCAGTTTAACTATTTCTTATCTACAATAGCACCCATCAAACACAGTTAATACCTGGAGATGGTATCATGGGCTGAGTGTTTGGCCAACAAGACTTTTCCAACCACATCAGCTAAGAACCTGTACTCAACAGCCAAATGTTTCTTCAGCAGCTTGCTAGGGTTTGCATCAGAATGACCCATTCTATCAAGCATAGTAGAAAATTCTTCTCCAGATAGTTCAACAGAATTCTCTCCAGAATTTAATCCAAAAATTTCTGTCAGGGCAGCAGGTGTTAGATATACCTAAGTTCCAGAAATTGTTCCAACAACTGTATTTTGATCCTGGTTGTGGGCAGTATATACCCATTCCTTTATTTCATCAGCAGGTAACTTGATTCTGGGGGACATGATAGTAACTAGTTTTTGCTCCTTGAAAATTTCTAGAATTTCTTGAAAAATCTGATCACTGTTATTGAAAGAGTCCATATCTATATCAAATCCTGCATCAAATTTCATGGCGGTCAGGACTGCAACTGAGACGGCCATTGATTCCTGCAAAAAAAATAAACAACCAAACGACTAAGTGTAGAGAAGTTTGGAGGGAAAGAGAAAATTTGCAGAGAGAATGAAAGCGCAAAAGGAGAACGATGGCCGAAAAATGAATTTTATATTAGGGTTCGACGCAGAAAAGGAAAGATCGTTGAACTCAGTTCGACGATCTGGGCTTCTAAAGGAAACTGAAAGGTCATCAACATCGTCGATCTCCGTTCGACGATATTGGAGAGCATCGAGCTCCGTTCGACGATAGTCCAGAAAACAAAATCGTCGAGCTTCGTTCGACGATCGCTGACCTGGAGAGATAGTTGATCACTATCTGAGAAGCGCTGAACTCTGGTCGACGATTTCGGAAAGCGTCGATCTCCGTTAGACGATCTGGGGGAAAATCGTCGAGCGCAGTTCAGAGACCAGAAACACTTTAGACACTAGAAAAACTAAGAAGTTTGCCTAGTCTTGGTCATTTTTAGAGTTTTAAAGTCTTGGAACTTATTTTAGACTTCCTCCATCTAACATTCCTAACTGATTCAGGAAGAATGTATGTTTCTTTTCATTCAAGGGTTTGGTGAAAATATCTCCCCTTTATAAATCAGTTGGGATATATTGAAGTTCAATTTTATTTTTCTCAACATTATCCCTTAAAAAGTGATGCCTAATTTCTATATGTTTTGTCCTACTATGGAGGACTGGATTTTGGGCTATAGAAATAGCACTGGTATTATCACAAAAGATTTTAAACTTCTCTAAGTTGTAGCCATAGTCTAGGAGTTGGTTTTGAATTCACAAAATTTGTGAACAACAACTACCTGCAACCATATATTCAGCTTCAGTAGTTAAAGTTGACACAGATGTTTGTTTCTTGCAAAACCAAGAGACAAGTCTGTCACTAAGAAACTGACAAGTTCCACTGGTGCTTTTCCTGTCAATTCTACATCCAGCATAATCAGCATCAGAAAATCCAGTTAAGTCAAATGCTGAGTCTTTTGGATTCCAGAGACCTAGATTTGGACAACTTTTTACATACTTGAGAATCCTTTTTACTAATGTTAGGTGTGCTCTCTAGGGCTCACTTGGAATCTATCACAGATGCATGTAACAAACCTTATGTCAGGTCTACTAGTTGTAAGGTACAATAAAGAGCGAATCATTGCTCTATATATTGTCTGATCAACAGGTTTACCATGTCATTAGCATCTAATATAGCATTAGTAGGCATAGGTGTTTTCATACAAGATGCTACAGACATACCAAATTTCTTGACCAATTCCTTTGCATACTTGGTTTGAGAAATAAATATGCCTTCAGCATGTTGTTTGATTTGCAATCCTAGAAAGAAGGATAGCTCACCCATGCTACTCATTTCAAAATTAGAATGTATTAGATTTGAGAACCTTCTGCACAAATTTGAATCAGTAGAACCAAAGATAATATCATCTACATAGATTTGTACTAGTAGGGTATGGGACTTATGGGTTCTAATAAAAAGAGTTTGGTCTACTCTACCCCTTATAAATTCATTTTTCAGAAGGAAGCATGCTAGGGTCTCATACCATGCTCTAGGAGCTTGCTTTAGACCATATAATGCTTTGTTCAATTTAAAACCATAATCAGGATGAGATGAAGAGATAAAACCTGGAGGTTGTCTGACATAGACTTCTTCTTTGATGTCTCCATTGAGAAAGGCACTCTTTACATCCATCTGGTACACTTTGAAGCCTTTGTGTGCTGCATATGCTAAGAAGATTCTAATATCCTCCAACCTTGCAACTGGTGCAAAAGTCTGGTCATAATCTATGCCTTCTTCTTGAGAGTACCCTTGAGCAACTAGCCTTGCCTTGTTCCTTACAATTACTCCTTGATCATCCAATTTGTTTCTGAACACCCACTTTGTTCCAACAATGTAGTGATCCTTAGGCCTTGGTACTAGTTCTCAAACTTTGTTCCTTTCAAATTGATGCAACTCTTCTTGCATTGCAATGATCCAGTGTGGATCTTGCTCAGCATCTTGAATGGATTGAGGTTCAATTTGAGATAGGAAGCAAGTGTGCAACAGGTTTTGGTTGACCTGATTTTTGGTTTGCACACCAGCTGAGATGTCTCCAATTACTTGGGAGATTGGATGGTCTCTTGATATTACTAAATCAACACGGGGTGTTGATTGTTCACCAACCTGTGTTGTTGTTTCCTCTTGTGGTACAACAACTGGCTCTTCAAGAAGTTTCTCTTCAGGATGTTGAATGTCTTCTTCATCTTCACTGCTTTCCTCTTTTTGAATGATTTGTAATCTGTCCAAGTCTTTAGCAATAGAATGTACCTGCAAAGGTTCTATGGTAGAAGTATTCTTCTTCTTGAAAGATATGTTAGTTTCATCAAAGGATATATGAACAGATTCTTCAATTTTATGAGTTGATTTATTAAATACCCTATAAGCCTTACTGATCATGGAGTATCCCAGAAACACTCCTTCATCAGCTTTAGCTTAAAATTTTGCTAATTACTTCTTGTCATTATTGTGTATGTAACAGATACAACCAAAAATTCTAAAGTAATCTACTTTAGGTTTCTTCCCTTTGAGTAATTCATAGGGAGTCTTCCCCTTCAGTTTGTGTATTAGACTTCTGTTCAGCACATAGTTGGAGGTGTTCACTGCCTCTGCCCAAAAGGATAGAGGAAGGTGAGCATCTGACAGCAATGTAGTGGCAGATTCAATAAGGGTTCTATTTTTCCTTTCAGCTACCCCATTTTGTTGAGGAGTTCTAGGAGCTGAGAAAGTGTGTCTGATCCCTTCACTCTGACAGAACTCTTGCATAAGAAGAGAATCAAACTCTGTCCCATGATCACTTCTAATCAGGGCAATGTGAGTATTGAACTCAGTCTATATGCATTTGAGAAACTCTGTCAAACACTTAAAGTTATCAGACTTCTTCCTCAGAAAGAACACCCAAGTGAATCTAGAGAAGTCATCTACAACTACTAAAGTGTAAGATTTCTCTCCTAAGCTTTGTACTGTAATGGGTCCAAAAATATCCATGTGTAACAGATACAAAATCCTAGGTGAATCACTCTTATTAAGTGACTTGAAACTATTTTTAGTTTGCTTGCCTAATTGACAAGCCCTGTAGAGTCCTTCCTTCTTGTAGGGGCTAGAAGGTAGTCCTCTAACAAGGTTGTCCTTGGATAGACTAGCAATGGTTCTAAGGTTTATATGCCCTAGTCTCTTATGCCATAATACATTAGGTCTACTAACAGAGTTAAACTGGCAAATATCTATTTCAGTTGAAAGAAAGTCTACTAAATAGATGTTTGTAGGGTACATTGGTTTAAATGTACCTGATTTGAAGAAGCCTCACCCAACTCAATGATATACATCAAAATGTATTTGATGTGTTTTTGAGTTACTTGTGCAGGTTAAGTATTTGCAGGACTGAAGCAAAAATTTCTAAGTCCATGTGTCGACACCCAGAGGGAAAGTGTCGACACTTAAGAAGGCTTGTGTCGACACCCAGACAAGTAGTGTCGACACTTGGAGTCATTGTGTCGACACCTGGGATGCAGAGTCGACACCAGACACAAAGTGTCGACACAAGGAGCTGTGTCGACACTCAGTGGAGAAAGTACAGTAAAGAAGTGTCGACACTTAACAGCAGTGTCGACACCCAGTGAAGCTGTGTCTACACCAGAAAGTGTCGAAACTTGGAGCTGTGTCGACACTCAGCAAAAGTCTGCAGAGACTAAGTACAAGTGTCAACACCCAGCACAATGTGTCGACACTCAACAGAAGAGTCAACACTTGAAGAAAGTGTCGACACAAGGAGCTGTGTCGACACTTAGCAAAGAACAACAAGATCAACAAATTATTCTAAGTACAAGTGTCGACACTATGAGAATGTGTCGACACTCAGCTGAAGTCTCAACAAGAAGAAGAAGTGTCGACACCCAAAGCAATGTGTCGACACTCATCAAGTATCAACATGAAGATGTGTCGACACCAAGAAGCAGTGTCGACACTTAACAGATTCAACACAAGTAGTTGTGTCGACACAAAGGAGATGTGTCGACACCTAGAAGAATTCAGCAAAAGATAGAAGATCAAGTACTTGTGTCGACACTCAATTTCAGTGTCAACACCTGAAGAAGAATCTATGTCGAGACATAGTATCTACAACACAAGGAGTTGTGTCGACACCTTGTAGACTCGTGTCGACACTTACACAACTTGTGTCGACACTTGGTCTATAAGTGTCGACACTTAAAGACAGAAAGTCTCGACACTATCAGACAGTTAGAGATTTTCAAGAACTGACTGGATGACTTGACAGCTGCCGTTCCAGTCGGTCTACATCACCTGTCAGAGATGTCAGAAGACAGTTATGAACCGGACCAGCCGGTTACCATGAAGAAGGCCTATAAATTGGCACATACAGTCTACAGAAAGGATGATGAACAAGTTGTTCAAGTAATTGAAATAATTCAACAAGTGGTTCACAGAGGTATTGATCAAGTATCGAGGCAAGAAGATCTTGCAGTCTAAGTGCAGATCTAAGAAGTTGGAGAGAGAGGGCACCATCCAAGAAATCAGATGTTGGAACTAGGCTGAGAAGAAGGATTCAGATTCATTCTGGGTCTTAAAAAGCAGAGGTCAAGGATCAACTGCAGAAGGAGTCAATCTAATTGAGTTCTACTTTCAAGAAGCTTTGAAGAAAGCTAAGTCAGATTGAATCCAGCTGAGTTCTTCCAAGAACTCATCAAGAAACTCTCAACTCCCCTCTCTTGTTTCTGAGTTGCTGAGTTATCAATTGTAAATTCATGTTTATCTTGTAGGATCCTTTGGATCTGAGTGATTGTAAGCCTGTAATTATAAAGGCTGAGGGTAGGGCTTGAGAGCCTGAGTGTAGGAGATTGAAATCTCTGAGTGTAGGCCTTATTGGCTGAGTGTAGGCCTTGTTGGCTGAGTGTAGGCCTTTGTGGCTGAGTGTAGGCTTTGTGGAAAAGCTGAGTTGTAAGGCTTTGGGCCTGAGGTGTAGGAACCAGTTTGGGTTCTGAGACAGTGGTGAAGTTAGGCCGAATCTAGTACACTGCTAGATAGGCAAAGGGGGAAAGTGGATGTACCCAAAGCTTGGGGAACCACTATAAAACACTGTGTCTGCTGTGCTGTGCTTTGCTGTGTTTTGCTGTGTGATTGCTGTGCTAAAGTAGAGTAGATTCTGTGATATAACTGTTTGCTGCCATCAAAGTTCAAAAAGGATTAGGTCACCTATTCACCCCCCCCCCCCTCTAGGTGTTTAGGTACTATATCTTTCAAGTGGTATCAGAGGGAGGTTCCTCAAAAAGGACTAACAGTCTGAGGAGATCCTGATTGGTAGATTCAGTCAAAGTCAAATTCAGTAATCAAGAAAATTAAGAACCATGGGTTCCTCTGAAAATCACAAGGAATTGGGTTCCATAAAATTGCCCATATGCAGGAAAGAGATCTTTGGGATCTGGAAGGAAAGGGTAAGGCTGTTTATGGAAGCCTCAGACCCTAGGATCTGCATCACAGTAAAAGAGGGGCTATATGTGCCCATGAAGATATCAGTTCTAGATGCAAATCAGAGAACTCCAAAGGATTTCTCTGAAATGACTAAGGATGAGATTGTCCTAGCCACCATGGACAAAAGGGCACAAAACATTATAGTAAGTGCCATAGATGATGCAACATTTCAGAATCTTATACACTGTAAGACAGCCAAAGAGATGTGGGACACTCTTATTGTGTATATGGAGGGTTCTGAAGAAGTTAGACAAGATAGAAAATCCTTGCTAAATCAGGAGTATGAAAGTTTTAGACAAGGAAAGGGTGATAGCATAACTGAGTGCTATAAGAAGTTCTACAGAATAGTGAATGAACTCATGTCTTATGGAAGAGAGTTCAGCAATTATGAACTAAATGACAAGTTCCTAAGGTCCCTAACTAAAGATTGGGACACAAAGATTTGTGCCATTAGAGAAATGGCTAAGTTGGGAGAAATTCCTCCACCTACACTGTTTGGCAAGTTATTGTCTTATGAAATGCAATTGACAGTGAGGAAAGAGGAGGAGAAATCAACAAGAACTGAACACAAGGAAAGAACAGTAGCTTTCAAGACAGAAGCCTCCAGAAAGTGCAGGAATAAGTCATCAACTCCACCTCCAAAGGTAGTTGAATCAGAGTCAGATGAGTTAGTCAGCACAAAATCTGAAAGCAGTGAAAGTGATGAAGACTTTGCTGCATTCACTAGACATTTTCAGAAATTCTTGAAGAAGAAACAGTGGAGGTCAAGGCCTTCTACTTCAAAAGGAAAAGAAGATTTTTATCAGGATAAAAAGGCTTCAAAGAAGGACAGGAAGAGGACTAAATCTAGCAAGGCAACTGTTTCTAAAATAGTGTGCTATTGCTGCAATAGATAAGGCCATGTTATTGCAGATTGTCCAGAAAAGAGAAAGGAGTCTAGTGACAGGATGAAGACTCATTTCAAAGGCAAGAAAGAGAAGTCTTTTGTTGCCAAGAAAGAGAAGACTCTATCAGATATCTCTTCTTCAGAAACTGAGTCTGATGCAGAAGCTTACATAGGGCTGTTTGCTGAAGAAGAAGAAGAAGAATTCATGCAGATAATGGAGTCTATTTATGAACAAGAAGACAGTCAATGCCAAGGGCTAATGGCTTTGACAGAGCATGACAAAATCCTGGAGCAGCCAGGACCCAGTAAGGTACAAAGTTCAATTTTAAGTTCAGTTTCTTGTTCTAGTACAGAATCAGATTCATCATCATCTAGTGATGAGAGTGTATCTGAGTCTGAGGATGATATTCATCAGCTTATAGATGAATATAAAGTACTATTGCAAGCTTATAAGAAAAGCAAGTCCCTAGCCAAAAGTCAGGCAAAGGAAATTGCTGATCTTAAAGCTGCTGCAACAGATTCTGAGAAGCTATTTGATCAAAAGCTTAATGAGATAGCCAGGCTGAAACACATTACAGTGATTCAGATGGGGACTATCACCTTTAAGAATGATCAAATCAAGTGTCTGGAGATCAATCTTCAAAAGGAGAGAGGGCTTGTTGCTAGGTTTTCTAAACCTAAGTCAGTGTTACCCATAATTGATGAATTTGTTCATCACAAGGGTAAGGCTGGACTGGGTTTTATTAAACTTGCAAGGACTGAGCAGTCCAAGTCCAAGTCCAAGGGCAAAGCCCCAACATTCAACAAGTCTGCTGTAGATAAGACAGCAAAGACAGTACCTAAGCAAAGGTACAATAAGTTTGAATGTTGGTGCTGTGGCAAAGTTGGCCATTTTGTAATAGACTGTTGGCACAATGCTAGTGCCAAAGTGAGTACCAAACTACCTGGTGGAAAGCCAGTAGGTAGCTTTGTCAAGTTGCAAACTAACAAGTACCAAGGACCCAAGAATACTTTGGGTTCTAAGGTTCATTAGTCTGTTTTGCAGTGAGTCCAAGTTGCCATACCCCAACATGGTACTTGGACAGTGGATGTTCCAGACATATGACTGGAACTAGAGGATTACTAAGGGACTACATTCCAATCAAAGATGGTCCAAAAGTTACCTTTGGTGGTTCTGAAAAAGGAATCATCAAAGGGTTTGGTAACATTTCTAGCAACTTAGTTACCATTACTCAAGTGGCTTATGTTAAAGGGTTGAAACATAACCTAATAAGTATAAGTCAATTAAGTGATGTAGGGTATGACATCTCATTTGTTAAAAATGGTTGTCATATCAAGAGGTCAAGTGATCAAGAGATCATTTTGACAGGTTATAGGAAGAGGAATGTTTACTGCCTAGACATTATGATTGAGAACAATGGTTCTCCAGTGTGTCTTGTAGCTGATGAGACAGTCTCTCATTGTGTCAAATGGCACAAGAGGCTTGCCCATCTTAACTACAAGACAATTAGCAAACTCTTTAGCAAAGAGTTAGTGAGGAATGGTCATCAAGTTAAGTGTGTTAAAGATGGTATTTGCTCAGCTTGTCAAAAGGGCAAGCAGACTAAATCCACCTTTAGAAGCATAGAAAACAAAGATGCTGTGAGGTGTTTATACCTCTTGCATATGGATCTTTTTGGTCCAATGCCAGTTCACAGCTTAGGTAGGAAGGTATATACCTTTGTAGTTGTAGATGACTACTCAAGGTTTTCCTGGGTGTTCTTCTTAAGACAGAAATCTGAAACACCTAGTGTCTTCCATAGCTTTGTCAAGCAAATTCAGAATGAACTAGACAGTACAGTGGTCAAAATTAGAAGTGACCATGGTACTGAATTTCAGTCTGAAAGCATGACAAAACTATGTGAAGAATTTGGGATATTTCAAGAATTCTCTTCACCTAGAACACCTCAGCGAAATGGCATTGCTGAGAGGAAGAATAGAACCTTGATAGAGGCTGGTAGGACCATATTAAGTGATATATCACTGCCAGAGTATTTCTGGGCTGAAGCAGTTAATACTGCATGCCATGTTATAAATAGGGCTACCATCACTAAAGGGCTCAACAAGACCCCCTATGAAGTTGTGAAAGGCAGGAAACCAAACCTATCCTATTTCAGGATTTTTGGTTGCAAATGCTTCATACTTAACAATGGAAAGTCTTACTTGACTAAGTTTGCTGTCAAGTCCCAAGAGGGAATTTTTGTTGGGTACAGCAACAACAGTAAGGCTTATAGAGTCTACAACTTGACTACACAAGTTGTAGAAGAATCTGTGCATGTAGTTTTTGATGAGACTAAACTTATTAATAATGAGTTGTCTAGTAGTGTATGCAGCCCCACAGGTTTAACAAAGAAAATGGACAAGCTTACAATAGAAGAAGTACCTGCTACAAGACAGCAAGTAGAGGACAGTAGTTATTGTCCAGGGGGAGAACTACATGTGCCAATTGCAGAAGAAGTACAAGGAGTACAGCATGATGGAGATGCTAAAGAGGTTCAACCAGAAGTTAGGATGCCTCCAGCCAACAGGCATCTTAGAGATCATCCAGTAGAGCAGATTATTGGAGATCCAAGACAAGGGGTACAAACAAGGAGCAGATATCAGAATGCATCAATCTACTCCAGTTTTCTATCTCAAGTTGAACCCAAGAAGTTTGAAGAAGCAATACTGCATCCACAATGGACTGAAGCAATGCAAGAAGAGCTTAATCAGTTTAAGAGGTGCAAGGTCTGGGAACTTGTTCCTAAACCTAAAGACCACAATATAATAGGAACCAAGTGGATCTACAGGAATAAGATGGATGAATAAGGGGTCATCATTAAGAATAAAGCAAGACTGGTTGCTAAAGGATATAGGCAAGAAGAAGGTATTCACTTTGATCAAACCTTTGCTCCAGTAGCCAGACTGTAAGCCATAAGGATGTTCTTGGCCTATGCAACCTATCAAGGATTCAAGGTTTACCAAATGGATGTCAAGTCAGCATTCCTTTATGGTAATCTTAAAGAAGAAGTCTATGTGGAACAACCCTCAGGTTTTGTTGATTCTACTTTACCTCATCATGTCTATAGACTTAGGAAAGCTTTATATGGGTTAAAGCAAGCCCCTAGGGCTTGGTATGAAACCCTATCTAGTTTCCTCATTGAGAACAAGTTCTCAAGGGGGAAAATAGATAAGACTCTATTCCTTAGGGAATCTAGAGGCAAAGTTATACTAGTCCAAATATATGTAGATGACATTATATTTGGGTCTACTGAAAGCAGCCTTTGCAAAAAGTTTGCAAAACTTATGCAAGGTCAGTTTGAGATGAGTAGTATGGGAGAGCTGAAGTTTTTCTTGGGTCTCCAGGTTAAACAGACTGAAAGTGGTTTATCCATATGTCAGTCCAAGTTCACCCTAGAACTCATAAGGAAGTATGGTATGGATTCATCTAGTACCATGAAGACTCCTATGGGGTCAAGTATGTCTCTTAGCAAGGATGATGCAGGGAAACCTGTAGATGAAACCTTGTATAGAGGGATAGTTAGCTCCCTATTATACTTGACTGCTAGTAGACCAGATATCATGTATGCTACATGTGTCTGTGCAAGGTATCAAGTCTGCCCTAAAGTGTCTCATTTGACAGCAGTCAAAAGAATATTGAGATATCTAAAGGGCACTCCCTATCTAGGCCTCTGGTACCCTAGGAATGTAGATTTTGAACTAACAGGTTATTCAGATGCAGACTTTGCAGGATGCAAAGAAGATAGAAAAAGCACTACTGGAACCTGTCAATTCCTAGGTGGGAGACTAATTTCATGGAGTAGCAAAAAGTAAACCAGTGTGGCTATTTCCACTGCAGAGTCAGAGTATGTGGCTGCAGGAAGTTGCTATGCTCAACTTCTGTGGATACAACATCAGCTAGAGGACTATGGATTTCAGGTAAGTAGAACTCCACTCTTTTGTGATTCTACTAGTGCTATTTCAATAGCTAATAATCATGTATCTCATAGTAGAACAAAACATATTGAAATTAAATATCATTTTCTTAGGGAGCATGTAGAAAGAGAAGATATTTTACTTGAATATGTTAAAACTGATGAACAATTAGCTGATATGTATACTAAGCCCCTAGAAGAAGCTAAGTTCAATAGATTTAAAATTGAACTAGGAATGATAAACTTAGAGTAAGTTTACAGTATTAAAAATGGCTAAGTAAAAAGGTGTCGACACATAGACAAGTCTATGTCGACACAAAATAGTGGTGTCGACACTTCAGGAAATAGGTGTCGACATATCTAGGAAGTTGGTGTCGACACTTCTGAATATTAGTGTCGACACATGTCAAGTAGGTGTCGACACATCCAATGTGGTGTCGACACTTAAGTTTTACTCAGAATTTTCTAAGTAAAGTCTCGACTATGTGTCGAGTCATGTTGTGTCGACACATAAACATGTGTCGAGACATTATAAGTCCGTGTCGACACTTATTGCCAGTGTCGACACATTTTAAGTTAGCTGTCCCGCCTGTTCATCTTCAAAATCAGAAAGGTATAAATAGGATGTTGTCTTAGTTTGTCGACACACTTTCAAAGTTTCGAGACCAAAACTTCTGTGTCGACACCTCTCTTCTCTCAAGACAAATTCTACAAACCCTAATGGCGCCTAAGCTTGAGGAGAATGTCAACGAAGGATATAAGCTGGTGCGCGGCGCTTTCGAAGATGCTGATCAAGAAATCCAGACAGTGATAACCCTAGTCGCCGATTCAGGATTAGAATTTCTAGTTTTTGAGCCTACTAAGATATGGAAGAAAGAGGTACTAGAATTCCTAAATGGAGCCAAGGTGGATGAATCTGGATACAAAATCAAATTCAGAGTTCATGGAGCAAAGGTTAAGGTATCCCCTAAAAGTCTGAGAAATATTCTCCAGCTACCAAGGAATCAAGAAGAAGATGAGGTTACAGCTTCAAAGACCAGGGAAGCTCTAACCTGGTGTGGACTAGACTCTAAGATGAAGATTGGTTCTGTCTTCAATAGAAAGGGCATGAGCAGCCAAGGCAAATTCATGTCTGAGATTGTTGGAAAGGTTATTCTCAGCAAGCCAGGAGGGCATGACAGAGTGTCTACCTATATGTTTGGAATAATGACAAGGATAATCTTCACACTAAAAACTGATTGGTCAGTTATAGTATTTGAGAAAATCAAAGAAAGTCTGAAGAAGCCCAACCTGGGCAGGATCTTAAGTCTATACCTAGCTGGTGCCATACAAGAGGTAATGCAACAAGCTGCAGGAAGCAAGATAAATCATATGAGAAGAATGGATCTGAGGATCTTTTCTAGATGGGACAGGATGTTGTCAAAGGAACTGCCAACCCCTGAGAAGACAGTTACTGAGAAGGAGATTCCTCCCAAGAAGAAAAGGAAGACTACTCCAGTGGCACAGGAGTCCACTAATAGTTCTGACAGTGAAGAACAGGTTGCCTTCACTCCAGATGAGCATGAGGAAGAGCCTGCTGTAAAGTCTCCTGCTCCTCAGGATGATGCTGAGATCCAGGGGAGCTACCACAAGCAAGCCCCATCCACAAGGATCACAGCCAGGGGGAGCTTTCAGTTGTAGATGAACCCTCTACACTGGAAAGTGAGCAAGCTACCACCATTATACTAGAGGTAATCACTGAACTAAACACTTTAGATTTTTCTATGGAAGATACTGATTTGTCTGATGATCATCAGCAAACTCAGCTGAATAGTCAAGATCCAGATGCTGTTATAGAACACACATCTGTTGTACTAGAAGTGGTTCCTGATACAGTGGTTGAAGAACCTAGAATTTCTCCTGCTCAATCTCCAACAGAATACACCATGGAAGATTTGTTTCTCAATATAGATCAAGAAGACTTTGGAAAGGACACTGATGCTGCTGAAAAGGAGAATTCTCCAATTGAGGGGGAGCAAGAATTATTTGTTGAAGAGCCTGCAAGGCAAGCAACTGAAAAGGCACAAGATGTGCAGATTGAGAAGCCTCCAAGCCCTAAGGAGAGGGTAGATATAGCCAGCTCCTCTGCCTCTGAAGATGAGGAGGCTGCAAGGGCTAGGAAAAAAAAAATCTATGTATTCAAGAGAAGGAGCCAGAGTTACAAGAAGGCTCTACAAACTGTAGCTCCACAGCCTGTAGTACAGCCAGCACCTACTTTTGATCATAATGCACTGATGGTGGCAATGCAAATCAAGTTGGATGAGCAAAGGCAGGCCATAGAGAAATATGTAGATGAAGGGCAAAAATCATTGCAATTTGATCTCGCCCAAGATATCAAGTCTATAAGGTTTGAAATGAACCTTAACAAGAAAGAGATGACAGATTGTTTTCACAAGGGTGGAAATGCAGTGGTGTACTTGGCAACACACCAGGAAAAGATAAAGGCACAAGTGGATGACATAGCATTGAAGCAAGGGTATATTCTTGAAAATTAGCTAAGGATGAATGACAATCTTACTGCTTCCCATAATGCTATTGTCACAGAATTAAAGAACCAGGCTGCTACACCTTCTACCTCTACTACTGCTGTTAAGGCTGAATTTGATAAAGTATTCCAAGAAGAACTCTCTGCTGTTAAAACTGCTATCCAAGACTCCCAGAAGGCAATATCTGAACAACTTCAAAAGCTCAAACCATTCTTTAAAGATGGAGTCAAATACTTGGATAATCAAATCAGATTTCAGAAGGATGATGTCAGAGATCACATGGCTAGAGAAGTCATAAAGGGGGAGAGAGTGTTAGTCAAGTCAAGCTCTAACCATGCTAAGTGGATCTCAAATTCTATCAGAGCTACACTTGGATATCCTCCTCTGTGTGATGACAATGATGTGGCAGAATCTGGAATTAACCCTGCCTATCTTGGAGGTGAGCAACCTGAAGTAGCTCATGTTATCTATCCTCCACCAGATTTTGAAATGGTGCATGCTGATGTACAGACCATGTACAGCCCACCTGGGGGCAAGGACAATGTGATTATTGAAAAGGTTATTCAGCCTATATCTGAAGCCATGCAAGAGGCATTGCAGAAAGAAGAAGAGACAAGACTGTCAAAGAAGAGGTTTAGGGAACAAGCTGAACAGAGACCAGATTTTGAGCAATGGAGCCCTACCTCTAGAAACATTATTTTAACTGCCTGGAAAGCTGCCAAGGATAACATTCATGACAGGAACAAATGGTTCTCTGAAACTGAATGGAGAAAACATGAATCTAGACAGGAAGCAATTGTCCAATACAGAAGGAAGGCAAAGATGGGAAAGCTACCTCCTATTGCCCAGGAACCTAGCAAGTACTTTCCAAAGCCATACCATTACTTTGAAAGACAAAAGATCAAAGCAGAAGAGCTTAAGAAGAAAGACTTGAAAGGCAAGAAGCCTACTGATGCAGAGGTTGCTGATGCTCCTGTCCAGGCTAAAGTTCAAGCTGGCAAAGGAATAGTAATTAAAGAGCCAGAACAGAAATAGATTTAAAATTTTCTTGAAGTTTACTGTATAATCTTTTTGATGTAAAACATTTTGTGAACTTCTGAAAATGTATAAGACAGATATTAGAACAATATGTTATATGATTAATATATTTCATGTGTGTTCTGTGAATATGTCTATGTCTATTTCTTATTTGTTCTGTAATGATGAATTTGTATACATGTGAAATTGATACATGTTTATGTTTACCATGCTGTACATTATCCTGCTTTACATCATTTTGTAATCTTAATTATGAATGGTGTATATCATTGACTAAGGGTTATGACTTCTCCAAATAGAGGGAGATTGTTGGGTATATTGGTTTAAATGTACCTGATTTGAAGAAGCCTCACCCAACTCAATGATATACATCAAAATGTATTTGATGTGTTTTTGAGTTACTTGTGCAGGTTAAGTATTTGCAGGACTGAAGCAAAAATTTCTAAGTCCATGTGTCGACACCCAGAGGGAAAGTGTCGACACTTAAGAAGGCTTGTGTCGACACCCAGACAAGCAGTGTCGACACTTGGAGTCATTGTGTCGACACCTGGGATGCAGAGTCGACACCAGACACAAAGTGTCGACACAAGGAGCTGTGTCGACACTCAGTGGAGAAAGTACAGTAAAGAAGTGTCGACACTTAACAGCAGTGTCGACACCCAGTGAAGCTGTGTCTACACCAGAAAGTGTCGACACTTGGAGCTGTGTCGACACTCAGCAAAAGTCTGCAGAGACTAAGTACAAGTGTCAACACCCAGCACAATGTGTCGACACTCAACAGAAGAGTCAACACTTGAAGAAAGTGTCGACACAAGGAGCTGTGTCGACACTTAGCAAAGAACAACAAGATCAACAAATTATTCTAAGTACAAGTGTCGACACTATGGGAATGTGTCGACACTTAGCTGAAGTCTCAACAAGAAGAAGAAGTGTCGACACCCAAAGCAATGTGTCGACACTCATCAAGTATCAACATGAAGATGTGTCGACACCAAGAAGCAGTGTCGACACTTAACAGATTCAACACAAGTAGTTGTGTCGACACAAAGGAGATGTGTCGACACCTTGAAGAATTCAGCAAAAGATAGAAGATCAAGTACTTGTGTCGACACTCAATTTCAGTGTCAACACCTGAAGAAGAATCTGTGTCGAGACATAGTATCTACAACACAAGGAGTTGTGTCGACACCTTGTAGACTCGTGTCGACACTTACACAACTTGTGTCGACACTTGGTCTATAAGTGTCGACACTTAAAGACAGAAAGTCTCGACACTATCAGACAGTTAGAGATTTTCAAGAACTGACTGGATGACTTGACAGCTGCCGTTCCAGCCGGTCTACAGCACCTGTCAGAGATGTCAGAAGACAGTTATGAACCGGACCAGCCAGTTACCATGAAGAAGGCCGATAAATTGGCACATACAGTCTACAGAAAGGATGATGAACAAGTTGTTCAAGTAATTGAAATAATTCAATAAGTGGTTCACAGAGGTATTGATCAAGTATCAAGACAAGAAGATCTTGCAGTCTAAGTGCAGATCTAAGAAGTTGGAGAGAGAGGGCTCCATCCAAGAAATCAGCTGTTGGAACTAGGCTGAGAAGAAGGATTCAAATTCATTCTGGGTCTTAAGAAGCAGAGGTCAAGGATCAACTGCAGAAGGAGTCAATCTAATTGAGTTCTACTTTCAAGAAGCTTTGAAGAAAGCTAAGTCAGATTGAATCCAGCTGAGTTCTTCCAAGAACTCATCAAGAAACTCTCAACTCCCCTCTCTTGTTTCTGAGTTGCTGAGTTATCATTTGTAAATTCATTTTTATCTTGTAGGATCCTTTGGATCTGAGTGATTGTAAGCCTGTAATTATAAAGGCTGAGGGTAGGGCTTGAGAGCCTGAGTGTAGGAGATTGAAATCTCTGAGTGTAGGCCTTATTGGCTGAGTGTACGCCTTGTTGGCTGAGTGTAGGCCTTTGTGGCTGAGTGTAGGCTTTGTGGAAAAGCTGAGTTGTAAGGCTTTGGGCCTGAGGTGTAGGAACCAGTTTGGGTTCTGAGACAGTGGTGAAGTTAGGCCGAATCTAGTACACTGCTAGATAGGCAAAGGGGGAAAGTGGATGTACCCAAAGCTTGGGGAACCACTATAAAACACTGTGTCTGCTGTGCTGTGCTTTGCTGTGTTTTGCTGTGTGATTGCTGTGCTAAAGTAGAGTAGATTCTGTGATATAACTGTTTGCTGCCATCAAAGTTCAAAAAGGATTAGGTCACCTATTCACCCCCCCCCCTCTAGGTGTTTAGGTACTATATCTTTCAATGTTACCTTTCCTTTTACCTGTCAACATAGTTGTGTTGTCCTCTGATTTGATCCTGCATAAGGATTTGCTGAAAGTCACCTAGTAGCCTTCATCATATAGCTGACTGATACTGATCAAGTTGTGCTTCAGTCCTTCCACATAGGCTACCTTCTTGAATGTGACTGTCCCAATTTGGACTGCACCATATCCTTTTGTTAGTCCAAAGTTTGAATCACCAAATATGACTTTGGGTCCAAGCTTGGCTTTAAAGGATGTGAGATTGTCCTTGCTTCCTCTCATGTGCTTTGAGCACCCACTATCCAGATACCATTGTTGGTTTGATGTTGGATAGGTCTTCACCTGTACATAAAATAATTTACTTGTTTTTGACCCAGTTTACCTTGGGCCTAGGTTGATAACCTTTAAATTCAGAAATAAATGACATCCCTGGTTGACTCTTATAACCTTCAGGATGATATCTCCTTGGAGGTATTATCCATTCAGTATAAGGGTTAAATCTTTGGGACGAAGGACCCCTAGGATTGGAATTTAATTTACCCATGAAGAAGTTTTCAAATCTCTGATCTCTGATCGACGATCGTTGAGCTGCGTTTGACGATCTTGGGTCAGATCGTCGAGCTCCGTTCGATGATCGACTGTGGCATAGTTCAGGGTTTAGAGATCGTCGACCTGAGTTCGACGATTTTGCCTGAGATCGTTGATAATATGGTTTGCAGTCAATTTTATTAGGATATTTTCGGGGTTTTAAAGCAAATCATGTATTGTAAAGTACTTATTTTGATTCCCCTTTGTATATATTTTTGTCGCTAATGCGTTTTTTCTGCTTTTTGCAGGTTTTCACGGCTTTCAGCCGAATTTTGCTGTGACACGCCCCAAGGTCACGCCCTACCAGGGCGTGTACCTAGGGCGTGTAACCCAGAGGAATGAAGCAATTGGTCCGAAACTGCATTCCGTGGAAACTTTGTGTACACGCCCTCTATCACGCCGTGTCACATCCGACATGGGCGTGTTCTAGAGGCGTGTCCCCAGGTTCCGAGGAATCGCCGCAACGCGCTCGTTTTTTCCGCTCCACCGTCGCACCGAAAGTGTCACGCCCCAGGGTCACGCCTGACCCAGGCGTGACATTCGGGCGTGTACTCCAGCAATCCCGCCCGTCACCTCCAACATTCAATTTCAGCTCAACAAAGTCACGCCGCAAAGAACACGCCCCAGGTACACGCCCTACCAGGGCGTGACATGTGGGCGTGTACTTCAGCTACTTCGCCAGAATTAAATTCCAACCCGAAAAAGTCGCACCGAATGTGTCACGCACCAGGGTCACGCCCGACCCTGGCGTGACAGGGGGGCGTGACCCGACCCGAAAAAATCTATAAATAGAGCCCAACTCTAAGTGTTCAGGACAGCTTTTGGATTTAGAGGGGAGGTTCTGTCCTTTGTATTTTTGAACTTTTCAAGCATGTCTCTTCATTTTTAGCTCTTCTTATCTCTAGCTTAATGCTTTCCCTGTATTAGCTCCTAGCTTCTTTCTGTAGTATAATGTTAATGATAGTGTAGTTTACTTTCCATGCACTTGTAATCTCTGGTTTTCAAGTTGTAAGATCCCTGTTTCCATTAATATAGAAGTGTTGTTTTATTTTTTTCGTTTCTACTTTGTTTTCATTATTTTCTTCTACTCATCCCCCCTCTTCCACCTCACCATGATTAACTAATCCTCCATGTACTCGATCTTGATGATCCGAGGTTCGAGTGATTAGGTTATGATGATTTGAATCTTACCTTTTCTTTTTAGGGTTTAGCCTTGAATTACTCTTGATTTATCACGGGTTGGAGTTATATCATCGATATATACTCTCCACCTTTGCTTTCATTCTGGGCTAGCAGAGAGGCCGAAAGTTTGAAATGAGCACTCAAGTGTAAAGGGAGTTGTTCGCACCCCTCGAGAGAGGCAGACGTTCAAATCTCCCGGATTTGAGTAAAATCCAATAGCGGGGTTCACCGCGTAAAGCGAGTTTTAGGCCTCCGATTTAGGCGAAAGTCTGTCGGACCTTCCTAAACTCAGTTAGGCACGGCCTTCGAGAGAAGCGTGTCAATATTCATGGAACCTCCACGGTCAAGGACCTTTACCCTAATTAGCTTAGGTTTATTTATCGTATTTTTCTAACCACTCTTGCCGAGGTGATTTCTGATCGAGTGCATTTTCCCCTCATCGTTACTAAGCTTTAGTATAATCGCTCTTTTAGCTCTCTTTATCTTTTCATGCAAGTAGCTCTCTTTCATTGCAACTAGTTCTCTTCCTTTAGTACGCTTAGCTTTCTTCTAAACCCTAATTTTTCCGTCGATAAAATAATAGATTTCGTGTGATTAAGCTTACTCAACTGTTCCCGGATTTTAATACGACACTTGTGTCCCCTAGCTGCATTTCGATAGGTATACTTGCCTTGTTGGATTGTTTGTTTGGTTATTTTCTCCTTGCAGATATCTAAAAGACAATCAAGTTTTTGGCGCCGTTGCCGGGGACACAACGCTCGTTGATAAATTGAAAACACGAATATATTAATTTTATCACTTCTCTTTCTCACCCTCCTTCTTAGAATTTTTCCGCCTACTCACTTGAGTTAAATGGCTGGATTTTGTTCAAGCAAGTGTGCGTATTTTTAATTTTTCTGCCTACTCACTTGAGTTAAATGGCTGGATTTTGTTCAAGCAAGTGTGCGTATTTTTAATTTTTTCGCCTACTCACTTGAGTTAAATGGCAGGCTTTATTTCAGTAGAGTGTGTTTACTTTCTGTAGAGTGGGTGTGTTTTAATTCTATGTCGAGTGCGTGAGTGTTAGCTTTTAATTACCTCCTACTTAATAGAAACCCACATCACAAATTTTTCTACACCACCCAACTCTCTCGAAAAGGGCAAAGTGGCTCTAAATGTCACTATCTTGTCTAGTACCTTACGAACCCTTCACCGGGTAGCCCTTGGGAAGTTCGGGAGTTAAAACATAAAAAATCTATTTCAAAAAAAAACAAACTTCATTAGCTCTTTTATTTTCTAGTTTATTTTATTCATCTTTCTTCTCCTCTCTTCTTCTAGTGTATGACCCGCGGAAGTCCGTCGGTTATTTTGGACCTGGACCACGAAATTGAGCGTACTCTTCGGAGAAGATCGCGATTTCAAGGCCCTACTACCCAAGTGCCGGTTGAGTATTCCGAGTCATTTTCTACCTTAATAATGGAAGAACCCAACGTGGAGGAAGCCGTGCAAAGGCCTATGTCCTATTATGCACGACCGAATCTCGAGGGTACAGAATCTAGTATAGTTCGCCCTGTAATAGCAAATAATAATTTCGAACTGAAGCCTAGCATAATTCAAATGGTGCAGCAGTATGTGCAATTTGACGGCCTTCAAGATGAAGATCCGAATGCACACATAGCCAGCTTTCTTGAGATTTGTGACACCTTCAAGATAAATGGTGTCACAAATGATGCTATTAGGCTAAGATTATTTCCTTTCTCTCTTAGAATTAAGGCTAAGCAGTGGCTGAACACCCTTCCTAAAAATAGCATAACTACTTGGACGTAATTAACTGAAAAATTTTTGGCGAAGTATTTTCCGCCTGCTAAAACTGCAAAACTTAGGAATGATATTTCTGCCTTTGGACAAATAGACTCTGAGACCCTTTACGAAACCTGGGAAAGATTTAAAGAATTATTAAGACGATGCTCACATCACGCTCTGCCTATATGGTTGCAGGTGCAGACGTTCTATAATGGGCTAAATCAAAGCACTAAGCAAATGATAGACGCAGCTTCTGGCGCTACTTTAAACCATAAGACCCCGGAAGCAGCTCTTGAGCTGTTTGAGGACATGGCCATGAACACTTACCAGTGGAATGTGCCTAGGTCCCGCCCAAACAAACCTGCAGGTCTTTTGAAGTGGACAACGTCTCCCAGCTCGCATTGCAAGTTGAAATATTAAGCAAAAAAATTACGGAGATGACTGCTGCCTCCGCCCCTCAGGTATGGGAATCTGCAACTCCTCCCGCCGAACATTTGGATTATGTAAATAATATGCCTAGAACTGCTTTTAATAATTTTTCTGCTGCAAATTTTCATCCTCCTGGTTTTAATTTTTCGAATAGTTATAATCCTGTGTTAAGAAATCATCCGAATTTTTCGTGGAGCAATCCATCGAATGTTGTGCGCCCGCCACCGCAAAGTGATTTTTCTGCACCACCACCACCACCTCAAAGTTTTCCAAAACCTCCAAATTTGGAGGAAATGTTTTCAAAATACATAAATGCTAATGACGCTACGATTAGAACCTTAATTGGAAGTGTTAAAAATTTAGAAAATCGGGTAGGACAGCTCGCTAAAATGATTTCTGAGCGACCCGTAGGGTCACTTCCTTCCAATATCGAGCCCAACCCGAGAGAGCAAGCGAAAGCTATAACTCTTCGGAGTAGGAAGAAAGTTCCCGATACGATAAGTGAAGAGCCCGAGGCAATCTCCGCTTCCGCTTTAAAAAATCAAAGCTCCGTTCCCATTTTAAAAATTCCACCCTCTGCCGAATAAATTATCACTCCTATTTTAGAAAAACAACTCACTCCACCACCCACCTTTAAAAATAATCCATCCCCGCCATACCCTTCAGAACTTAATAAACAACGACAGGATGATCAATACACCCGTTTTTTAGAAATGTTTAAACAAATCCACATAAATCTGCCTTTCCACGAAGCCATATCCCAGATGCCGAAGTACGCTAAGTACCTTAAGGACCTCCTGACCAACAAGAAGAAGTTAGAGAACCTTTCGCATGTCACGTTAAATGTCGAGTGCTCGGCGGTTCTGACAAACGGATTACCAAAGAAAATCAGTGACCCCGGTAGTTTCTCTATCCCGTGTGTCTTTGGTGATCTCTTTGTCAAAAACGCTTTAGCCGACCTAGGTGCGAGTATTAATCTTATGCCCCTCTCATTGTTTAAAAAGTTAGGAATTGGTAGTCTCAACCCCACACGCATGAGTATCTAGCTCGCCAACAGATCAGTCAAATACCCGTTAGGAATAGTGGAGGACGTCCTAGTCAAAGTTGACAAGTTCATCTTCCCGGTGGACTTTGTCATTTTGGACATCGAAGAAGACGTCGAGGCTCCCCTGATCCTTGGTCGACCCTTCCTTGCCACCTCCCGAGCTATCATTGGCGTAAGCAATGGTAAGCTCTTCCTTCGAGTAGGCGACGATGAAGTAACTTTCTCTATCACCCCCTCGATGAAGAACACACTAGCTAATGATGACTCCTGTTTTTTCATAGATACCGTAAGTAAAGAATCCTCCTCTCACACCTCTGATTTTGAAGAAGAATTTTCCTATTTTTGTTCCTCTCCTACTCCTCCAACTGAATCTCTACACCTAAGTGAAGAATCCTCCACCCGCCTTTCTGATTTTGAAAAAGAATTTTTTGATTTCTGTTCCTCTTCTACTTTTCCAACTGAATCGCTGCACGAAGCCCGCCATGGCCGCTAGCAACACCCCTTTTAATTTTACATATAAAAAAGTGTACGAGGACATAGTTTTTGAAAAAGAACGAATTTCTAAAACCTCGTATGATGACCCCCCTACCTTGGAACTGAAAGAACTACCAGAGCACCTTCGATACGCTTTCTTAGAAAAGGACTCCAGGCTGCCTGTCATAGTTTCGGCCTACCTCACGGATGCACAAAAGGATAAACTTCTTTCAATTTTACGAAAGCATCGCCAAGCTATTGCTTGGCAAATATCTGATATCAAGGACATAAGCCCATCTTTCTGCACTCATAAAATCTTAATGGAAGATAATTCACGTAACTCTATACAACCTCAGCGCCGTATAAACCCAAACATGAAAGACGTAGTTAAGGGCGAGGTTATGAAATTGTTAGACGCAGGAATTATCTATCCTATATCCTACAGTAAGTGGGTTAGCCCAGTACAGGTAGTACCAAAGAAGGGAGGGATAACGGTAGTAAGTAATGAAAATAATGAATTAATCCCGACTCGGACGGTGACCGGATGGCGAATGTGTATAGATTACCGTAAGTTGAATGACGCCACCCGCAAGGATCACTTCCCCTTACCGTTCATTGATCAGATTTTAGAACGACTTTCCGGACATAGCTTTTATTGTTTTCTCGATGGCCTGTCGGGGTATCTTCAAATCCCCATCTCCCCCGAGGACCAGGAGAAAACTACGTTTACTTGTCCCTTCGGCACCTTTGCCTACCGAAGAATGCCGTTTGGATTGTGCAATGCGCCAGCTACATTCCAACGATGTATGCTCGCCATCTTTGACAAGTACGTAGAAAGCATTATGGAAGTTTTCATGGATGATTTCTCCGTGTTCGGGAATTCCTTCAATAGTTGCTTAGAGAACCTTGAAAAAGTCTTAGAGCGATGCGAAGAAACTAATCTCGCCTTAAATTGGGAAAAATGTCATTTTATGGTGAGGGAAGGGTTAGTTTTGGGACATAAAATTTCTGAAAGGGGTATTGAGGTAGACGTTGCGAAAATAGAAGTTATTGAGAAGCTGTCGCCACCTACGAACATAAAAGCTATAAGAAGTTTCCTGGGTCATGCGGGTTTCTACCGCCTCTTCATAAAGGACTTTTCCAAAATCACCAAGCTCCTTACCCATCTCTTAGAAAAAGACGCCTCATTCATCTTTGATGACCTCTGTCTAGCTGCCTTCAATTTAATAAAAGAAAAATTAGTTAATGCCCCAATCATGATAGCTCCGGTGTGGGATCTTCCATTTGAGATAATGCGTGATGCGAGTAGTTATGCGGTGGGAGCCGTACTAGGTCAACGTATTTCCAAAAACTTCCACCCCATTTATTACGCTAGTAAAACACTCACATCTGCATAGGAAAATTACACCACAACAGAGAAGGAGCTCTTAGCTGTAGTATTCGCTTTTGACAAATTTCGCCCTTATATTACTCTTTCGAAAATTATTGTTTTTACGGACCACTCGGCCCTCAAATATCTTCTCTCTAAAACGGATGTCAAGCCTCGCTTGATTCGCTGGGTCTTACTCCTCCAGGAGTTTGACTTAGAGATCCGTGATAAGCGAGGTGCCGAGAACTTGGCCGCCGACCACCTTTCGTGCCTAGACAACCCGTTTATAGAAAAATTAGACGAAAATTCTTTTAATGACTATTTCCCTGATGAGAAGCTGTTCATAATTAACACATCTACTTCTCCTTGGTTTGCCCGCATCGCCAACTATCTAGTGGCTCGTGTGCTCCCGAAGGAGTTCTCGTCTCAGCAAAAGAAGAAATTCTTTTCTGAGTTGAAGAACTACTTTTGGGAGGACCCGCATCTTTTTAAAGTCTGTGCAGACCAAGTGATCAGGAGGTGTGTTTCTTTTGATGAAGGATTAGATATTATTAAACATTTGCATGAAGGACCGACAGGTGGGCACTATCAAGCTGCTCGCACCGCTCACAAAGTGTTAAGCGCGGGTTTTTACTGGCCTACCCTGTTTAAAGACGCGCATGCCTTTGTGAGTAGGTGTGATAGTTGCCAACGGTCGGGGAATATTTCGAATAAAAATTAAATGCCACAAAATTATTTCCTAGAGTGCGAAGTTTTCGACCTCTGGGGGATTGATTTTGTCGGCCCTTTTCCTTCTAGCTTCGGGAATAAGTACATTTTAGTTGCCGTTGATTATGTTTCGCGTTGGGCCGAAGCCCAAGCTCTTCCTACAAATTACGCCCGAGTCGTAGTTAATTTCCTAAAAAAATTATTTTCTCGTTTCGGTACGCCACGCGCTATCGTTAGTGATAGGGGTTCCCATTTTTGTAACGCGCAATTTTCAAAAATCCTAACTAAATATGGTGTTACTCATAAGCTTTCCACTGCCTACCACCACCAAACTAACGGACAAGTCGAAGTAGTGAATAGAGAAATAAAAAGAATTTTAGAAAAGACTGTTTCCACATCTAGAAAAGACTGGTCAGCCAAATTAGATGATGCTCTATGGTCCTACCGAACAGCGTACAAAACCGCCCTCGGATGTACTCCATATCGGTTGGTTTATGGAAAATCGTGTCATTTACTCGTAGAGTTAGAACACCGCGCCTTTTGGGCCTTACGATTTTTAAACTTCGATCCCCACTCTGTCGGCGATTTTAGAAAATTTCAACTTAACGAACTCGATGAGTGGCGCTCTTAAGCGTATGAAAATAACAGACTTTATAAAGAGCGGATGAAGCGTTTGCACGATCGACATCTTAGGCACTCAAAAATCTTTAAGCCGGGCGACCAAGTTCTTCTTTATAATTCTCGTTTACGTTTATTCCCGGGTAAATTAAAATCACGTTGGTCGGGGCCTTTTACTGTTTTAGAAGTCTTTTCTTATGGTACTGTTATAATTTCCCACCCTGCTAAGGGTACTTTCAAAGTGAATGGTCAGCGTCTTAAACTGTATTTCTGTGATGATGTCAGTCCCAACCCTGTTAACTCTATCTTTCCGGTCCTGACATTTGATTAATCTGAACTTTATTTTTCTTAAAAACTTTGAACTTTGTTCGAACTTTATTTTTAAGCAATATTTGGGACAATCTTATTTTGATGCGTCGAGCTCAAACGACGCTTTAAACAAAGGGCGCTCTTGGGAGGCAACCCAAGTTATCTTTTTCTGTTTTCTTTCTTTCACAATTTTTGCCCCGAATGGCTCCGGCAAGCTGAAACTTCTGCGCTCGCCTGCTCCAACGGTTCTGCTTCCATGCCCAAGACCACCAGACGCCGTTTCCTGAAGATCCAAGGCACAAGCATGGAGGAGCGGCATCACTCAGCTTTCCCTGCAAAATAAATCCGGGGAGGTACCTGTTTTTCAATTTTGTCTTTCATTTTTGTACTTTCATTTTTCTCTCGTTCTCCAACCTCCTTCTCCATTGAGGACAATGTAGATTTTAAGCTTGGGGGAGGACTTCCTCCTTCTTTTTGCTTTTTGTAAATATCCAAAAACTCCAAAAAAAAAATCCAAAAAAAATATTTATATAGCTGCATTTTGGTATTTCAATAGTACCCCATTTTTATGTTTTGTTTTTCGCAAACTTCTTTATAAACAACGTAGTTAATTATAATTTTTCTAATCATTTTTTATCATATTTCACAAGTAAAATGTTGGTCATGCTGTGTTTCTAATTCACGGTAGCATGTTAAGGTGAAATATTTCTCTAAAACGTGCATTTCTATTATGGATTTCCGTTCTTTATTTTCTTTACTTTCTCTAAAATTTATCATCCACTATTTTCCTTTTCGTCTTTAGATAATTTTTGTAAGAACAAATTTTGAATAATGTAGTAGATATGAACGATCCAAGTCACATATTATTTTTATTTTCAAGATAATTTCATCAATCTTCTTTTATTATCTCGAACTTGATTTTTGAAATTTATCAACTCTATGTTTTAAATAAATTTTAAAAAAAAGCGTGGAAATGATTTAGGCCATTTTTGTTTACGTTTGAGCTTTCCTGCCAGCCTAAAATATTTTACCACTAGTTAGCCACTTTTGAGCCTTTTTTTCAAATTCATTTGATAACTCCACATAGCATTTCATTTTCACCAAAGCCCAAATTCCTACCTATCTAATCACGCTAAATTTTTTTGAGTTTCATTCTAAAATTTTCATGATAGGAAATTTTGTGTTATCTTTGGCGAAATTGTTGAAAAAAGTGTACTCAAAAGCAATGTTTTGAAAAAAGAGAAAAAAATGAATGATGAAAAAAATAAATAATAATAAAGAAAAAAAAATAATTATATATATACATATTTTGTTTAAAATAAATTTTTTTTTGAAACTTGTTCTTTTGGTTTAGTGTGATTTTTAAGCCTCCATGTTTATATTTGAATTCCACTCCTATTCATAATCATAAACCAAACGTTTCGGTCCCATTAAGTCCTTTTGATTCACGCCCTTTTTTTAACGTTTATTTAACAACTAAGAAAAGAAGAAAAGTAAATCAGTTTTAGTTTTGGATTTAAACTTAGATTTTTGTTATTTAATTGATATAAATATAATGCGTTGCTTGGATCTAGTAATAACTCAATATGTTCTTTTCATTTTCATTGTCTTGCTCAAATCTATTTAAAGAATTTCGTCAAAATTCTGGATGATTTATTTTTATTAAGTAAAGTTTATAAAAGTTAAACCATACCAAAATAATTGTTTTAGATTTACGTTTTACATTCTCCCTACCTAGAATTTCGCATAGTACTTGTGTAAGTATGATTAAAACTTTTTGAATTAGTCACTTTTTATGATTAGCTAGTCTTTATATCTTTGCTTGGGGACAAGCAAAACTTAAGCTTGGGGGAATTTGATAATACGGTTTGTAGTCAATTTTATTAGGATATTTTCGGGGCTTTAAAGCAAATCATGTCTTGTAAAGTACTTATTTTGATTCCCCTTTGTATATATTTTTGTCGCTAATGCATTTTTTCTACTTTTTGTAGGTTTTCACGGCTTTCAGCCGAATTTTGCTGTGACACACCCCAAGGTCACGCCCTACCCGGGCGTGTACCTAGGGCGTGTAACCCAGAGGAATGAAGCAATTGGTCTGAAACTGCATTCCGTGGAAACTTTGTGTACACGCCCTCTGTTACGCCCGTGTCACATCCGATACGGGCGTGTTCTAGAGGTGTGTCCCCAGGTTCCGAGGAATCGCCGCAACGCGCTCGTTTTTCCCGCTCCACCGTCGCACCGAAAGTGTCACGCCCCAGGGTCACGCCTGACCCGGGCGTGACATTCGGGCATATACTCCAGTAATCCCGCCCGTCACCTCCAGCATTCAATTTCAGCTCAACAAAGTCACGCCACAAAGAACACGCCCCAGGTACACGCCCTACCAGGGTGTGACATGTGGGCGTGTACTTCAGCTACTTCGCCAGAATTAAATTCCAGCCCGAAAAAGTCGCACCGAATGTGTCACGCCCCAGGGTCACGTCCGACCTGGGCGTGATAGGGGGGCATGACCCGACCCGAAAAAAATCTATAAATAGAGCCCAACTCTAAGGGTTCAGGACAGCTTTTGGATTGAGAGGGGAGGTTCTGTCCTTTGTATTTTTGAACTTTTCAAGCATGTCTCTTCATTTTTAGCTCTTCTTATCTCTAGCTTAATGCTTTCCCTGTATTAGCGCCTAGCTTCTTTCTGTAGTATAATGTTAATGATAAGTGTAGTTTACTTTCCATGCACTTGTAATCTCTGGTTTTCAAGTTGTAAGATCCCTGTTTCCATTAATAAAGAAGTGTTGTTTTCTTTTTCGTTTCTACTTTGTTTTCATTATTTTCTTCTACTCATCCCCCCTCTTTCACCTCACCATGATTAACTAATCCTCCATGTACTCGATCTTGATGATCCGATGTTCGAGTGATTAGGTTATGATGCTTTGAATCTTACCTTTTCTTTTTAGGGTTTAGCCTTGAATTACTCTTGATTTATCACGGGTTGGATGTATATCATCGATATATACTCTCCACCTTTGCTTTCATTCTGGGCTAGCCGAGAGGCCGAAAGTTTGAAATGAGCACTCAAGCGTAAAGGGAGTTGTTCGCACCCCTCGAGAGAGGCAGACGTTCAAATCTCCCGGATTGGAGTAAAATCCAATAGTGGGGTTCACCGCGTAAAGCGAGTTTTAGGCCTCCGATTTAGGCGAAAGTCGGTCGGACCTTCCTAAACTCAGTTAGGCACGGCCTTCGAGAGAAGCGTGTCAATATTCATGGAACCTCCATGGTCATAGACCTTTACCCTAATTAGCTTAGGTTTATTTATCGTATTTTTCTAACCACTCTTGCCGAGGTGATTTCTGATCGAGTGCATTTTCCCCTCATCGTTACTAAGCTTTAGTATAATCGCTCTTTTAGCTCTCTTTATCTTTTCATGCAAGTAGCTCTCTTTCATTGCAACTAGTTCTCTTCCTTTAGTACGCTTAGCTTTCTTCTAAACCCTAATTTTTCCGTCGATAAAATAATAGATTTCGTGTGAGTAAGCTTACTCAACTGTTCCCGGATTTTAATACGACACTTGTGTCCCCTAGCTGCATTTCGATAGGTATACTTGCCTTGTTGGATTGTTTGTTTGGTTATTTTCTCCTTGCAGATATCTAAAAGACATCAATAGTCGATCTGCATTCGACGATCGTCTAGCTCTGTTCGACGATTTCTGTTGAACACTTGATTTCTTGGGTAAGTCAGAATTCTTCCTAGCTACCTCTACAACTCCCTTGCCTTTATCAGAGATAAATTTAATTGGGGTTGTTAGTACTATAGGTTGGCTGGATGAAGCACCCAAGCCCAGTGTAGTGTTGAATATAGAGTTCACTGTGCTTGTGATGTCCATTATCTTGATGCTTCTCCCATTAAGGGATTCTTCAAGCTTTTGGCCTCTGATAGCTCACTTTTCTGTGAAGCTATCTGCTCTCTACAACACTCCAACTCCTCAGAGAGTTTGAGGTTTTCTGATTTTAAGGAACTGTGTTCAGACAATTGATTTCTAAGAGAAATGATTTCCTTCTCAGATTTTAATAGGTCTAAACATAGTGCTTTAAATTCATACTTAAAGTCCTCAGAATTGAAATCAAAAGAACTTATTGTTGGGTATTGTATCCACAACGTACCTGATTTGAAGAAGCCCCTAAACAAGCTAAGGTAAATAGACAATGTATTTGATAAAATATTTCAAGTTGTACTTGCAGTTATTCCACGCTAAGTGCACACCAATGTTAGGGTGCAGTAGGTCAATATATACGGGTCTGCACGACGTAATCCCTCGTTGAGCAGATCAGTGTGTTGGCCTACGTGTACTCTCTCTATTGGAGTGTACTTACTTTCAAGTACAGGGCTGTGATTATGCAAGAGCAGACAAGGAGCAAAGATGGGTCAAAGAGCAGCTCATGGGCAGAAAGACGAAAAATCGTCTAAGTGTTAATCGACGAGAATCACCAAGTGATTCTCGTCGATTCGGTGAGAATCGATTCTCGCCGTCGAGAATCAGCCAGTGATTCTCGCCGATTCGGCGAGAATCACTAGTGATTCTCGCCGATTCGGCGAGAATCACTGGCTGATTCTCGTCGTCTCTTTCCAGCTACCTCAGAGCGTGCAAACAAGTCTACATCGACGAGAATCACCTTTGATTCTCGCCGAATCGGCGAGAAACACCTTCGATTCTCGCCGAATCGGCGAGAATCACCTTCGATTCTCGCCGAACCGGCGAGAATCACCTTCGATTCTCGCCGATTTTGCCTTGGGCAATTTTCTGGAAACCGCTGGACCGGACTCTGCCGCTGGCACTGTTTTGAACCTGGCTTGGGGTTTCTTCTGGTGGGACCCACAACGGTCATTAAGGAGTATTCGAGTGTATAAATACACGCGTATTTTTGAACAGAAAGACATACAGAAAAAGACGAAGCCGAGCCGCCGACCTTGACCTAAATCGCGATACCTGCTCCGCCGCCGTCGCCGCTCGTGCTAGTAGATCGTCGGCTTTGATCGAGGTTGCTTCCAGATCTGCCGGTGACAGAAGCTTAGCCAAGCATAGCGTCTCACGCGTCTAACCAGAGATCCTTTGTCTCTTGATTCGTTGATCAGGAAAACCTTCCCCTTCCGAATCGATTGAGACGATCGATCCTAGTGTGACCGTTGGTAGACCTTTCTAGCTTTGCTACGAAGATTGAATCTCCAAAGTACAGCAGCCGCACACCGTTGTCGCCGCCGATTCCGAGAACTGAGCTGCCGCCCTTCTTGCCGCCGCCGGTTTCGGGGAGATTCTCTCCAAGTGAGATCTAGGGTTCTGGACTCTTCGTTGACCTCAAGAACACGTCATCGAACGAAGAGGGACTCCTTGTCTCCAAAAGTTGTTTGTATTTCTTATACATTCTAGTTTCATTTTTGTTGTAAAGGAACGTTGGTTCCTAGTTGTAAGGGTTGGGTGCAACCCGTGTTGTGGGAGTGTTGTCTCCTACGTGTGGAAGGGTTCCTTCCGATAGTGCAAGGATTGGATTTCAATCCTGTTGGTGAAGTGACCGAGTCGTCCCTTGTTGGGAGATAGGTCGAAGGGGGAAAGTGGATGTACCCAAATCGGGCAACCACTATAAATAGCTTGTGTACTTTCTTTGCTGTGCTGTTTTGTTTTCGTGTGCAGGTACAATTTTAATTCCGCAAAAACGTTGCACGTCACCTATTCCCCCCCCCCATAGGTGAAGGTAGTTGACACTAGGTGGACTTTGAAGTGGTATCAAAGTGAGGTTCCTCATCAAAAAGGTTCACACCTTGAGTAGAATCCTGCCGCTAGTGTCAAGACGAAGGCAAACATCTACTATGGACGGGCTCAAGTACACAGGCAAGAACCCAGTGTGCACCAGGCTCAACTTTCCTATCTGGAAGGAAAGGATCAGGTTCTACATGGAAGCAGTTGATCCTCGACTCTTCATGATCGTGGAGGAGGGACCTTATGTCCCCACTAAGGTCTCCACCATTGATCCTACCAAGAAAGTGACAAAGAAAATTTCTTAAATGGACAAGGACGAGATGGTGCTGGTGGGACTTGACAAGAAGGCGCAGAACATTCTGGTCAGCGCGGTCGATGACTCAATGATGCAGAACTTCTGCAATTGCAGGACAGCAAAGGAGATCTGGCACTGCCTGATTATCCTAATGGAGGGCACTGATGAAGTGAGGGATGATCGGAGATCCCTTCTGAACCAGAAATATGAGGCCTTTAGACAAGGGCCTAAGGAAGAGATCGGAGTCACCTTCGAGAACTTCCTCAAGATTGTCAATGCCCTCAAAGGATATGGAAGAGTCTTCACTGATGGTGAACTTAATGATAAATTCCTTAGGTCCCTTACTAAGGAATGGGACACAAAGATCTGCGCCATCCGAGAGTTTGGCAGACTTGCTGAAACTGACCCGCAAATTCTGTTTGGGAAGCTGATGTCCTATGAGCTTCAACTGAACACCAGGAAAGCAGAAGAAGAAGCAGAGAAGGCTGCAGCCAAGGAAAATACTGTGGCCCTAAAAGCCATTCACTCCAGAAAGGGCAAGGGTGCGGTTTCTTACCGTGCCAGGAAAAAGGATGAGGAGGAGGACTCCGAGCCATACTCCTCCAGTTCAGAGCTGTATGAGGAGGATTTCTCCCTCATCACCCGAGAATTCAAGAAGTTCCTCAAGATGAGGAATCAAAGAAAGAGAGACAGCTCCTCCTCCAGACATCTGAAGAAAAATTATTCTTCTGAAAGGTATGCTTCTAAATCGAACAAACATCGCTCCTCTGACATTATTTGTTTTGGATGCAATAAGCCAGGATACGTCGTGGCCGACTGCTACCAAGGCAAGAGAGAAAAAGGGAAAGGAGAGGAGCACAAATCCTCTAGAGATAAGAAGAAAGAGCAGAGCTACATCGCCAAAAGGCCAAAGACACTGAGTGAGTCTGATTCCTCAGACTCCAGTGATGATGAGGAAGCCTACTTCGGGCTGGTGGGTCGCTCCGACTCAGAAGGAGAATGCCCTCCATTTACTGGGAAGGTAAAGGCTCACACCCCTCTCTCCGACTCTGAATCTGATCCTGAGTCTCAGGATGATGACCCTGAGGATAGCCTTTCAGCCCGTGAAGCGGAGCTCCTCGAGAAGTATGAGCTTCTGCTCAACACTTTCGAGGAGTGTCGTAAGAGATTGAAGGCTGAGAAAAAGGAAGTGAAATTCCTTAAGGGTGAGAGTGTCTCCCTAAGGGAAGAGATCACCAGTTTGATCTCTCTCCGACAGGAGCACCTAGACCTGACTTCAAAGCATTCAGAGTCTCTTAAGCTCCTTGATCTTAAGCAGGAGGAAGTCGACAAGTTGGAAGAACAACTTGAGGCAGAAAGGAAGATCGTCAAGAGCTTCTCTATGCCAAAAATAGTTCTTCCAGCGGTTGATACCTTCTCTGCTCAGGCCAAAGGAGCTGGCTTGGGGCATGTAGGGGTATCTGGTTCCTCATCCAGGAGAAACAGGAACCAGAGGAAGAATAAGGCCGCCAAGAAGGCCTCTGCTGCTAAAAAGGGAAAGGCTCCGCTCAGTCCTGTTGCGTTCAGAAAGCCTAGCTTTCCTTGCAACCAACATGATTTTGAATCAACCTTTGGTCATCATTTCCGGCCCTCGGTTGCAATGCCAAAGAGCCGATATGATGGTTGGACCTTTCCCCGGAACTTCGGTGAGAGTGCCTTCAAGGCACCTTATGAGGAAATCCACATGGGAAATTATGGTCAATTCTCTAGCAGCCATAATGGAAAGCAGGCACAAAGAGCCAAGCCTGTTATACTGAAGAAACAGAAGGTGAAGAAGCCATGTGACTGCAATCACTATGAGGCCTCCACCTCTAGATCCAAGGCCCCGGCTGTACCCACCATTCCCAGGGTAAAGCAGGAGTCTAGGAAGAGGTACAACAGATTTGACTGTTGGTGTTGTGGCAAAGTCGGTCACTTTGCCATGGATTGTTGGTTTAATCTGAGGTATAACGAGACTCCCTATGTTAGCAATGCGAGGCTGACCACTCGTAGGGTTAACCACCCGAGGGGGAGTATGCTAACCAAGAATCTAGGACCCAAGTTCGATTGGGTTCCTAAGGGAAATTAATTTTGTTTTGCAGGAATGTCCAAAGGCCACCAAAACGCCAATATGGGACTTGGACAGTGGATGCTCCCGGCATATGACTGGGACAAGAAGCCTGCTGCGTGATTACACTCCAGTCGCAAATGGACCCAAAGTCATCTTTGGGGGGTCAGATCGAGGAGTCACCAGAGGTTACGGTATGATTTCCAACGGTATAATCTCTATCACCAACGTGGCTTATGTTGAAGGGTTAAACCATAACCTGATCAGTGTAAGTCAGTTATGTGACAAAGGTTATGACGTTAAGTTCTGCAAGGATAAATGTCTGATAATATCATGTGCCTCTTTTGAGACGGTATTAATAGGCATTAGGAGCCGAAATATCTTCTGTTTAAATTTTCTTAGTTTAGATTCATCTACCCCCGTATGCCTAGTGGCAACAGGCAGTGCATCTCTTTGTGAACAATGGCACAAGAGATTGGCACATGTTAATTTCAAAACAATTAGTATGCTGTTTTCTAAAAACTTAGTAAGGGATGCTCTTGTTATCAAGTGCATCAAAGATAGCCCCTGTCCTGCATGCCAGATGGGCAAACAGACTCGGGCTACCTTTAAGAGCATTGCAAACAAAGACTCTTCTCGATGTCTTTACCTTCTATATATGGACTTGTTTGGTCCAATGCAAGTTCATAGCTTGGGAGGCAAGTCCTATACGCTAGTGATAGTTGATGATCATTCTCGGTTTACATGGGTGTTTTTCTTAAAACGAAAGTCGGATACGTTTGACATCTTCACTAGTATTGTCAAGCAGGTTCAGAACGAATTTAACTGCTCAGTGGTCAAAATCAGAAGTGACCATGGAACAGAATTCGAATCTGGTGCTATGACAGAGTTTTGTGAAGAACAAGGTATCTTTCATGAGTTTTCCTCCCCGCGCACTCCTCAGCAAAATGGAGTTGCGGAGAGGAGAAATAGAACTCTCATTGAAGCCTGCACGACAATGTTGAAAGACACTTCTCTCCCAGAATACTTCTGGGCAGAGGCGGTCAATACAGCTTGTCATGTACAAAACCGAGCATTGATCAACAAGCATCATCGTAAGACGCCTTATGAGCTACTGAGAGGCAGGAAACCAACCATGTCCTACTTGAGGATCTTTGGTTGCAGATGCTATGTACTGAATAATGGGAAGTACCCGCATACTAAATTTGGTGAAAAATGCTTCGAAGGCATATTCATGGGCTATAGTTCCCACAGTCGGGCATATAGGGTCTTCAATAAGAAAACCCTAGTGGTAGAAGAATCAATTAATGTTGTATTTGATGAAGGAAGTTTGCTTAACAACATTTCTTCCAGCGGTATTCTTGAAGATGCAGGTGCACGACTTGAATAGTTGTGTCTCGATGAGACCGCTAAAGATGAAACTCCTAAGTGCATCAAAGTTTCCACCTCAACGTCAACTGAGAATGTTGAAGATCAAAATGGAACAAATCTCTTAGAAGAAGGAGAAGCCCAAGAAGTAGTCGAAGCTCCAGACGCCAGACTTCTAGAGCTCCGGCACGTGAGGGATCATCCTAGAGATCAGATCATCGGAGATCCTCGTGACGGTGTCAGAACTCGAAGAGGTACTATTAACGAGATTTTGCATCTTAGCTTCCTGTCACAGGTTGAGCCAAAGAAGTTCGACGAGGCGAACAAAGATGCGGCATGGATTTTGGCCATGTAAGATGAACTACATCAATTCGAACGATGCAACGTTTGGATGCTGGTTCCCAGACCACACAAGCAGAATGTGATTGGCACCAAGTGGATCTTCAGAAATAAACTGGATGAACATGGTGTTATCATAAAGAACAAGGTTAGGCTGGTGGCTCAAGGTTACAGACAGGAGGAGGGGATTGACTTCGACCAGACCTTTACACCAGTGGCAAGGCTCGAGGCAATCAGATTGTTCCTGGCATATGCTTCGCACAAAGGATTCACAGTCTATCAAATGGATGTGAAATCAGCGTTCTTGAACGGAGACCTGAAAGAGGAAGTATACGTCGCTCAACCCACAGGTTTTGTCAATCCTACTTATCCCAATCATGTATATTTTCTTAATAAAGCTCTTTATGGTTTAAAACAAGCTCTACGAGCTAGGTATGAGACTTTATCTAGTTTTCTTCTTGAGAACAAGTTCTCTAGAGGTAAAATAGATAAGACATTGTTTCTCAGGGAAGTCAAAGGCAAGATTTTGCTGGTGCAAATCTATGTCGATGACATTATATTCGGCTCAACGGACAACAATCTTTGCAAAAAGTTTTCTAAACTTATGCAAGGAAAGTTTGAAATGAGCAGTATGGGAGAGCTAAAGTATTTCTTGGGACTTCAAGTGAAACAGTCTGAGGATGGAATCTTCATCTCTCAGAAGAAGTTCATAAATGAACTCCTCAAGAAATTCGGTATGGAGAATGCAACCTCTATGAGGACTCCAATGGGATCCACTATGTCTCTGGATAAGGATGAGAAAGGTAAACCTTTCGATGAAACCAAATACAGAAGCATCATTGGATCCCTGCTCTACCTTACTGCCAGTAGACCGGATATCATGTTCTCCACATGTGTCTGTGCCAGATATCAGGTGAACACTAAGGAATCTCACTATGTCGCAGCAAAGCGAATTCTAAGATACCTTAAAGGTACTCCCAATCTTGGCTTATGGTACCTGAGAAAAAATGATGTCTAACTAATAGGTTTTTCAGATGCTGATTTTGCAGGGAGTAGGGATGACAGGAAAAGCACTTCCGGGATGTGTCAATTCCTCGAAAGAAGGCTTATCTCATGGAACAGCAAGAAGCAGAATTTTGTAGCTACCTCCACAGCAGAGTCTGAGTACATCTCGGCGGGCAGCTGTTGCGCACAACTCCTATGGATCAGAAACCAGTTAGCCGACTACGACCTTCAGTTCAAGGAAGTACCAATATACTGCGACTCCTCCAGTGCAATTGCAATTTCCAACAATCCGGTATCGCACAGCAGAATGAAGCATATTGAAGTGCGCTACCACTTCATTCGGGAGCACGTGGAGAACAAGGACATCTCTCTCTGTTATGTCCCCACGGACAAGCAGATTGCATATATATTCACAAAGCCCTTAGACGAAGCCAAGTTCAGTCTTTTCAAAACTGAATTGGGGATGCTAAACTATGAGGAATGAAGACTACCAAAGCTCTAGGCTCGTGCATCTAGGGGGAGCCTCTGCCAGGAACTCAAGTGTGAGCACAGGTGCAAGACCTGAGGGGGAGCAAGGGGTCAAATGCAACAGACCCAGATTTGCAGAAGCCGAAAAGGGGGAGATTCCCCTCTCGGCTAAGGCTAAGGTGGCTCCAAGTTGGCTAAGGTGGCTCCAAGTTTGCTCTCAAGAAATTGGTATTGGTAATGAATATCTCTCTCAACTCAATTTCAAGTTTATGATTTTCATTCCCATACGCTCTAATCACCTTAGCTTGTAGGGTTTAGGCTTCTTCAAATAGGGGGAGATTGTTGGGTATTGTATCCACAACGTACCTGATTTGAAGAAGCCCTTAAACAAGCTAAGGTAAATAGACAATGTATTTGATAAAATATTTCAAGTTGTGCTTGCAGTTATTCCACGCTAAGTGCACACCAATGTCAGGGTGCAGTAGGTCAATATACACGGGTCTGCACGACGTAATCCCTCGTTGAGCAGATCAGTGTGTTGGCCTACGTGTACTCTCTCTATTGGAGTGTACTTACTTTCAAGTACAGGGCTGTGATTATGCAAGAGCAGACAAGGAGCAAGGATGGGTCAAAGAGCAGCTCATGGGCGGAAAGACGAAAAATCGTCTAAGTGTTAATCGACGAGAATCACCAAGTGATTCTCGCCGATTCAGTGAGAATCACTAGATCGGCGAGAATCACTGGCTGATTCTCGCCGTCTCTTTCCAGCTACCTCAGAGCGTGCAAACAAGTCTACATCGACGAGAATCACCTTTGATTCTCGCCGAATCGACGAGAATCACCTTTGATTCTCGCCGAATCGGCGAGAATCACCTTCGATTCTCGCCGATTTTGCCTTGGGCAATTTTCTGGAAACCGCTGGACCAGACTCTGCCGCTGGCACTGTTTTGAACCGGGCTTGGGGTTTCTTCTGGTGGGACCCACAACGGTCATTAAGGAGTATTCGAGTGTATAAATACACGCGTATTTTTGAACAGAAAGACATACAGAAAAAGACGAAGCCGAGCCGCCGACCTTGACCTAAATCGCGATACCTGCTCCGCCGCCGTCGCCGCTCGTGCTAGTAGATCGCCGGCTTTGATCGAGGTTGCTTATTGATCTCCTGATGACAGAAGCTTAGCCAAGCATAGCGTCTCACGCGTCTAACCAGAGATCCATTGTCTCTTGATTCGTTGATCGGGAAAACCTTCCCCTTCCGAATCGATTGAGACGATCGATCCTAGTGTGACCGTTGGTAGACCTTGCTAGCTTTACTACGAAGATTGAATCTCCAAAGTACAGCAGCCTCACACCGTTGTCGCCGCCAATTCTAAGAACCGAGCTGCCACCCTTTTTGCCGCCGCCGGTTTTGGGGAGATTCTCTCCAAGTGAGATCTAGGGTTCTGGACCCTTCGTTGACCTCAAGAACACGTCATCAAACGAAGAGGGACTCCTTGTCTCCAAAGGTTGTTTGTATTTCTTATACATTCTAGTTTCATTTTTGTTGTAAAGGAACGTTGGTTACTAGTTGTAAGGGTTGGGTGTAACCCGTGTTGTGGGAGTGTTGTCTCCTACGTGTGGAGGGTTCCTTCCGATAGTGCAAGGATTGGATTTCAATCCTGTTGGTGAAGTGACCGAGCCGTCCCTTGTTGGGAGATAGGTCGAAGGGGGAAAGTGGATGTACCCAAATCGGGGAACCACTATAAATAGCTTGTGTACTTTCTTTGTTGTGCTGTTTTATTTTCGTGTGCAGGTACAATTTTAATTCCGCAAAAACGCTGCACGTCACCTATTCCACCCCCCCCCCCCCCATAGGTGAAGGTAGTTGACACTAGGTGGACTTTCACTTATCACCTGGTCCTATTCAGGTTGAGTCTCTGAGTCTGACTCTGAATCTTCTGCATCTGAACTGCATTGTGAGGCATTGATAGCCATCATGCAGAATTCCTTTTCTTCAGCATCGTCCTCATCATCACTTGAGCTGGATGAAGTTTTTGATTCTTCTTCTGTCTCACTCCAAGATTCAGGAACAAATCCCTTCCTTGTGTGTTTGTTCTTGCTGGAGGAGGGTTTGTCATTGCTGTTCTTCTTGAAGTCCTTGTCTTTTCTTCTTTCTCTCTTGTCCTTTCTGTCCTTGTTTTTGTTCTTTGGACAGTCAGGCACAATGTGGCCTGGTTTCCTGCAACCAAAGCAAACAATTTCTTTATTGTTTGATTTATCATACCTTGGCTTGTCATGCTCTTTATATGATCTCTTCCTGAAGTCCTTTCTGGTCATTTTATAAAATCTTTTGGCCAGTATACTAAGCAGCTCATCATTGCCTGTAACCTTGTCTTCAGGCTGATCTTCAGTGGCTTTGAAAGCTATTGACTTTTCTTTTCTTGTGGCTGGTGAGGCAGCCTTCTGCTCTTCTTCTCTATTTTTGATGAGCAGCTCATAAGACTTGAGCTTTCCCAAGAGAGCTTTTGTTATGATTTCATTGAAACTTCTGGCATCCTTGATTGGCCAGATCCTTGAGTCCCAAGTGCTTGGGAAGCACATTAGGATTTTATCATTTAGCTCAGTCAATGAGATTTCTTTATCCAAAGTTTTCAGTTCATTGACTATCAGACTGAGTCTATTATACATGTCTGCTACTGGCTCAGCTTCTCCTTTCTTGAAGTTCTCATATTGGGTTATGAGGTGAGATCTTCTGTCTTTTCTTTCATCAGCAGATCCTGAGACTATCTCAGATAGCTTATCCCAGATTTCCTTTGCTGAGTTGCATTCAGCTACCTTTTGGAATATGTCATCAGACATAGTCTGGGCTAAGATATCCATAGCCTTTGCATCTGCTACTTTCCACTTCTTGATCTCTGCATCTGTTCTTGAGGGAGATGGAACAGCATTTGTGCTTGTGTCCTCTGGAGGTCTTGGACACACTTTCAAAACAGAATTGAAGATGTCCTCATCAATAGAATTCATGTAGAGTCTAATCCTTGCCTTCCAAAGTGCAAACTTGGATAGATTGCACACTGGAGGTCTGGTGCTAGCATAATCATTGTTTTGGGCCATGTTTTGTGAAGAAATAATTCTAATAACAAAATCTACAACAAGCAGATCTAACTATGGGAATCTTTGGGTTCAGGTGTTAGCCTGTGCAACCACTAAGGTGGTATTTTTAACCAACCTTGAAGATGTGGTATTTTTAACCAACCTGGCTCTGATACCAATTGAAAGTGCAAGTTAGATCTGATATACTCTAGAGGGGGGTGAATAGAGTATGGTGCTTGCTAAAAACTTTTACAATAGTTGTTGTATTCTTATGTGAACAGGGAAGCAAATAATATAAAGTAATCTAAACAAGAAGCAACTATCTAATCACAGATTAAACACAAAGCAATCTAGTCACAAACCACAGCCAGAAACAAAAATAAAGTAAGCAACCAGATGACATAAGGAGCTATATTGGTTCCCCAATCAACCTGGGTACATCCACTCTTCTACCACCCTAGGTAGGAATCCACTGCAGGATGAGTTGATCAGGTATCCTGGGCACCAATGAGCTTTTGATAAGGTGCTCAAAAACCAAACCAGATTTTTTGATCAGGTGTATTGCCACCAATGAGCTTTTGATAAGGTGCTCAAAAACCAAACACAAACTTTTGAAGGGAGTTTGAAAAACCCTTTACAGCAGAGAGAGAGAGAGAGGGAAAGAGATGATCTTCTCTATCAACAGTCAGAGAGAAGATAGTGGATGTTGTCAAAGCTCCCCCTGAGATCTGTACTTGTTCAGGAAGTGAAGCTTTGCAGTAGGGTGATAGGCCTTCAGAAAATTGATCTCCAGCAAATAATGATTACATCAACAACTGAAATGTGAGGTGTCTGTAGTCTTGAATGATGATGGCCTTGAACACTTGAATCAAAAGAGATCTGAAGATTTCAGTTTGTTGATCTCCTTTGGTGATGGTTTTCTTGTTTGAATCTTTGAGACTGAGAATGTCTGCAACTCTTTCTCTTTCTCTTGTGTAATTGTTGTTGTGAGAGCTGTTGTTGCAGAGAATATTTTTCGAACTTCTTGTTCTTGTGCTGCAGGAATAATGAAAAAAACTTGTCTTTTATTCCTTTTTGTCTGAATAGAAATGATCCACTGTCAAGATAGTCGTTGGCCTGTCATAAATGACTTCTTTAATTACTTTTGTCTTCTGGAGGAAAGTCCAATAAAATATTCCTTGATAATTCCTTGAAACTTGTTCCAGATTAAATGAAAAACGGCTACAAGATCTCTGGACTAAATGCTGACAATAATTCCTTAACTGTCTGAATTTGAATCTTGAAAATCGTTGAACTCTTCAGAGAAAACGGCGAACTGAGCTCCACTATCGTTGAACTGAGCTCAGAGATTTTGGACTTAGACAGAAACAAAGATCGTCGATCTGAGCTCAACTATCGTCGAACTGAGCTCAGAGATTGAGAATCAAACTGAAGTCAAGATCATCGATCTGAGCTCGAAGATCGTCGAATGGAGTTCGACAATTCGTTGAAGTTGAGCTCAGCGATCGTCGAATGGAGTTCGACGATCTGTCGAAGTGAGCTCAACGATCGTCGAATGGAGTTCGACGATTCGTCGTACTGAGCTCGACGAAATGACTTAGTCTTCTGAAATTGAAAATCTTGGTCTTGAGGGCAGCTTCCAAACCTAAGCACTAACTCTTAGACTCAATTCTAATTGACCTTTAGATCTATATAATGAGGTCAAAATAGGTTTCCTAGGAGACATAGTGATCCTGACCCAAATCAGTAATAGGGTGTTCCAACAAACTTCAAATCTTATAGATTTTATATCCTGAGCCAAGGAGAATTGTAGATCTTTGTGAGTCTCATCCATATACTTCTCCATAGCTATCCTTTGCTCATCCAACTACACTTGTAAAGATACTAACAATGAACTGTAATCAGTTGTTAGGGCAGGCTGTGGAGCAACAGTTTGTAGTTCCTTCTTGTAGCTTTAGCTTCTCCTTTTGAAGACCATTAGCTTCCTCTTCTTTGCTTGAACCTCAGTTGCATCCTCAAAATCTGAGGTACTAGCTATATTTACTCTATCTTTTGGACTAGGAGGTAATTCCTGTGCAGTCTTAGGTAGCTCCCCCTGAGTCCTTTGCTCCTCCTCAGTTCTTATCTACTCCTCCCCAGTCCTTGTATTCTCCCCCTGAGATCCTACTTGTTTCCCCTCAAGGTCAACTTGTTATCCCTCAAAAGCAGTTTTCTCCCCCTCAAAACCAGCATGCTCCCCCTCAATATTAGCTTGCACTAAATCAGGAAACAGCTCTTCTAAGGTAAACTCTTGTTGAGTAGGCACTGGATATTCTCTAATCTCTAGAACATTAGCAGCAGCAGATGTAACTTCCAAGATAACATCTTGTGTTTGATTGTTTAGTTGTGTTGGCTGGTCAACATCAATCAAAGATTCAGTTAGCATTTCATCCTCAATATTGAAAATTGATTGATTTACTTCACTGATTACCTCAAGAATAGTCTGTGTAGCCATCTCACTTGCCAGGTGGGTTGGCTCTTCCTCAAGGTGAGGCTCCCCCTGCACCTGAGCATTATCTGCAGTATCTTGTGCAGTAGTATCTTGAGCTGTAGAGTTCTCAGGAATCTCTTGCCTATTTTCCTCAGGCATTTCCTTAGTTATGACCCTATCCCATCTAGAAATGATCCTGAGGCTCATCCTTCTCATGTGATTTATCTTAGTCCCACCTGACTGTTCCATCACTTCTGGTATTGTTGCAGCTAAATACAAGCTCACAATTCTTCCCAGATTTGGCTTCTTCATACTTTCCTTAATCTTCTCAAATAATACAGCTGACCAATTAGTGTTTAGTCTATAGATAATTCTGGTCATTAAACTGAACATATGGGCTGATATCTTATCATGCCCCCCTGGCTTACACAGAATCACTTTTCCCACAACTTCAGACAAAAACTTCCCTTGCATATTCATGCCTTTCCTGTTCAAAGCTGAGCCAATATTTATGGTGGAATCCAGTCCACACCATTGAAGTGCTTCCCTTAGCTTAGATGCAGGTACATCTTCTTCCTCTTATATTCTTGGCAGGTGAAGAACTTTCCTGAGACTCTTTTAGGTGAGTTTCACCTTTACTCCATGGACTGTGGATCTAATCTTGAGTCCAGTTTGATCTAGGGTACTAGCACCAAAGAATTCTAGTGTTTCTTTCTTCCAGATCTTAGTTGGTTCAGAAACTAGAAAATCCAACCCATTCTCAGCAATTAGGGTTACAACAGCTTTAATTTTAGATTCCGCTCCATCAAATGCGTTACGTACCAGCTCATATCCTTCATTGACATTGTCTTCAAGCTTGGGCACCATTAGGGTTGAGAGAAATCTTGAATGTAGATAAGAGAATTTGTCGACACAAAGTTTTGGTCTCGAAACTATGGAGAGCGTGTCGATAGAAAATGTTGTTGACCTATTTATACCTTTCTAAAACGAAGGTGAAAAGGCACTGCATAATACTCTAAATGTGTCGACACTGTTGAAAAGTGTCGACACAGACTTCTAATGTCTCGACATAAGTGTTGACTTCTATGTGTCGACACTTATTCCTTTGCGCTCGACGATCTGTCGATTCTCCACTCGACGAAATCTGTATTGAACCTAAGTGTCGACACCAACCCTGGATGTGTCGACACTATTTCTCTGAAGTGTCGACACCAATGTTCTGGATGTGTCGACATCATTTCTCTGGAATGTCGACACCATTTCTATGTGTCGACACAGACAACTCCTTGTGTCGACACTATTTTACTTAGCCAATTTTGTTAAACTAATCTATGTTCAACATTTCTAATTCAATTTTAAACTTATTGAATTTAGTTTCATCTAGAAGCTTAGTAAACATATCTGCAATTTGATAATCTGTTTTAATAAATTCTAGTGAGATGTCCTCTTTCTCTACATGTTCTCTAAGAAAATGGTATCTAATTTCTATATGTTTAGTCCTACTATGTGAAACAGGATTATTTGCAATAGAAATAGCACTTGTAGAATCACAAAGCAAAGGTGTTCTACTTACCTGAATACCATAGTCTACTAGCTGGTGCTGAATCCACAACAGTTGTGCACAGCAGCTTCCTGCAGCAACATATTCTGACTCAGCTGTGGAGATTGCCATACTGGTCTGCTTCTTACTGCTCTAAGACACTAGTCTTCCACCTAGAAATTGACAGGTGCCTGTAGTACTTTTTCTATGTTCCTTGCAACCTGCAAAATCTGCATCTGAATAGCCTGTCAGTAGAAAATCTCCATTTCTAGGGTACCAAAGGCCTAGATAAGGTGTGCCCTTAAGATATCTCAAAATCCTTTTGACTGCAGTCAGATGAGATTATTTAGGGCATGCTTGGTACCTAGCACAGACACATATAACATACATGATATCTGGTCTACTAGCAGTCAGATATAGAAGGGAGCCAACTATTCCTATATACAAAGTTTCATCTACAGGTTTCCCTGCATCATCTTTGCATAGAGACACAGTTGTCCCCATTGGAGTTCTCATGGTAGTGGATGATTCCATACCATACTTCTTTATTAACTCCAGGGTGAACTTAGACTGGGATATAGATAATCCATCTTCAGTCTGTCTTACTTGGAGACCCAAGAAAAACTTAAGTTCTCTCATACTGCTCATTTCAAATTTTCCTTGCATTAGTTTTGCAAACTTTCTACAAAGATTACTTTCAGTAGACCCAAATATTATGTAACACCCCAGATTTTTTGCAAGAGGTTCAGTCTGCAGTTCTGAAAATTTTTTGGGTTCTGGCAGGAGGCACACGGCCTGCGACACGGGCGTGTCGTAGGACGTGTCGAGGCCGTGTCGACACTCGGTCCAAGTGTCGACACTTTCGCTCGACAAAGTGTCGAGAGTGAGGCACACGGCCTGCGACACGGGCGTGTCGCAGGGTATGTCGAGGCCGTGTCGACACTCGGCCCAAGTGTCGACACTTTGTGCTCGACAGAGTGTCGAGAGTGGGGCACACGGCCTGCGACACGGGCGTGTCGCAGGGCATGTCGAGGCCGTGTCGACACTCGGCCTAAGTGTCGACACTTTTGCTCGACAGTGTGTCGAGACTGGGGCACACGGCCTGTGACACGGGCGTGTCACAGGGCGTGTCCCGTTTGGTCGACGATCTTCGCTCGACGTTTTTCCGCGGTGTCGACACAAAGCCTGTCGACGGGTGTCGAGACTTGGCACACGGCTTGGGACACGGGCGTGTCCCAGGCCGTGTCACCTCTCGGGTTGGTGTTGGGGCCGTGTCGTTGGAGACACACGGCAGGTCACACGGCCGTGTCGCTGGGGACACGGGCATGTCGGATTGAACACGGGCGTGTCGAATGCCCGTGTCTGATTCTAGGCGCGTCGATTTGAGACGGCGAATGAGGCACATGGCCCTGGACACGGGCGTGTGCCAGGCCGTGTTCGGCCCAGGTCTTTTATTTTCCAGGCAAATCGTAGCCAGTCTTTTTCTGGTTTTGGGATCTAACAGTTCAGGCCATCTCCTAGGAAGTTAAGTCCGAATTTAGGGTTGCAGATCCTCATTCTTTTTCAAGTCCTCTCTTTCTTAGTTCTTGAGAGAAACTAGAGCAAGGAGGAAGAAGAAGAAGAAGATCTTGGGCTGTAGGAAGGGTTTCGGTGCTCCAAATCGCGAGCCGAGTCCGGATCCGTGAAGCTTAGACCGCTGCGAGGGTTTCCATCCGGCTATTTTGCCATGGCAAGAAAGAGGAGTCGGAAGGTAACGATATCTCTCCTCTCGGTCTTTAGGATGCACGTTTTTAGCATCGTTTTCTTCTAGATTTTTGGGCACCAAACTCTCGAATGAGAGGGGCTTTGGTTTGCCAAGGTTCAAGAGGAACCTCCGGGTTGATTGAGTCCGTCCCCGGCATATTTTGCATTAGAGATCCGCTTCGCTAGTGGATTAGGCATGGTGGGTGAAGCCGTAGTCGCGACCGTTAGTCCGACTCGGTGATGTTGCATACGAACTTAGGAATTCGTAGAGATTTCCGTTGAGGCAAGATGTCGTTTGTGTTGTGGTGGTGATTGTCCCGTTTGCTAGAAAAGGGTACTTGTAGTCGAACCCGGACAAGGTTAGCTCCTCGTGGCGGTAGATTGTTTCCTTGAGGGACAAGGTTAGCTCCGTATGAGAATGGAGATGGTTTCCTTGGTGGACAAGGTTAGCTCCGCATGAGTTGGAGATGTTTTCCTTGGTGCGCGGGAACGCTGCGGTACAAAGAGGGATTGCGATGTGTTTAGTCTTGGTTGTGTTGTGCCAAGGCGTGGCTATGTCTCCGTGGTCGGCTGGCTATCCCGTGACATGTGCGTCATGTGTGGAGAGTGTCCCGGCGAGACTAGTCCCCTTCTGTGAGACTGACGAGAATGCCAAGCTTGGGGCAAGCCCGGGCAAAGAGGCCATGAGCGGGTGGGGTCCAGCAAGGCTTCTTAGAATCGGTCAGTCTGTGGTTGTTGGAATCCTGACATGAGACGTCAGAGCTTACAGGTAAGCCCGGGGCTAAGCTCACGAGCGGGTGGGGCCTTGTCAAGAATTCCATGTGGCGGCCTGTGCGCCGTGTGAGAGAGTTGTGTCTCCCTCAATGTTTGCGGCTTTACGCCAATTGGGGAAATGTGAGTACCCAAATGATGTGATGTTGTGCTAGATGCATACGCTGTAGGGTATCTTGGGTGAAGCCCAGGTGTTGCATTCATGTTGCATAGTAGGCCCTTTTCTTTATATGCTCAACCAATAGAGAACATGTTTGATGATTGAGACATCCAAGCCTGTTTTAATGCTTTTCTATTTATAGATGTTTATTTGCATATGAAGTGCTGACTTGCAGGTTGGAGGGTTCCCCGGGGTCCTTTAGGGGCGGCCGGGAGGAGATGTGTTGTTACACAGTTTGAGGTAAGCCTTTGCTGACCCACGTTACTAATAATTTTTACAGGGCAAGGATCGCACGCAGGAGTTAGCACGCCGGCCAAAAAGGCCTAAGTCCATGAAGTGTTTTTCCCTCTTTTGTAGCACTACAGTTATGATGATGTTGTTTGAGACTATTTTGTCCGGCTTGCATGCCGAGGTAGACTAGGAGTGCTGAGCACATTCATGTTTGATTGTACTTTTTACTTTTGGACATTTGTGGTAGGCCTTAAGGCCTTAGTTGTACTCTTTTGGTTAGTGGATAACTTCTAGTTGTGCTTGGTTTTCCGCTGTGTTGTGCAAGTGTTTTGAGTTTGGTTAGCTATATCAACTTATAATACTAAAGCTGTGGCGTTCGTATGTTGTGGGGCCCCGGCCGGACCCATATTATACGTCCACTACAGGGGAGGTGTTACAATTTTGGTATCAGAGCCAGGTTTGATTCAAGGTCAGTGCATAGAGAAGTTATCCACATAAGAGTAACGCGGGACCATGAGTGTCCTTATGTTTTAGTCTTGAGATTGGAGACTAATCCCTTATTTCTTGTCTTCCTGAAGAGTGCAAGCAACGAGGCGGGCACTTCAAGAGCAAGGGATGATCTCTCGGCGAGCAGTGCTACTGCTGCTCCAGGTCTTTTGGGCACGGGTGTAGACCCGGCCGACTTCTGCCGCATGCTTGCAGAAGCAATGGTGGCAGCTCAAGCTGCAGCAGCGGCTCAGGTGGCAGCCCCTGCCACACCAGATACGGCAACGGCCGTGCCAGGAGGAGAAGCCAGGCGAGTGGAGCCTTTGGCAGAAAGGGTGGTGGTAGGGCATGGAGACCGACACATGAAGTATTTCCTGAGTTTCCATCCCCCGTCTTTCAAGGGTGTTGGAACGCCAACGGATGCGGAGGACTGGTGGGTTCGCATTCAAGAACTGTTAAGGGCGGCAGAGACGCCAGAGGAAAAGAAAGTTGAGTATGCGGCGTTCATGTTGGAAGGAGACGCCAAGTTGTGGTGGGTGAGCCATAGCGGCCGCCAGTTTCCGGGAAGCACCCCGTCAGTGGAGGAGTTTGGGGACGCTTTTCTTAAGAGGTATATTCCAGTTTCAACACGGTTGGCCCTGCAGAGGCAGTTTCTGCATCTAATGCAGCGAGACAAGACAGTGGATGAGTACGTGCAAGAGTTCACCCGTTTGGGTCGTTATGCGGGAACGACAATGGCGGATGATGTAGAGAGGGATAACCTCTTCTACCAAGGTTTGAGGGAGAATCTGAGACAACCCCTCATCTCCATGAAGAGGGCGGGATTTAATGAGCTAGTTGAAGCCGCCAGGAGTTTGGAGAATGATTTGGAGCGAACCCAACGCCGTAAGGGTTTTACTCCCAAGCAAGGGGAAGGGAAGCCTTCCCAATCTCATGGAAAGTCTGATGGGAGTAGGTGGAGGAAGAAGCCTTACACTTCCAGATCTGGTGAGAGGAGCAACTGGACGCCTGGGGGTTCCCACTCTAGGGGACCGCCGACGTGCTACAACTGCGGGAAGGTTGGGCACATAGCCCGTGCTTGTCAGCAAGGGGGAGCGGGGCAAGAGTCAAAGCAGGAGCAGTCTGTGCGCTCGGGCCCCAGTGCTGCAGAGAAAGGAAAGATGGCGGAGTCGAGCGCTTCTCGGTTCCAACCGGTGCAAGCAAGGGCTTACAACCTTGGATAGCAAGAAGCGATCCGCCAAACTGATGTGGTGACAGGTATGAAGAGAATTTAAGTTTAAATTTTGTGCTTCATCCTTTTAGACTTTTGTGTAATGTCTATGTTGTAGGCTTCGTGTTAGTTTTCGGATACCCCGCTAGGGTATTGTTTGATACGGGAGCATCGCACTCCTTTCTTGCGGAGAGCTTCATCCGGAGAATAGGAGTTGAGTCTTTTGCGTCGGGAGCAGAGCTGAAAGTGCGCATGCCCAATGGGTCATCTATGACCACCGGGGCTAAAGGGCGTATTTGTTGGGAGCTAGACGGAGTTGTCTTCGCTCTGGAAGCAGCAGTGTTACCTTTAGTAGAGTTCGATGTCATTTTGGGCATGGACTGGCTTGCAGAGCAGCGCGCCAGCATTGATTGTTTATCCAAGGTAGTGACTCTAAGGAGTAAGGGGCAAATGGAAGTCAAATTTGAGGGCCTTTGTGGAGTGGCCTGTTCCCTGATTTCGGCCATGCAGTTGGTGCGGGCGGTTAACCAGGGTGGTGTAGCGCTGGTAGCGTTATTGGAGGTTCGTCTCTCCCAACTGTCTATTGAGGAAGTGCCTGTGGTGGCAGAGTTCAAGGATGTTTTTCCGGATGAACTTCCTGGAGCGCCTCCTCGGCGGGAGATCGACTTCTCGATCGAGTTAGTGCCGGAGGCTAGACCGGTGTCACGTCCTCCTTTTAGGATGGCACCAAAGGAGTTGGCGGAACTTAAGGTACAGTTATAGGAACTGTTGGAGCAAGGGTATATTAGGCCCAGTTCCTCACCGTGGAGCGCACCGGTGTTGTTCGTAAAGAAGAAGGACGGTAGCATGCGCCTGTGCATAGACTACCGAGAGCTCAATAAGTTGACCGTCAAGAATAAGTATCCGATCCCTCGGATAGACGATTTGTTTGACCAATTGGTGGGGTCAGTGGTATATTCGAAGTTGGACTTGAAGTCGGGATACTATCAACTACGAATTCGAGATGAGGACATACCCAAAACTGCCTTTGGTACAAGGTATGGACACTTTGAGTTTACAGTGATGCCGTTCGGGTTGACGAACGCACCATCGGTGTTCATGGACCTTATGAATCGGGTATTCCGGGAATACTTGGATTCTTTTGTGGTTGTTTTCATTGATGACATTTTGGTGTATTCCAAATCGCAAGTGGAGCATGAGACCCACTTAAGAATGGTTTTGCAAGTGTTGAGGGAGAATGAGTTGTATGCAAAATTCTCCAAATGCGAGTTCTGGTTGGAGAAGGTGGCATTTTTGGGCCACGTGATTAGCGGTGATGGGGTGGCAGTGGATCCAGCGAAAGTGGAGGCCATCAGAGATTGGCCGGTGTTGAGGACCGTGGCGGAAGTCCGAAGTTTTCTTGGACTAGCCGGGTATTATAGGAGATTCGTGGAGAATTTCTCGAAGATAGCTCTACCCCTCACCTCTCTCACTCGCAAAGACCATAAATTTGTGTGGACCCAAGAGTGCGGTCAAGCATTTGAGGCCCTGAAGGAGAGGCTTATGATGGCTCCGATCCTGAGTTTACCGCAAGGGACCGATGGATTTCAAATTTTCAGTGACGCATCGGGATGCGGTTTGGGTTGCGTTTTGGTGCAACATGGGAAGGTGATAGCTTTTGGGTCTAGATAGCTGAAACCTCATGAGAGGAATTACCCCGTCCATGATTTGGAGCTGGCGGCGGTAATCTTCGCACTGAAAATTTGGCGGCACTATGTGTATGGCGCAAGGGTGGAGATCTTCACGGACCATAAAAGCCTGAAGTATCTCTTGGATCAAAAGGACTTGAACATGCGGCAACGCAGATGGGTTGAGTTTCTTGGAGACTATGAAGTGGCGATTCAGTACACGCCGGGTAAAGCCAATGTGGTGGCGGATGCGTTGAGTAGAAAGTACTCGGGGCAAGGAAATTGGATCGAAGCTCATGATGAGCGGTTGGTACGGGAATGGGAGTCCCTTGGATTGGAATGTGTTGCGAGAGGTGAGGCCAGTGTGGCTCGGTTGAACTGGATTGAAGTGCAAAACGACTTGTCCGATCGTATTCGGGAAGCGACTCGATTAGACGTGGAGTTTCAACCTTTTGTGTTGGAGGCTCAAACGGGCGAGAGCAGCACCTGGGAGATGATCGGGGGAATCTTGAGAAAGGAGGGAAGGGTTTGTGTACCGCAGTTTGGCAATCTCCGTGAGGAGTTGATGTTTGAGGCTCACTTCTCAAAGTACTCCATTCACCCGGGCAGTACAAAGATGTACTTGGATATGAAGAAATCCTTTTGGTGGCCGGGGTTGAAGCGAGATGTGGCTTTGTATGTGAGTCGTTGCCAAACATGTGCCTTGGTGAAGGCCGAATGTCAGAAACCGGGCGGGTTCCTGAAGCCCCTTCCAATTCCTGAATGGAAATTTGAGGACATCTCCATGGACTTTGTGCATGGGTTGCCTAGATCGCAGCATGGGAATGATGCTATTTGGGTGATCGTGGATCGCCTAACCAAGGTGGCTCACTTCATCCCAAATCGGAAAGAGGACAGCGTGGAGAAGCTGGTGGAGTTGTATGTTCGCAACATTGTGCGACTGCACGGAATTCCTAAGAGCATAGTCAGTGATCGAGATGGACGGTTTACGTCCAAGGACTGGAGATTGGTTCAGAAGAGCTTGGGCACGAAGCTAAAGTTTAGTACGGCGTTCCATCCTCAAACTGATGGGCAAACGGAGAGAACGAACCGTACTATGGAGGACATGTTGAGGATGTGCGTTCTTGATTTTGGCAAGAGGTGGGAGGATCACCTCTTCATGGTAGAATTTGCGTACAACAACAGTTTTCAAGCTAGTATAAAGATGGTGCCATACGAAGCTTTGTATGGGAGGCGGTGTCGAACGCCAATGTCTTGGGCAGAGGCGGGGGACACCAAACTTCTGGGAAAGGATGCGGTAGTTGACGCTTGTGAGTTGGTATGGACCATCCAAGAGCATATGAAGGTGGCGCAAGACAGACAAGCAAAATACTTTAATGCTCGTCACCGGAAGTTGGAATTTGCAGTTAGTGATTGGGTTTATCTGAAGGTCAAGCCGTTCAAAGGCGTCTCACGGGTTCGCCGACTCAAGAAGTTGAGTCCAAGGTTTTTGGGGCCTTTTGAAATTGTTGAGCGGGTAGGAGAAGCAGCCTATCGGTTGGCGTTGTCCGCAGATTTGAGTGGATTACATGACGTCTTCCACGTCTCCGTGTTGAGGAAAGACTTGGTGGAGGCTAGCGTGGTGATTGAGCCGGCATCGGTGCCGATTGAGGAAGACTTGAGGACGCGAGTCCTTCCAATCGCTATAGAAGATTCGGAGATTCGGCAGTTGCGGAATAAAGAAGTTAAACTTGTGAAAGTTCGTTGGGACAACTGCGGTCGTGAGGAGTTCTCTTGGGAGCGAGAACAGGCCATGCTAGAAGACTATCCAGAACTATTTTCGTCAGGTATAATTTAAGTTTTGTACCTCTTTTGTTTTGAAATTTCGGGACGAAATTCTGTTAAGTGGGGGAGAGTTGTAACACCCCAGATTTTTTGCAAGAGGTTCAGTCTGCAGTTCTGAAAATTTTTTGGGTTCTGGCAGGAGGCACACGGCCTGCGACACGGGCGTGTCGCAGGGCATGTCGAGGCCGTGTCGACACTCGGTCCAAGTGTCGACACTTTCGCTCGACAAAGTGTCGAGAGTGAGGCACACGGCCTGCGACACGGGCGTGTCGCAGGGCATGTCGAGGCCGTGTCGACACTCGGCCCAAGTGTCGACACTTTGTGCTCGACAGAGTGTCGAGAGTGGGGCACACGGCCTGCGACACGGGCGTGTCGCAGGGCTTGTCGAGGCCGTGTCGACACTCGGCCCAAGTGTCGACACTTTTGCTCGACAGTGTGTCGAGACTGGGGCACACGGCCTGTGACACGGGCGTGTCACAGGGCGTGTCCCGTTTGGTCGACGATCTTCGCTCGACGTTTTTCCGCGGTGTCGACACAAAGCCTGTCGACGGGTGTCGAGACTTGGCACACGGCTTGGGACACGGGCGTGTCCCAGGCCGTGTCACCTCTCGGGTTGGTGTTGGGGCCGTGTCGTTGGAGACACACGGCAGGTCACACGGCCGTGTCGCTGGGGACACGGGCGTGTCGGATTGAACACGGGCGTGTCGAATGCCCGTGTCTGATTCCAGGCGCGTCGATTTGAGATGGCAAATGAGGCACACGGCCCTGGACACGGGCGTGTTCTAGGCCGTGTTCGGCCCAGGTCTTTTATTTTCCAGGCAAATCGTAGCCAGTCTTTTTCTAGTTTTGGGATCTAACGGTTCAGGCCATCTCCTAGGAAGTTAAGTCCGAATTTAGGGTTGCAGATCCTCATTCTTTTTCAAGTCCTCTCTTTCTTAGTTCTTGAGAGAAACTAGAGCAAGGAGGAAGAAGAAGAAGATCTTGGGCTGTAGGAAGGGTTTCGGTGCTCCAAATCGCGAGCCGATTCCGGATCCGTGAAGCTTAGACCGCTGCGAGGGTTTCCATCCGGCTATTTTGCCATGGCAAGAAAGAGGAGTCGGAAGGTAACGACATCTCTCCTCTCGGTCTTTAGGATGCACGTTTTTAGCATCGTTTTCTTCTAGATTTTTGGGCACCAAACTCTCAAATGAGAGGGGCTTTGGTTTGCCAAGGTTCAAGAGGAACCTTCGGGTTGATTGAGTCCGTCCCCGGCATATTTTGCATTAGAGATCCGCTTCGCTAGTGGATTAGGCATGGTGGGTGAAGCCGTAGTCGCTACCGTTAGTCCGACTCGGTGATGTTGCATACGAACTTAGGAATTCGTAGAGATTTCCGTTGCGGCAAGATGTCGTTTGTGTTGTGGTGGTGATTGTCCCGTTTGCTAGAAAAGGGTACTTGTAGTCGAACCCGGACAAGGTTAGCTCCTCGTGGCAGTAGATGGTTTCCTTGAGGGACAAGGTTAGCTCCGTATGAGAATGGAGATGGTTTCCTTGGTGGACAAGGTTAGCACCGCACGAGTTGGAGATGTTTTCCTTGGTGCGCGGGAACGCTGCGGTACAAAGAGGGATTGCGATGTGTTTAGTCTTGGTTGTGTTGTGCCAAGGCGTGGCTATGTCTCCGTGGTCGGCTGGCTATCCCGTGACATGTGCGTCATGTGTGGAGAGTGTCCCGGCGAGACTAGTCCCCTTCTGTGAGACTGACGAGAATGCCAAGCTTGGGGCAAGCCCGGGCAAAGAGGCCATGAGCGGGTGGGGTCCAGCAAGGCTTCTTAGAATCGGTCAGTCTGTGGTTGTTGGAATCCTGACATGAGACGTCAGAGCTTGCAGGCAAGCCCGGGGCTAAGCTCACGAGCGGGTGGGACCTTGGCAAGAATTCCATGTGGCGGCCTGTGCGCCGTGTGAGAGAGTTGTGTATCCCTCAATGTTTGCGGCTTTATGCCAATTGGGGAAATGTGAGTACCCAAATGATGTGATGTTGTGCTAGATGCATACGCTGTAGGGTACCTTGGGTGAAGCCCGGGTGTTGCATTCATGTTGCATAGTATGCCCTTTTCTTTATATGCTCAACCAATAGAGAACATGTTTGATGATTGAGACATCCAAGCCTGTTTTAATGCTTTTCTATTTATAGATGTTTATTTGCATATGAAGTGCTGACTTGCAGGTTGGAGGGTTCCCCGGGGTCCGTTAGGGGCGGCCGGGAGGAGATGTGTTGTTACACAGTTTGAGGTCAGCCTTTGCTGACCCACGTTACTAATAATTTTTACATGGCAAAGATCGCACGCAGGAGCTAGCACGCCGGCCAAAAAGGCCTAAGTCCATGAAGTGTTTTTCCCTCTTTTGTAGCACTACAGTTATGATGATGTTGTTTGAGACTATTTTGTCTGGCTTGCATGCCGAGGTAGACTAGGAGTGCTGAGCACATTCATGTTTGATTGTACTTTTTACTTTTGGACATTTGTGGTAGGCCTTAAGGCCTTAGTTGTACTCTTTTGGTTAGTGGATAACTTCTAGTTGTGCTTGGTTTTCCGCTGTATTGTGCAAGTGTTTTGAGTTTGGTTAGCTATATCAACTTATAATACTAAAGCTGTGGCGTTCGTATGTTGTGGGGCCCCGGCCAGACCCATATTATACGTCCACTACAGGGGAGGTGTTACATATTATGTCATCAACATATATTTGAACTAGAATAATCTTTCCTTTAGATTCCCTAAGGAATGGAGTCTTGTCTATTTTCCCCCTTGAGAATTTGTTCTCAATGAGGAAAGAAGACAGGATTTCATACCAGGCCCTTGGGGCTTGTTTTAACCCATACAAAGCTTTCCTAAGTCTAAAAACATAATCATGTTTGAGAGGATCAACAAAACCTGAGGGCTGCTCTACATAGACTTCTTCCTTTAGATTTCCATTTAGGAATGCTGATTTTACATCCATTTGGAATACCTTAAAGCCTTGATATGTTGCATAAGCAAGGAACATCCTAATTGCTTCCAGTCTTGCTACTGGGGCAAAGGTTTGATCAAAATCAATACCCTCTTCCTGCATGTATCCTTTTGCAACAAGTCTTGCTTTGTTCTTCACAATGATCTCATTCTCATCCAGTTTGTTCCTAAAGATCCACTTTGTTCCAATGATGTTGTGGTCTTTTGGTTTAGGAACTAATTTTCAGACCTTGCACCTTGTGAACTGATTCAGCTCCTCTTGCATGGCATCAATCCAGTGTGGGTCTAGGACAGCTTCATCAAATTTCTTTGGTTCCACTTGAGATAGGAAGCTGGAGCAAAGAACTGTGTTCAGATCCCTGCTCCTTGTTTGTACTCCTTGTCTTGGATCACCAATTATCTGATTTGCTGGATGATCTTTTAAGTGTCTAATAGCTGGAGGTAGTCTATCTTCAGGTTGAACACCTCCAGTCTCTTCATTATGCTGCACCTCTTGATTTTCATCAGCATCTGGAGAGTCTTGTACTCCCCCTGGACAACAACCACCATTTTCCACTTCCTGATTTGTAGTTGAATCTTCTGTAATGGTAAGCTTGTCCATTCTCTCATTTATACCTGTAGAACTGCAAGCACTACTTGGCAACTCACTATTAATCAATCTTGTTTCATTAAAGACTACATGTACATACTCTTCTACAACTTGACTAATCAAGTTGTAGACCATATAAGCCTTACTATTGTTGATGTACCCAACAAATATCCCCTCTTGGGATTTGGCAGCAAACTTGGTTAGATAAGACTTGCCATTGTTAAGGACATAATACTTGCAACCAAAGATCCTAAAATAGGATAAGTTTGGTTTTCTGCCCTTCATAATCTCATAAGGAGTCTTTTTGTGGCTTTTGGTGATAGAAGCCCTATTGAACACATGACATGCAGTGTTTACTGCCTCAGCCCAGAAATATTCTGGGAGATAAGTGTCACTTAATAGAGTTCTACCAGCCTCAATCAGTGTTCTATTCTTCCTTTTAGCAATACCATTTTTCTGTGGTGTTCTAGGTGAGGAAAATTCTTGAAAAATCCCAAATTCTTCACACAGCCTTGTCATACTTTCAGACTAAAATTCAGTATCATGGTCACTTCTGATTTTGACCACTGTAATATCCAACTCATTCTGAATTTGTTTAATAAAACTATATAAGACACTTGGGGTTTCAAATTTTTGTCTTAGAAAGAACACCCAGAAATATCTAGAATAGTCATCTACCACCACAAAAGTGTAGACCTTCCTACCTAGACTATGAACTGGCATAAGACCAAATAGATCCATATGCAAGAGGTAAAGACACCTCACTGAATCCTTGTTTTCAAGGCTATGAAAGGAAGATTTGGTCTGCTTGCCTTTTTGACAAGCTGAGCATATCTCATCCTTTATACACTTAACTTGAGGACCATTCCTCACTAACTCTTTGCTAAAGAGTTGGCCAATAGTCTTGTATTTAAGATGGGCCAGCCTCTTGTGGCATTTAACACAATGAGAGGCTCTCTCATCAGCTACAAGACAAATAGGAGAAACATTGTTCTCACACTCAAAGTTAAGACAGTACACATTTCTTTTCCTATATCCTGTCAATATGACCTTTTGATCACTTGACCTTTTGATATGACATTCATTCTTAATAAATGAAATGTCATATCCTAAATCACTCAACTGACTTATGCTTATAAGGTTGTGTTTCAAACCCTTCACATAGGCCACTTGAGAGATAGTAATCTGGTTATTAGAAATGTTACCAAATCCTTTGATGATTCCTTTTTCCGAACCACCAAAGGTTACTTTAGGGCCATCCATGATAGGTGTGTAGTCCTTCAGCAACCCCCTTGTTCCAGTCATGTACCTGGAACATCCACTGTCCAAGTACCATATAGGGGCATGGCCACTTGGACTCCCCTGCAATAAAGACTACTTAACCTTAGAACCCAGATAAGTTTTGGGTCTTTGGTTCATATTAGTCTGAAATTTGACAAATCTGCCTGCAGCTCTTCTAATAGGCAGATTTCTATTCTCCTTGACACTGTAATTGTGCCAACAATCTAAGTCAAAGTGGCCTACCTTGCCATAGTACCAGCACTCAAACTTGTTATACCTTTGTTTAGGTATAACCTTTGCTGAATTATTTATAGCAGGTCTCTTATTTTGTGCTGGAGCTTTGCCTTTCTTATTGGACTTAGCAGCCCATGTTGTTCTCTTAAATCCTAATCCAGCCTTACCCTTTTGTGGCACAAAGTCATCTATTAAGGGTAATACAAATTTTGGCTTAGAAAAACTAGCCACAATCTCTTTCTCTTTCTGAATTCTAACCTCCATATTTCTAATCTGATCATTCTTGAATGTGATTGTGCCCATTTGAATAACAGTTATGTTTTTCAATTTGGCAATCTCATTTAGTTTTTGATCCAGCAACCTCTCTGAATCTAATGCAGCCATCTTAAGATCTGCAATTTCCTTAGCCGGAGATTTGGCCAGGTTTTTGCTCTTCTTAAGTGCCTGCAAGAAATCTCCATATTCATCTATCAGCTGATGAATATCACCTTCAGACTCAGACCCATCCACATCACTTGATGCAAATGTTGCTGACTCTGACTCAGTACTACAATCTGAATTTATAGTAATACATTGTACCTTACTAGGACCAGTCTGATCCTGGCACTTGTATTCTTCTGACACAGCCATCAGTCTCTTGCACTGATGGTCTTCTTGTTCATATATAGAGTTCAGTACCTGGAGAATCTCTTCTTCTTCATCTGCTGCATATAGACCAATGTAGACCTCAGCTTCAGATTCTGACTCTGAATTAGATTGGTCTGTTAAGCTCTTCTCTTTCTTAGCAACAAAGGATTTCTCCTTCTTGCTCTGGTGTTGACTCTTCTTTTTATCTGCAGTCTCTTTTCTTTTATCTGGACACTTAGCCACAACATGTCCAGGCCTATTACAGCAGTAGCAAACTATCTTTGATGTTGTAGATTTGCTTGGCTTAGACCTGCTCCTGTCCTTCCTGGATGATTTTCTCTTTTGATAATACTCATCCTTAGGCTGAGATGTGGAAGGCTTAGACTTCCACTGCTTCTTCTTCAGGAATCTCTGAAACTGTCTTGTAAATGCTGCAAAATCTTCATCTGAGTCACTGCTGTCTGAATTCTGGTTGTCTGAATTATCTGAAGTAATTTCAACAACTATCTTAGGAGGTGATGGAGACATCCTCCTATTTTTCTTAGTGGCTTCAACCTTGAAGGCCACAGACTTTTCTCTATGCTCCCCTTTTGCACTTTTCTCTTCCTCTTTCCTAGTCATCAACTGCATCTCATATGATAGTAATTTTCCAAACAAAGTTGGAGGTGAGATATCTGCAAGTTTGGCCACTTCCCTAATGGCACAAATCTTAGTGTCCCAATCCTTTGTCAAGGATCTTAGGAATTTATCATTCAGTTCATAGGTACTGAAGATTCTTCCATAGGACATCAGCTCATTTACTATTCTATAGAACTTTTTATAACACTCAGTTATACTGTCAGATTTTCCTTGTCTGAAACTCTCATATTCCTGGTTCAGCATAGATTTTCTATCTTATCTGACTTCTTCAGAACCATCCATATAGACTATCAAAGTATCCCACATTTCTTTGGAGGTCTTGCAGTGTATTAGATTCTGGAAAGTTGCATCATCAATGGCACTTACTATGATATTCTGGGCTCTTTTATCCATAGTTGCCAGGATGATCTCATCCTTAGTCATGTCTGAGAAATCCTTGGGAATTCTTTGGTTTACATCCAGAACAGAAATTTTCATAGGAATATAAGGACCTTCCTTGACTGTAATATAGATCCTTGGATCAGAAGCCTCCATAAACAGCCTAACCCTTTCTTTCCAGATGCCAAATATCTCCTTTCTGCATATGGGTAATTTCATAGAACCTAGTTCCTTATGATTTTCTCCTGAACCCATTTTATTGATCTTGAATTCTGTCTTAAGGATCTTACTCAGACTATTAAGTCCTTCTTTGAGGAACCTCCCTTTGATACCACTTGAAAGAATTAGTGTCTAACCACCTAGAGGGGGGTGAATAGGTGTAATTCCTGTTTTTATTTTAAGGTAGTAATGCTGTTTAGTTAACTAATACTAAACTGCAAATTCTACAGCATACACAACACAGTATTCACAAAAACATACAATCACAGAGTGCACACAGATTTTATAGTGGTTCCCCAAGGTCTGAGTACGTCCACATTCCCCCTTCACCTATCTAGCAGTGTGCTAGATTCGGCCTAACTTCTTCTCTTCACCTCAGATCCTCATATCTTACAACTCAGAATCCCAAGCAAGGCTCCTACAACTCAGGCAATTTGCCCTACCTCAGCCTACACAAGGCCTACAACTCAGAGATATCAATCTCCTACAGCTCAGGCTCACAGCACTACCTCAGCCTTCAACAAGGCCTACCACTCAGATAAATTACTCTCCTACGCTCAGCCTTTATAATCACAGGCTTACAACTCAGATCTATAAAGATCCTACAGAAATTTGATTTAATAAAGTAATTAACCTCCACCCAGATAGAGAGAGAAGAGATGGATGGCTTCTTGATCAGTTCTTGGAAGAATCTGATGGCAGAGAACAACCTCCCTTAGCTTTCTTCAAAGCTTCTTGAATCTGAACTCAGTAGGGTTGAACTCTTGAGAAGTTGATCTTCAATCAGCTTCTGACTTGAGATTCAGATCTCAATCTGAATCTTTCTTGGCAGCTTAGTTCAGCAACTGCACTTCTTAGATGGAGCTCTCTCTCTCCAACTTATTAGATCTTCTGTCAAAGGTCTACTTCTTTTTGTGTTGTTAGTTATTTGTGTATATTCTTCAATCTTCTTCTTAATTGTTCAATTCATCTTTCTGTTGAAGGAGAAAGCCTTTATATAGTCTTCCTCCATGGTAACCGGCTGATCCAGTTTCTAACAAACTTCTGACAGCTTTGACAGTTGCAGTAGACCGGTTAGAAATGATAGCTGTCAAGTCATCCAGTCACTTCTTGAAATACTGTCTCTATCTGAAAGTGTCGAGACTGATCTTCATCATTTGTCGACACAAGTAGACTAAGTGTCGACACAAGTGGACTAAGTGTCGACACAAGCCTTGGTGGTGTCGACACATCTCCTTTGTTGTTGTTAATACTTCTTGACACAGCCTTCTGTTGAATGTGTCGACACAAGCCTTTGTGGTGTCGACACAGTCACTTCTTTTCTTCATACAAATTTACTTTGTTGAAATTCTGCCATGTGTCGACACAAGTCCTGTGTGTCGATATATTTGATGTCGACAAGATCTTTTGTATGTCAACACTGCCTATGTGTGTCGACACAAATACTTTTTCTCATTAACTTTGTTGAAACTCTGTTGTGTGTCGACACAAGTCCTGTGTGTCGACACAGTTGATGTCGATAAAGTCTTCTGTGTGTCGACACTGCCTCTGGGTGTTGACACGGTTGATGTTGACAATGCTTCACTGTGTGGCGACACAGCCTCTGGGTGTCGACACAGTTGATTCTGGTGTCGACACAGCCTTTCCAAGTGTCGACACAATTGACTCCAAGTGTCGACACAGCTTTTCTCCAGTGTCGACACAGGCCTTCATAAGTGTCGACACAGCTTCTCCTGGTGTCGACACATGGACTTAGAAATTTTTCTGCATTCCTGCATTTACTTAACCTGCACATATATAAACTCAAAACACATCAAATACACCTTGATGCATATCATTGAGTAGGGTGAGGCTTCTTCAAATCTGGTACACATTTTCCAATGTACCCAACATCCATGTTTTTCTCAGTTCGGGGAGATCGCGCAGTGGAGCGCGGACTTCTTCTCAGTCCTCCAAGCTCGGTAAAAGTGCATGTGCCTTGGTTGTGGGTTTGACGATAAGCGGACTGAAGGTTGTGTCCGCAACTGTGTACGGACTGGAGCTGGAGTCCGCTGAGTTCGATAGCTGCCTTGCTGGCGTGGTTGTGGACTTGGGGTATGCGGACTGGTATAGTCTGCAGGATACGCGGACTGGAGAAGCCTTCAAGGTATGCGGACTGGGATGTCTGCAGGGATATGCAGACGAGCTGTCTGCAGTATTTGCGGACTGGTTTGGCATATCCGCTGAGTCCGGAAGGTGCCTTTATGGCAGCCGTGGGCTCGGGATGTGTGGACTGAAGCCGGGTGTTCGCTGAGTCCAGCAGGTGCCTTGGTGGCTAGGCTGCGGGCTCGGGATAAGCAGGCTGGTGCTGTGTCCGTGGATTAGCGGACTGTTACTGCGAAGTCCGATTGTGGCTGTCCTGGCTTGTCCCTTAGCAACAAGGTGGACTGGTGTTGCTGTCCGGCCTTGGTGATGTCTTGGCAGTTTGGCCTTTGGCGACAAGGCGGACTGGCAATTGGAGTCCGGCTTGGCGAAGCTAGGCGGGCTAGCTATCTTGCACATGTGCGGAGACTGGTATGTATCTGCGGACTGCGGAGAAGTCTTGCTGCAGGATGTGCCGGTAATCCTATCGGCTAGGGCGGTAACCACACTCATCATCGTGCCTATAAATAGGACCCATGTCACATCAGGAACAGAGACCTCCATGCGTAAGTGAACAGTAACTTTAGCCCGCACAGGTTGCTGCGGACTGCCTTTTGGTGACCGCACGGTTTGAGTAAGTTGACTGGATTGTGTTGTGCAAGTTGTGCGGATAACGCTGGAAAGTCAGGACTTGGCTCTGATTATGGTCAGGGACAGTACGGACTCTGCAGTTAAACAACAGGCGGAAAACAGTAGGTCACGGACAGCGACCAGACGGTCTTTTCTTTGGCAACTTGGTTTCGGGGTACAATAAGTCGCCTACCTCAAGCGGACTGTTCTATTCGGGATCGCAGCTTGTGCGGTCTGGCGGCTAGGTGACCTTGCGGTCAGGCGGCTTGTAGATCGGCAGCTAGAGCTAGCATTGGTATAAGGTGTAGTCCGCGCGGCTTGGGTTGCAGTCTGGTGACCTGGCGGACTGAGCGGACTCCACAGTAGTAGACCGGCGGCTTGTAGTTGAGTCCGCGCGGCTTGTTTCTCTTATCTTGTTTATGTAGTCTCTGCGTTCCCTTGGGTGTTGTTTGGTGAAGCATATCTCGCCATGTATGTCTCGCTGTGTTGAGAATTTTGCTGTGAATCAATAAAGATGGTTGTGTTGCATGTGTTTGCTGGTTGATTGACTTCCGTTGAGATAACTCCTGCTCACTTCAAGGTCCAGAGAAATTTTCGCGTGAACAAGGTGTGAACTGGATAGTTCGAAGAATATTAATTTGGCTTTAGGCTATCCTACTGACCACCTGGAGAAAATTCAACATGGTAGTAGTGCTAGGTTGTTGAATTTTAACATTCATTCACTGAGTGTATGATCCTCATGGGGATCTGTATAACGCCCCGAAAATTGTATTTGAGTCGGTCGCGAAAAAGGGGATTTTTGGTGCCTGTATAGGGGTACACGGCCTAGGACACGGGCGTGTCCAAGGCCGTATCTGGCTGGTGTTTTTGGCCGTTTTCATCCTGAGAATGACACGGCTAGAAACACAGCTAAGTGACACGGGCATGTCATTTGACACGGGCGTGTGCCTAACCGTGTCCCAACCCGTGTTCAGTTGGGTCGTGTCCGTTGCCATTGCGGTTATGCGTGACATGCCCCCGAACACGGGAGTGTCGAGGAACCCGACACGGGCGTGTCAGGTGAGACACGGGCGTGTCTTTGCCCGTGTGTCTTTCCTCCGTTCGACGATCGTGCCTGGAGCGAGGCACACGGCCTGGGACATGGCCGTGTGCCATGCCGTGTTCGGCCCAGGTCTGGAGATTTTTGAACGGATCTGAGCCGTTCGTTTTCTTTAATTAAGATCCAACGACCCAGATGTTTTCCTGCTCTGTTAAGGCCGGGAATAGGGGAGTTAATCCTTCATTTCTCTCCAACCATTCTCTCTCTCAAGGAGTTGGAAAGAGGAGGAAGAAGGAAGGGATTCCGGCCGTCGGCGGAGCATTGGAGCACCGTTTCGAATTCTGAGAGCGGATCTGTGGAGGAAAGTTCGTTGCGAAGATTTCCATCCGTGTAGTTTTCCCATGGCGCCAAAGCAGACTACAAGGGTAACGATTCTCTACTTGAGCATGTGAAGCTCTTTCTTTCTGCATAGGGAATCCCGCTCCCGCGAGTGTGCGGTGAGTGCGTGGTGTTCCTTGGGGTTGATGTGAATAGTCCCCCTTGTGTTGCATATAGAGTCCGGAATCATTAGTACGGGCATAGGCATTGTGTGTGAAGCCTACCCGGACGTGTATTGTCTGGATCGGTGATGTTGCATTTGATATGTTTTGCCGGAGAAGACTCCGTGCTTTGGGTTTTTCGGGTTTTACGCGGTAGATTGCAGCAGGGATCCTTGGAGGTTAGCTTCAAGGCGCACCCGGAAAACTGAGCGGAAACATGTTCTGCTAACTTGGCGGTCTGGGAACCGGCCTTGATCATAACTGGGTTATGAGATTGTTTGGAAAATTTTTGGATCCGAGAGAAGCTTGGCCCGCGCATAGGACTTAAATTATATATGCGGCATGAGCAACGGGCAAGTGGAATCAGACCTAGGCTATGTAGTTTGGTGAGAGAGACTCGAAGATGGGGACTGGCCGTTGGCATAGTCGGGAGCCTTAGACGGTGGTCAGAAAGGCTAAATGCTCACATGTTGTTGCCATCCTGGGGGTGGTGGTGAAGACGCCGATTGGTCAGGATTTACCGTTAATGTGCCCTGAGTGCACGGGGTGTTTGGCCGTGCGAGCCTACACTTGTGGCGTAGTATAGTTGTGCTTTATTATTTTATTGGGCTAATGATATGCAGGGAAAGAGCACCACCATCCCGAGTTAGGGGTGGGGTCGTTATAATTTGGTCGGCTTTTGGCTGACCGTTGCTTTATTTGCCACCGTGCGGTGGAATGTGCTTGCAGGTGCTGCGGAGCCGAGTACCAAATAGCGGGCTGGAGCCCATGTTGCTGTGCTGGCCCTAGAAGGCCAAAGCGAATAGTTGTTTTTATTTTTATCATGTGTGGCTGGCCTGCGAGCCGATGTATGTAAGACATGTTTTTATTAAGTGAACATTTGTAAGGTCATAAGGCCATGTACCCTTTTTAGTGTATTTGGGATTTCATTCCTATTGTGTGGATGTGGACATTCTTGGATATGGATTTAAGATTTGTGTTCTTTCAACTTTAAAAGCTTCCGCTAGAATGCTCTGTGTAGGACGTGTAGTCTTAATTGGATAGTTTGAATATTCTTATGTAACCCTTTCTACTGTCTGTGGTATATGGCGTCAGGTTCCAGCTGGACCTTCTGTTATATGTCATGCGACGGATGGGGGTGTTACAATTTGGTATCAGACTTCTGGTTATGGTCAGGCTTAAATGAATTCGTGGGCGAATTCTTTTATGGGGTGGTGAGCACATGTGTGCGTCATCATTATAACATCAAAAAGAACCCATGAATGTCCACTTAGGAATGAAAAATACACTTGTTTTGTGGAATCTGAGTGTTCCAATGATTGCTTTTAGCAATTTGTTTGTCATCTAATCGTGTGTCTTTGCTACTATAGGCAGCTAGGAGTGGTGCTGGTCAGTCAGAGCTTCCACAATCAGCGCAAAGTAGTGCACCAAGGGACGTGCCTACAACACCTCCTTCAGCGGAAACCATCAGGATCATGGCTGAAGCTGCATTTGCAATGATAAATGCCCAACCTGCAGGGCAAATGCATCGCACACCTCCTGCGAATGAGCAAGAACCGGTTAGGGCGGTAGAGTCGAGAGTGGTGGAGCGCGCGGCAGTTGATCTGGTAGAGCCGAGGAGAGCTACGGAGAAGCAGCTTAAGCATATAATGGGTTTTAATCCTCCGAAGTTCGATGGGGTTGGAACGCCACCTTAAGATGAGGACTGGCTCTCTTCGATAAAGAGGGTCTTTGTCACAACCCGCATTTTCACCGCAAATAAAGCTTATCAGAGTAAGGGAAAATGCGCGTCATGATGCCACGTCAGCAGGGGATAACTGCGGACGCTCAGGCAGACACCAACTAAATATGAAGAAAGGTTATTTTAAAGTTATTTTAAGGAAAATTAGTTACGAGTTGAAGTTAGCTGTATCCCTCGGCTTAGTGGCTCATCTAGTCCACGGATTAAAATATATGATGCGCTGCGGAAAAATACTTGATTAGATTAACTCAAACATCCTACATGAGAATAAACGTCCCCAAAGGACAACTCATGTCATGCAGAACTCTAAATTTATTATAATAGGAAAGATAGCTTTTACGGTCGCTAAAAATAACGGGTTAGAGTTTCAAATCATGTAATGTATGAAGTAATAGTAGTAGATTTTATAGTTGAAAATACCTAGCATGCATTCCTAGCATAAATCCTCCCAGAGAGCAAGTAAACCACATCCACTTTAAAGAAATGAGCAGCTAGCAAGTGGCAACATCAACAACTCTGTGGGCGTCAACAATCTGACACGAACCCACAGTAAAATAGTATGTCTGAACTAGGAAAAAGAAAAAAAACTGAACGACAACTACCTCGCTACGACGAGGTGCAAAACCACCACTGACACCGCCTCTAAGAGAGTCCAAAACCAGCTCCACTACCTGCTACGACTCTGAACCTAAGGCATTCCAAAAAAACAGAACGCCTCAACAAGTAGGTACAAATGGTGTCAGAAAAATTAAGAAAGGTAAACAAAGTTCAAAAGGGGTACCAACCCAAGACAAAAAATACTGATATAAAGTACGAATTAAGCATCAAACAGAAAAGGAACACTCACGTGAATCATCACGTACAATGCAAACACACCATAAGCTCAAGGCAATAAGGTGACGAACATGAGTAAATCATAAGGAAGAAAATCCATAACCTTTATTAACCACTTGTGGTCACTCTACCTAAAAACACGGGCGAGATGGTCACTTAGCTAGACACACCCCTCACGAAGATTAAATCCGTTTAACTGCGGGTGAGATTCATACACTCCACCATACATCACAGATGCCCAAAACACCGGTAGAGTTCCAAAAGGTACTAATAAAGGAAACAACCTTGCGGAGGTGGTCACGCCCACTAACTCCTGAAACTAATGAAAAAACCAAAGAAACCACAACACCAACATCTCGGGACTTGGCACATCGGATTCTACATGACATTTCTAGATTAAAGACACGGTCGATCAACATTTGGAAACGATTTACAATCCTATATAGACACTAACACGTCCAACAACGATAGACGAAACAATTTAATTCACCGATAAAAACATTCTAAGAACGTTTGTACGCACCTAGTCAAGATTGAAATTACCATGACTAGATTTTATAATTTTTTTTTGAGTGATCTACAGGAAGGACTAAACATAACCATAGTTTGGAAAAAACAACACAAAAAGGAAAGAAAATTAAGGAACAAAGGCATAACGGTTAGCATCAAACCAGACGAGAAGCAACGAAAGAAAACCACCACTTGCCTTGGTTGTACCGGAAAAGGTTCTCCGAATCGCTCCGCATCGTAGATCGGGGCAAAAGAACACGGGAGAAGTTGAGATCTAGACAAAAATGGCGGAAAAGGGATTAGGGCCGAAAAACCCTAACAAAAAAAACTCAAGGAATGGGGAAGAAATTACCACGATAGCGTTGCTCTCGGCGAGAGCTTTCCGGATCTAAGTTCGGTTGAAGATTTCGAGCACCGGAGAACCGTCAGCGGCCACCAGAAGATTCACGAAAAAGAAACTCTCTCTCTCACTCGCTGCTCTGGTTCGGGAGAAAAATAATGGAGAAGATGAAGTTTGGTTCTAAAACCTAAGTCCAAGAATATATATATATATATGTTTATAAAAAGTTTTGTCAAAAACGGGTTATTTCGAGCGGTTTTGCGGGAACCCAAAATAGAAGGGTAGGATGACATCAAATCAAAAAGTGTCCAACATGAAAGTTGTAGATCCCGTCGAGACGAACAAATTTTATGGTAACCATGTTTTCGTATGTGATAATACGTTTGCAGTCAATTTTATTAGGATATTTTCGGGGTTTTAAAGCCAATCATGTCTTGTAAAGTACTTGTTTTGATTCCTCTTTGTATATATTTTTGTCGCTAATGCATTTTTTCTGCTTTTTGCAGGTTTTCACGGCTTTCAGCCGAAGTTTGCTGTGACACGCCCCAAGGTCACGCCCTACCAGGGCGTGTACCTAGGGCGTGTAACCCAGAGGAATGAAGCAATTGGTCCGAAACTGCATTCCGTGGAAACTTAGTGTACACGCCCTCGGTCACGCCCGTGTCACACCCGACACGGGCGTGTACTAGAGGCGTGTCCCCAGGTTCCGAGGAATCGCCGCAGCGCGCTCGTTTTTCCCGCTCCACCGTCGCACCGAAAGTGTCACGCCCCAGGGTCACGCCTGACCCGGGCGTGACATATGGGCGTGTACTTCAGCAATTCCGCCCGTCACCTCCAGCATTCAATTTCAGCTCAACAAAGTCACGCCGCAAACAACACGCCCCAGGTACACGCCCTGCCAGGGCGTGACTTGTGGGCGTGTACCGCAACAACTCCGTCAGAATTCAATTCCTGCCCGAAAAAGTCGCGCCGAATGTGTCACGCCCCAGGGTCACGCCCGACCAGGGCGTGACAGGGGGGCGTGACCCGACCCGAAAAATTCTATAAATAGAGCCCAACTCCAGGGGTTTAGGACAACTTTTCGCTTTGAGAGGGGAGGTTCTGTCCTTTGTATTTCTGAACTTTTTAAGCATGTCTTTCCATTTTTAGTTCGTAGCTCTAGCTTTATGCTTTCCCTGTATTAGCTCCTAGCTTCTTTCTGTAGTATGATGCTAATGATAGTGTAGTTTCCTTTTCATGTTCTTGTAATCTCTGGTTTTCAAGCTGTAAGATCACTGTTTCTCTTAATAAAAAGTGTTGTTTTCTTTTTCGTTCCTGCTCTGTTTTCAGTATTTTTCTTCTACTCATCCCCCTCTTCCACCTCACCATGATTAACTAATCCTCCATGTACTCGATCTAATTGATCCGAGGTTCGAGTGATTAGGTTATGATGCTTTGAATCTTACCTTTTCTGTTTAGGGTTTGGCTTTGAATTACTCTTGATTTATCACGGGTTGGAGGTATATCATCGATATATACTCTCCACCTTTGCTTTCATTCTGGGCTAGCCGAGAGGCCGAAGGTTTGAAATGAGCACTCAAGAGTAAAGGGAGTTGTTCGCACCCCTCGAGAGAGGCAGACGTTCAAATCTCCCGGATTGGAGTAAAATCCATTAGAGGGGTTCACCGGGTAAAGCGAGTTTTAGGCCTCCGATTTAGGCGAAAGTCGGTCGGACCTTCCTAAACTCAGTTAGGCACGGCCTTCGAGAGAAGCGTGTCAATATTCATGGAACCTCCACGGTCAAGGACCTTTACCCTAATTAGCTTAGGTTTATTTATCGTATTTTTCTAACCACTCTTGCCGAGGTGATTTCTGATCGAGTGCATTTTCCCTTCATCGTTACTAAGCTTAAGTTAATCGCTCTTTTAGCTCTCTTTATCTTTTCATGCAAGTAGTTCTCTTCCTTTAGTACATTTAGCTAAACCTTATTTTGCCGTCGATAAAATAATAGATTTCGTGTGAGTAAGCTTACTCAACTGTTCCCGGATTTCAATACGACACTTGTGTCCCCTAGCTGCATTTCGATAGGTATTCTTGCCTTGATGAATTGTTAGTTTGGTATTTTCTCTTTGCAGATATCTCAGAGACAATCAAGTTTTTGGCGCCGTTGCCGGGGAAGCAACGCTTGTTGATAAATTGAAAACGCGAATATATTAATTTTATCACTTCTCTTTCTCAGCCTCCTTCTTATATTTTTTCCGCTAACTCACTTGAGTTAAATGGCTGGATTTTGTTAAGTGTGTGTATTTTTAATTTTTCCGCCTACTCACTTGAGTTAATTGGCTGGATTCATTTCAAGCAAGTGTGCGTCTTTTTAATTTTTCCGCCTACTCACTTGAGTTAATTGGCTGGATTTCATTCAAGCAAGTGTGCGTATTTTACTTTCCGCCTACTCACTTGAGTTAATTGGCAGGCTTTATTTCAGTAGAGTGTGTTTACTTTCTGTAGAGTGGGTGTGTTTTAATTTTCTGTCGAGTGCGTGAGTATAGCTTTTAATTTCCGCCTACTCACACAGAGATAAATGGCTGGATTTTAATTACCGCATTCTTAATAGAAACCCACATCACAAATTTTTCTACACCACCTAATTCTCTCGAAAAGGGCAAAGTGGCTCTAAATGCCACTATCTTGTCTAGTACCTTGCGAACCCTTCACCGGGTAGCCCTTGGGAAGTTCGGGAGTTAAAACATAAAAAAATCTATTTCAAAAAAAAAAAAACTTTTCCAACTTCATTAGCTCTTTTACTTTTTAGTCTTGCTTCTCCTCTTTTCTTCTAGTGTATGACCCGCGGTAGTCCGTCGGTTACTTTGGACCTGGACCACGAAATTGAGCGTACTCTTCGGAGAAGATCGCGATTTCAAGGCCCCACTACCCAAGTGCCGGTTGAGGATTCCGAGTCATTTTCTACCTTACGAATGGCAGAACCCAACGTGGAGGAAGTCGTGCAAAGGCCTATGTCCTATTATGCACGACCAAATCTCGAGGGTACAGAAACTAGTATAGTTCGCCCTGCAATAAATAATAATAATTTTGAACTGAAGCCTAGCATAATTCAAATGGTGCAGCAGTATGTGCAATTTGACGGGCTTCAAGATGAAGACCCGAACGCACACATAGCCAGCTTTCTTGAGATTTGTGACACCTTCAAGATAAATGGTGTCACAAATGATGCTATTAGGCTAAGATTATTTCCTTTCTCTCTTAGAATTAAGGCTAAGCAGTGGCTGAACACCCTTCCTAAAAATAGCATAACTACTTGGACGCAATTAACTGAAAAATTTTTGGCCAAGTATTTTCCGCCTGCTAAAACTGCTAAACTTAGGAATGACATTTCTGCCTTTGGACAAATAGACTCTGAGACCCTTTACGAAACCTGGGAAAGATTTAAAGAATTATTAAGACGATGCCCACATCACGCTCTGCCTGTATGGTTGCAGGTACAGACGTTTTATAATGGGCTAAATCAAAGCACGAAGCAAATGATAGACGCAGCTTCTGGCGGTACTTTAAACCATAAGACCCTGGAAGCAGCTCTTGAGCTGTTTGAAGACATGGCCATGAACACTTACCAGTGGAATGTGCATAGGTCCTGCCCAAACAAACCTGCAGGTCTCTTTGAAGTGGACAACGTCTCCCAACTCGCACTGCAAGTTGAAATATTAAGCAAAAAAATTACGGAGATGACTGCTGCCTCCGCCCCTCAGGTATGGGAATCTGCAACTCCTCCCGCCGAACATTTGGATTATGTAAATAATATGCCTAGAACTGCTTTTAATAATTTTTCTGCTGCGAATTATCATCCTCCTGGTTTTAATTTTCCGAATAGTTATAATCCTGCGTTAAGAAATCATCCGAATTTTTCGTGGAGCAATCCATCGAATGCTGTGCGCCCGCCACCGCAAAGTGATTTTTCTGCTCCACCACCACCTCCTCCTCAAAGTTTTCCAAAACCTCCAAATTTGGAGGAAGTGTTTTCAAAATACATGAATGCTAATGACGCTACGATTAGGACCTTAACCGGAAGTGTTAAAAACTTAGAAAATCAGGTAGGACAGCTCGCTAAAATGATTTCTGAGCGACCCGTAGGGTCTCTTCCTTCCAATACCGAGCCCAACCCGAGAGAGCAAGCGAAAGCTATAACTCTTCGGAGTGGGAAGAAAGTTCCCGGTATGATAAGTGAAGAGCCGAGGCAATCTCCGCTTCCGCTTTAAAAAATCAAAGCTCCGTTCCCATTTTAAAAATTCCACCCTCTGCCGAAGAAAGTATCACTCCTATTTTAGAACAACAACTCACTCCACCACCCACCTTTAAAAACAATCCATCCCCGCCATACCCTTCCGAACTTAAGAAACAACGACAGGATGATCAATACACCCGTTTTTTAGAAATGTTTAAACAAATCCACATAAATCTGCCTTTCCACGAAGCCATATCCCAGATGCCTAAGTACGCAAAATACCTTAAGGACCTCCTAACCAACAAGAAGAAGTTAGAGAACCTTTCTCATGTCACGTTAAATGCCGCGTGCTCGGCGGTTTTGACAAACGGATTACCGAAGAAAATCAGTGACCCGGGTAGTTTCTCTATCCCGTGTGTCTTTGGTGATCTCTTTGTCAAACACGCTTTAGCCGACTTAGGTGCGAGTATTAATCTTATGCCCCTCTCTTTGTTTAAAAAGTTAGGAATTGGTAGTCTCAACCCCACACGCATGAGTATCCAGCTAGCCGACAGGTCAGTCAAATACCCGTTAGGAATAGTGGAGGACGTCCTAGTCAAAGTTGACAAGTTCATCTTCCCGGTGGACTTTGTCATTTTAGACATCGAAGAAGACGTCGAGGTTCCCCTGATCCTTGGCCGACCCTTCCTTGCCACCTCCCGAGCTATCATTGATGTAAGCAATGGTAAGCTCTTCCTTCGAGTGGGCGACGATGAGGTAACTTTCTCTATCACCCCCTCGATGAAGAACACACTAGCTAATGATGACTCCTGTTTTTTCATGGATACCATAAGTGAAGAATCCTTCTCTCCCACCTCTGATTTTGACAAAGAATTTTCCAATTTTTGTTCCTCTCCTACTCTTCCAACTGAATCTCTACACCTAAGTGAAGAATCCTCCACTCGCCCCTCTGATTTTGAAAAAGAATTTTTCGATTTCTGTTCCTCTTCTACTTTTCCAACTGAATCGCTGCACGAAGCCTCCATGGCCGCTAGCAACACCCCTTTTAATTTTACATATAAAAAAGTGTACGAGGACATAATTTTTGAAAAAGAACAAATTTCCAAAACCTCGTATGATGACCCCCCTACCTTGGAACTGAAAGAACTACCAGAGCACCTTCAATACGCTTTCTTAGAAAAGGAATCCAAGCTGCCTGTCATAGTTTCGGCCTACCTCACGGATGCAAAAAAGGATAAACTTCTTTCAATTTTACAAAACCATCGCCAAGCTATTGCTTGGCAGATATCTGATATTAAGGGCATAAGCCCATCTTTCTGCACTCATAAAATCTTAATGGAAGATAATTCACGTAACTCTATACAACCTCAGCGCCGTATAAACCCAAACATGAAAGACGTAGTTAAGGGCGAGGTTATGAAATTGTTAGACGCGGGAATTATCTATCCTATATCCGACAGTAAGTGGGTTAGCCCAGTACAGGTAGTACCAAAGAAGGGAGGGATAACGGTCGTAAGTAATGAAAATAATGAATTAATCCCGACTCGGACGGTGACCGGATGGCGAATGTGTATAGATTACCGTAAGTTGAACGACGCCACCCGCAAGGATCACTTCCCCTTGCCGTTCATTGATCAAATTTTAGAACGACTTTCCGGACATAGCTTTTATTGTTTTCTCGATGGCCTCTCGGGGTATCTTCAAATCCCCATCTCCCCCGAGGACCAGGAGAAAACTACGTTTACTTGTCCCTTCGGCACCTTCGCCTACCGAAGAATGCCGTTTGGATTGTGCAATGCGCCGGCTACATTCCAACGATGTATGCTCGCCATCTTTGACAAGTACGTAGAAAGCATTATGGAAGTCTTCATGGATGATTTCTCCGTCTTCGGGAATTCCTTCGATAGTTGCTTAGAGAACCTTGAAAAAGTCTTAGAGCGATGCGAAGAAACTAACCTCGCCTTAAATTGGGAAAAATGTCATTTTATGGTAAGGGAAGGGTTAGTTTTGGGACATAAAATTTCTGAAAGGGGTATTGAAGTAGACGTTGCGAAAATAGAAGTTATCGAGAAACTGCCGCCACCTACGAACATAAAAGCCATAAGAAGTTTCCTGGGTCATGCGGGTTTCTACCGCCGCTTCATAAAGGACTTTTCCAAAATCACCAAGCCCCTTACCCATCTCTTAGAAAAAGACGCCCCATTCATCTTTGATGACCTCTGTCTAGCTGCCTTCAATTTAATAAAAGAAAAATTAGTTAATGCGCCAATCATGATAGCTCCGGTGTGGGATCTTCCATTTGAAATAATGTGTGATGCGAGTAGTTATGCGGTGGGAGCCGTACTAGGTCAACGTATTTCCAAAAACTTCCACCCCATTTATTACGCTAGTAAAACACTCACATCTGCACAGGAAAATTACACCACAACCGAGAAGGAGCTCTTAGCGGTAGTATTCGCATTTGACAAATTTCGCCCTTATATTACTCTTTCAAAAATTATTGTTTTTACGGACCACTCGGCCCTCAAATATCTTCTCTCTAAAACGGATGCCAAGCCTCGCTTGATTCGCTGGGTCTTACTCCTCCAGGAGTTTGACTTAGAGATCCGTGATAAGCGAGGTGCCGAGAACTTGGCCGTCGACCACCTTTCGCGCCTAGACAACCCGTTTATAGAGCAATTAGACGAAAATTCTTTTCATTACTATTTCCCTGATGAGAAGCTGTTCATAATTAACACATCTACTTCTCCTTGGTTTGCCCGCATCGCCAACTATCTAGTGGCTCGTGTGCTCCCAAAAGAGTTCTCATCTCAGCAAAAGAAGAAATTCTTTTCTGAATTGAAGAACTACTTTTGGGAGGACCCGCATCTTTTTAAAGTCTGTGCAGACCAAGTGATCAGGAGGTGTGTTTCCTTTGATGAAGGATTAGATATTATTAAACATTTGCATGAAGGACCGACAGGTGGGCACTATCAAGCTGCTCGCACCGCTCACAAAGTGTTAAGCGCGGGTTTTTACTGGCCCAGCCTGTTTAAAGACGCGCATGCCTTTGTGAGTAGGTGTGATAGTTGCCAACGGTCGGGGAATATTTCGAATAAAAATGAAATGCCACAAAATTATTTCCTAGAGTGCGAAGTTTTCGACCTCTGGGGGATTGATTTTGTCGGCCCTTTTTCCTTCTAGCTTCGGGAATAAGTACATTTTAGTTGCCGTTGATTATGTTTCACGTTGGGCCGAAGCCCAAGCTCTTCCTACGAATGACGCCCGAGTCGTAGTTAATTTCCTAAAAAAATTATTTTCTCGATTCGGTACACCGCGCGCTATCGTTAGTGATAGGGGTTCCCATTTCTGTAACGCGCAATTTTCAAAAATCCTAACTAAATATGGCGTTACTCATAAGCTTTCCACTGCCTATCACCCCCAAACTAACGGACAAGTCGAAGTAGTGAATAGAGAAATAAAACGAATTTTAGAAAAGACTGTTTCCACATCTAGAAAAGACTGGTCCGCCAAATTAGACGATGCTCTATGGGCCTACCGAACAGCGTACAAAACCGCCCTCGGATGTACGCCATATCGGTTTGTTTACGGAAAGTCGTGTCATTTACCCGTAGAATTAGAGCACCGCGCCTTTTGGGCCTTACGATTTTTAAACTTCGATCCCCACTCCGTCGGCGATTTTAGAAAATTTCAACTTAACGAACTCGACGAGTGGCGCTCTTACGCGTATGAAAATAACAGACTTTATAAAGAGCGGACGAAGCGTTTACACGACTGACATCTTAGGCACCCAAAAATCTTTAAGCCAGGCGACCAAGTGCTTCTTTATAACTCTCGTTTACGTTTATTCCTGGGTAAATTAAAATCACGTTGGTCTGGGCCTTTTACTGTTTTAGAAGTCTTTTCTTATGGTACTGTTTTAATTTCCCACCCTGATAAGGGTACTTTCAAAGTGAATGGTCAGCGTCTTAAACTGTATTTCTGTGATGATGTCAGTCTCAACCCTGTTAACTCTATCTTTCCGGTCCTGACATTTGATTAATCTGAACTTTATTTTTCTCAAAAACTTTGACTTTATTCGAACTTTATTTTTAAACAATATTTGGGACATTATTATTTTGATGCGTCGAGCTCAAACGACGCTTTAAACAAAGGGCGCTCTTGGGAGGCAACCCAAGTTATCTTTTTCTGTTTTCTTTCTTTTACACTTTTTGCCCCGACTGGCTCCGGCAAGCTGAAACTTCTGCGATCGCCTGCTCCAACGGTTCTGCTTCCATGACCAAGTCCACCGGACGACGTTTCATGCAGATCCACAGCACAGGCATGGAGGAGCGGCATCACTCAACTTGCCCTGCAAAATAAAACCGGGGAAGTACCTGTTTTTCAATTCTATCTTTTATTTCTGTACTTTACTTTTCTCTCGTTCTCCGACCTCCTTCTCCATTGCGGACAATGTAGATTTTAAGCTTGGGGGAGGACTTCCTCCTTCTTTTTGTTTTCTTTTTGTTTTGTAAATATCCCAAAAAATCCAAAATTTCAAAAAATTTCACAAAATTATTATATATATATAGCTGCATTTTGGTATTTCAATAAGTACCCCATGTTTATGTTTTGTTTTTCTCAAACTTCTTTATAAACAACGTAGTTAATTATAATTTTTCTAATCATTCTTTTTAATCATATTTCACAAGTAAAATGTTGGTCATGCTGTGTTTCTAATTCACGGTAGCATGTTAAGGTAAAATATTTCTCTAAAACGTGCATTTCTATTATGGTTTTTCGTTCTTTATTTTCTTTACTTTCTCTAAAAATTTATCATCCACTATTTTCCTTTTCGTCTTTAGATGATTTTTGTAAGAACATATTTTGAATAACGTAGTAGATATGAACGGTCCAAGTGACATATTATTTTTATTTTCAAGATAATTTCATCAATCTTCTTTTATTATCTCGAACTTGCTTTTTGAAATTTTTCGACTCTATGTTTTAAATAAATTTTAAAAAAAAAGCGTGAAAATGATTTAGGCCATTTTTGTTTACGTTTGAGCTTTCTTGCCAACCTAAACTCTTTTACCACTAGTTAGCCGCTTTTGAGCCTTTTTTCCAAATTCATTTGATAAACTCCACACACCATTTCATTTTCATCAAAGCCCAAATTCCTACCTATCTAATCACGCTAATTTTGTTTGATAGAAAATTTTGTCTTATCTGTGGAGATATTGTTGAAAAAGGTGTACTCAAAAGCAATAAATTGAAGAAAAAAAAACAAAAATGAATGAAAATAATAATAAAAAAAAGAGATAAATAATCATAAAGAGAAAAAAAAATAAATTTATTTATACATATTTTGTTTAAAATAAATTTATTTTTTTTTGAAACTCGTTGTTTTGGTTTAGTGTGATTTTTAAGCCTCCATGTTTATATTTGAATTCCACTCCTATTCATATTCCTAAACCAAACGTTTCGGTCCTATTAAGTCCTTTTGATTCACGCCCTTTTTTTTAATTTTATTTAACAACTAAGAAAAGAAGAAAAGTAAATCAGTTTTAGTTTTGGATTTAAACTTAGATTTTTGTTATTTAATTGATATAATTATAATGCGTTGCTTGGATCTAGTAATAACTCAATACGTTCTTTTCATTTTCATTGCCTTACTTAAATCTATTTAAAGAATTTCGTCAAAATTCTGGATGATTTATTTTTATTAAGTAAAGTTTATAAAAGTTAAACCATACCTAAATAATTGTTTTAGATTTACGTTTTACATTCTCCCTACCTAGAATTTCGCATAGTACTTGTGTGAGTATGATTAAAACTTTTTGAATTAGTCACTTTTTATGATTAGCTTGTCTTTATATCTTTGCTTGGGGACAAGCAAAACTTAAGCTTGGGGGAATTTGATAATACGTTTGCAGTCAATTTTATTAGGATATTTTCGGGGTTTTAAAGCCAATCATGTCTTGTAAAGTACTTGTTTTGATTCCCCTTTGTATATATTTTTGTCGCTAATGCATTTTTTCTGCTTTTTGCAGGTTTTCACGGCTTTCAGCCGAAGTTTGCTGTGACACGCCCCAAGGTCACGCCCTACCAGGGCGTGTAACCCAGAGGAATGAAGCAATTGGTCCGAAACTGCATTCCGTGGAAACTTAGTGTACACGCCCTCGGTCACGCCCGTGTCACACCCGACACGGGCGTGTACTAGAGGCGTGTCCCCAGGTTCCGAGGAATCGCCGCAGCGCGCTCGTTTTTCCCGCTCCACCGTCGCACCGAAAGTGTCACGCCCCAGGGTCACGCCTGACCCGGGCGTGACATGGGCGTGTACTTCAGCAATTCCGCCTGTCACCTCCAGCATTCAATTTCAGCTCAACAAAGTCACGCCGCAAACAACACGCCCCAGGTACACGCCCTGCCAGGGCGTGACTTGTGGGCGTGTACCGCAACAACTCCGTCAGAATTCAATTCCTGCCCGAAAAAGTCGCGCCGAATGTGTCACGCCCCAGGGTCACGCCCGACCAGGGCGTGACAGGGGGGCGTGACCCGACCCGAAAAATTCTATAAATAGAGCCCAACTCCAGGGGTTTAGGACAACTTTTCGCTTTGAGAGGGGAGGTTCTGTCCTTTGTATTTCTGAACTTTTTAAGCATGTCTTTCCATTTTTAGTTCGTAGCTCTAGCTTTATGCTTTCCCTGTATTAGCTCCTAGCTTCTTTCTGTAGTATGATGCTAATGATAGTGTAGTTTCCTTTTCATGTTCTTGTAATCTCTGGTTTTCAAGCTGTAAGATCACTGTTTCTCTTAATAAAAAGTGTTGTTTTCTTTTTCGTTCCTGCTCTGTTTTCAGTATTTTTCTTCTACTCATCCCCCTCTTCCACCTCACCATGATTAACTAATCCTCCATGTACTCGATCTAATTGATCCGAGGTTCGAGTGATTAGGTTATGATGCTTTGAATCTTACCTTTTCTGTTTAGGGTTTGGCTTTGAATTACTCTTGATTTATCACGGGTTGGAGGTATATCATCGATATATACTCTCCACCTTTGCTTTCATTCTGGGCTAGCCGAGAGGCCGAAGGTTTGAAATGAGCACTCAAGAGTAAAGGGAGTTGTTCGCACCCCTCGAGAGAGGCAGACGTTCAAATCTCCCGGATTGGAGTAAAATCCATTAGAGGGGTTCACCGCGTAAAGCGAGTTTTAGGCCTCCAATTTAGGCGAAAGTCGGTCGGACCTTCCTAAACTCAGTTAGGCACGGCCTTCGAGAGAAGCGTGTCAATATTCATGGAACCTCCACGGTCAAGGACCTTTACCCTAATTAGCTTAGGTTTATTTATCGTATTTTTCTAACCACTCTTGCCGAGGTGATTTCTGATCGAGTGCATTTTCCCTTCATCGTTACTAAGCTTAAGTTAATCGCTCTTTTAGCTCTCTTTATCTTTTCATGCAAGTAGTTCTCTTTCTTTAGTACATTTAGCTAAACCTTATTTTGCCGTCGATAAAATAATAGATTTCGTGTGAGTAAGCTTACTCAACTGTTCCCGGATTTCAATACGACACTTGTGTCCCCTAGCTGTATTTCGATAGGTATACTTGCCTTGATGAATTGTTAGTTTGGTATTTTCTCTTTGCAGATATCTTAGAGACAATCAGTATGACACCGTTTTGACGCTCAAAACGATGCCCGAACGCAGACTGTACAGACTACTCGAGTAGAAATCTGTTTACTCGAGATGGAGGGGCTTACTCGAGTTGGAGGGGCTTACTCGAGATGGAGACTCGAGTTGGAGGCTTGGGGAACTCGAGATAGACATAGGTACTCGAGATAAAAGGCTTAGGACTCGAGTAGATCAGGTCTACGCGAGATAGAAGGCATAGAGCTCGAGTGGGTACGCCGAACGGGATATCTATGAGCAGTTTCGGAAAAATCAAAAATAGAGGTCTAAGATGGCTCCAGATCGAAAAGTGCCAAATATGAAATTTGTAGATCTCATCGAGACGGCCAAATTACATGTTGACCAATTTTGCATATGATGTAGTTATTACCCTCAAAAAGGCTCCCGAGCAGAAACTGAAAAGAACCACTAGGGATGAATGAACGGGTACTCGAGAGAGAAAACACAGGTACTCGAGAGGAGAAAGCAGCTACTCGAGAGGAAAATACAGATACTCGAGTCGAATTAGGTGGTACTCGAGAGAAGAAAACATTACTAGAGTAGATCCAGGATCACTCGACAAGAAGCAGAACCGCGAGCCGAATAAAATGAAACACGAGTTCAAAACGGAGGCCCGAACGCGAGCCGAATAAAATGAAATTTTCACCGTAGGCGAACACTGACGCTACGAACGCAACGACGAAGTCAAAAACAAAATCCGACAAGCCATTCCCGAGATATAAATTTTCCAAGTTTGTGATGAACATAAATTAATCAAAACTTCAATCGCGCGCCGATACTACAAAAATGCTCGGATTGCGATGAAACTTGACGTGCAAGTCCAAAATTACTCAACTTAAATCTCGAATGCAAAAATTGCTGATTACAGCAGAAATTCGAGAAATCGGCTGACTCGACCGGACAGACGCGAAAATGCTATAATGGCGTTGCGCCCCAACTCGACGTTAAAAGTAACGCCAAGACGTCATAACTATGACGATACCAATCCAATAAAATCAGCGAGAAACCAGGGGCGTTACATTCACCTCCCCTAAAAGAAAGTTCCGTCCCAAAACTTATCACAACTGCAAGACCAAACTAAAAACGGGAAATTTAAACACAAACTAAAACATAGAGACATACCAGAACTAGGAGAAGAGGTGCGGATGAGATTCTCTCATCGCTGATTCCAATTCCCACGTCGCGCTCTCGACGTCCTGGTTTCTCCAAAGAACCTTGACCATAGGAATGGTCTTCCTCCGCAACACTCGATCTAGAGATTCCAAAACGCAGACAGGCTCTTCCACATACGAATGGTTGGGCTGAATCTAGGGCACCGAGTCAAGAACTTGACGATCACTACGAACACACTTCCGCAACTGGCTCACATGGAACACATCGTGAACACCAGGGAAGGTAGCGGGTAATTCCAGCAGATAAGCTAACACTCCGATGCGCTCCAGAATCTGAAAAGGTCCCACATACCGGGGGTCTAACTTGTGGTTCCTTCCAAATCTTTTTACACCTGACATCGGAGAAACTTTCAGAAAAACCAAATCCCCAACGGCAAACTCCAGATCAACCCTTCGTCGATTAGCATATTTCTCATAACGCTCTTGTGCTACTCGGAGCTTCTCTCGAATATGAGTCACAGCACAATTCATCTCCTCGAGGGCTTCCAGACCAAGCAATGGTCTCTCACCAACCTCAGCCCAAAATAAGGGAGTCCTACAACGCCTCCCATACAAGGCCTCAAATGGGGCCATCTGCAAACTCTCTTGATAATTATTATTGTAAGCAAATTCCATGAGTCTGAGACGTTCATCCCAAGCACCACCATGATCCAAAATGTAACACCTGATCATATCCTCCACGATTTGATTAACTCGCTGTTGGGTACATTGGTCAAATGTATCTGATTTGAAGAAGCCTCACCTAACTCAATGATATACATCATAGTGTATTTGATGTTTGTTTGAGTTACTTGTGCAGGTCAGGAATACACTGGACTGAAGCTAAAAATTCTAAGTCCATGTGTCGACACCCAGAGGGAAAGTGTCGACACTTGAGAAAGCTTGTGTCGACACCCAGACAAGCAGTGTCGACACTTGGAGTCATTGTGTCGACACCTGGGAAGAAGAGTCGACACCAGTCAGAAAGTGTCGACACTTGGAACTGTGTCGACACTCAGTGAAGAAGAATGCAGAAAAGCTGTGTCGACACTTAGCAGAAGTGTCGACACCTAGAAGAGCTGAGTCAACACCAGGAAGTGTCAACACTTGAAGTAAGTGTCGACACTCAGCAAAAGTCTGCAGAATCTAAGTACAAGTGTCGACACTCAACACAATGTGTCGACACTATGCAGAAGAGTCAGCACTTGAAGTAAGTGTCGACACCCAGCACAATGTGTCGACACTTAGCTAAAGACTCAGTATTTGAAGTAAGTGTCGACACTCAGCACAATGTGTCGACACACAACCAGAGGAGTCAACACTTGAAGTAAGTGTCGACACTCAGCACAATGTGTCGACACTTAGTTGAAGACTCTACACTTGAAGAAAGTGTCGACACAAGGAGCTGTGTCGACACTTAGCAAAGAACAGAAAAGTTACAAAATATTCTAAGTACAAGTGTCGACACTAAAGGAATGTGTCGACACTCAGCTGAAGAAACAAGATTGAAGACTTGTGTCGACACCAAGAAGCAGTGTCGACACTTGACAGTTTCTACACATGAAGATGTGTCGACACAAAGGAGATGTGTCGACACTTAGAAGAATACAGTTAAAGAAGAAGTACAAGTACTTGTGTCGACACTCAATTTCAGTGTCGACACATGCAGAAGAAACTGTGTCGAGACATACAAGGAATTGTGTCGACACCTTGTAGACTTGTGTCGACACTTACACAACATGTGTCGACACTTGGCCTATAAGTGTCGACACTTAAGAACAGAAAGTCTCGACACTATCTGACAGTTAGAGGAATTTCAAGAAGTGACTGGTTGACAAGACAGCTGCCGATCCAGCCGGTCTACATCAACTGTCAGTGATATCAGAAGTCTGTTATGAACCGGACCAGCCGGTTACCATAAAGGAAGCCTATAAATAGGCATCTATAGTTTACAGAAACAGTTGTTGAAAAGATTGTTGAGATAATATAGAAGTGGTTGAAAAAGTTTTTACAGAGAGAGATCAGATCTTTGTAAAAGTGGTATATTGAGAATCAACACAAGAAGATCTTGCTGTGCATCAGCAGATCTAAGAAGTTGGAGAGAGAGAGCTCCAACCAAGTATTCAGTCTTTGGAACTAAGGCTGAGAAGAAGAATTCAGAGTCATCTGGATTTCAAGAAGCAGAGGTCAAGGAACAACTGCAGAAGATTCAGACTAATTCAGTTCTAATCAAGAAGCTTTGAAGGAAGCTAAGTCAGTTTGAATCTAACTGAGTTCTTCCAAGAACTCTTCAAGAATCTCTCAACTCCTCTCCTATTTTCTGAGTTGTAGAGTTAACTATTGTACATTCTATTTTTACCTGTAGGATCCATTCGGATCTGAGTGAATTGTAAGCCTATTTTATAAAGGCTGAGGGTAGGGCTTGGTTGCCTGAGTGTAGGAGTTGAAGAACTCTGAGTGTAGGCCTTAATTGGCTGAGTGTAGGCCTGGGTGGCTGAGTGTAGGCCTTTTGGCTGAGTGTAAGGCTTTGGGCCTGAGGTAGGAACCTAGTTTGGTTCTGAGTTAGTGGAGAAGTTTGGCCGAATCTAGTACACTGCTAGATAGGCGAAGGGGGAAAGTGGATGTACCCAAAGATTGGGGAACCACTATAAATTAGTGTGTCTGCTGTGGTGTGATGTGCTGTGCTGTGGATTACTTGTTTGATTTCTGTAATTGCTGTTAGCTGTAATAATTGTTGTGCTGCCAACAAAGTGTAAAATAAGGTTTAGGTCACCTATTCACCCCCCCCCCCTCTAGGTGTTTAGGTACCATATCTTTCAAGTGGTATCAAAGCGAGGTTCCTCAAAAAGGACTAACTGTCTGAGGAGATCCAGTTTGGCAGATTCAGTATAAGTCAGGAAACAGTTTCAAGAAAATCAAGAAACATGGGATCTTCAGAGAATCACAAGGAATTGGGTTCAATGAAACTGCCCATATGCAGAAAAGAGATATTTGGAATCTGGAAAGAAAGGGTAAGGCTGTTCATGGAGGCCTCTGACCCTAGGATCTACATCACAGTCAAGGAAGGGCCTTATGTGCCCATGAAGATTTCAGTCTTGGATGCTACACAGAGAACTCCAAAGGATTTTTCTGAGATGACCAAGGATGAGATTGTCCTAGCTACAATGGACAAAAGGGCACAGAACATCATAGTTAGTGCAATTGATGATGCCACCTTCCAGAACCTTATTCACTGTAAAACAGCAAAAGAAATGTGGGATACCCTCATTGTCTACATGGAAGGTTCTGAAGAAGTAAGACAAGATAGGAAATCCTTGCTTAATCAAGAATATGAGAGCTTTAGGCAAGGAAGAGGAGATAGCATCACTGAATGCTACAAAAAGTTCTACAGAATTGTTAATGAACTCATGTCCTATGGAAGGGAGTTCACAAACTATGAATTGAATGATAAGTTCTTGAGGTCCCTAACCAAAGATTGGGACACTAAGATCTGTGCCATCAGAGAAATGGCAAAGTTGGGAGAAATTCCTCCTCCCACACTGTTTGGCAAGTTGTTATCTTATGAGATGCAATTGTCAGTAAGAAAAGAGGAGGAAAAGTCAACAAGGACTGAACACAGGGAAAGGACTGTTGCCTTTAAGTCAGAAGTACCTAGAAAGAACAGGACTAAGTCATCAACTCCTCCTCCAGAGGTAGTTGAATCAGATTCTGATGAGTCTGTTAGCACTAAATCTACAAGCAGTGAAAGTGATGAAGACTTTGCTGCATTTACCAGACATTTTCAGAAATTCCTGAAGAAGAAACAGTGGAAGTCCAGACCTTCTTTTTCAAAGGGAAAGAAGTTCAGTATCAGGAGAAGAAGCCTTCAAAGAAGGACAAGCAAAGGACAAAGACTAGCAAGGCAACTGGGTCTAAGATTGTGTGTTACTGCTGCAACAGACAGGGTCATGTAATTGCAGATTGTCCTGAAAGAAGGAAAGAATCCAGTGGCAAAAAGAAGACTCACTTCAAAGGAAAGAAGGAGAAGTCCTTTGTTGCAAAGAATGAGAAGACTCTTTCAGATATTTCTTCTTCAGACACTGAGACAGATGCTGAAGCCTATATAGGGCTATTTGCTGAAGAAGAAGAAAAGTTTATGCAGATCATGGAATCAATCTATGAACAAGAAGAGGTTCAGTGCCAAGGACTAATGGCATTGACTGAAAGTACCAAAATCCTGGAGCAGCCAGGACCTAGTCAGGTACAAAGTCCAACTCCAAGTTCTGATTCCAGTTCTAGTTCAGAGTCAGAATCATCTTCATCAAGTGATGGAAGTGATTCTGAATCTGAGGGAGATATTCATCAGCTCTTAGATGAATACCAAGTACTGTTGCAAGCCTATAAGAAAAGCAAGATCCTAGCCAAAAGTCAGGCAAAGGAGATTGCTGATCTCAAGGCAGCTGCAACAGATTTTGAGAAGGAGTATGATCAAAAACTGAATGAAGTAGCCAGGCTGAAACACATTACTGTGATTCAGATGGGTACTATTACATTTAAAAATGATCAAATTAAGTTGCTGGAGATCAATCTCCAGAAGGAGAAAGAGCTAGTTGCTAGGTTTTCAAAACCTAAATCAGTGCTACCCTTGATTGATGAATTTGTTCATCATAAAGGAAAGGCTGGATTGGGTTTTGTTAAGCCTGTGAGGACTGTTCAGGATCAGTCCAAGTCCAAGGGCAAAGCCCCAACATTCAACAAGGCTGCTGTAGTCAAGACAGCAAAGGTTGTACCTAAGCAAAGGTACAACAAGTTTGAATGTTGGTGTTGTGGCAAGGTTGGCCACTTTGCCTTGGATTGTTGGCACAATGCCAGTGCCAAGTTGAGTAGCAAGTTACCTGTTGGAAAGCCAGCAGGTAGCTATGTCAAATTGCAAACTAACAATCACCAAGGACCCAAGTTTACTTTGGGTTCTAAGGTTCATTAATTTGTTTTGCAGGTGAATCCAAGTGGCCATACCCCTACATGGTACTTGGATAGTGGTTGTTCCAGACACATGACTGGAACTAGGGGACTACTGAAGGACTACATCCCAATCAAAAATGGTCCAAAGGTGACCTTTGGTGGTTCTGAAAAAGGAATCATCAAAGGGTTTGGTAACATTTCTTCTAACCTTGTTACCATTACTCAAGTGGCTTATGTTAAAGGTTTGAAACACAACCTCATTAGTATAAGTCAATTAAGTGATGTAGGGTATGACATCTCATTTGTTAAAAATGGTTGTCATATCAAGAGGTCAAGTGATCAAGAGATCATTTTGACTGGATATAGAAAGAGAAATGTCTACTGCTTAGACATTATGGTTGAGAACAATTGTTCTCCAGTCTGTCTTGTAGCTGATGAGACAGTCTCTCAATGTGTCAAATGGCACAAGAGGCTTGCTCATCTTAATTACAAGACTATTGGCAAACTCTTTAGTAAAGAGTTAGTGAGGAATGGTCCTCAAGTTAAGTGTGTCAAAGATGGCATTTGCTCAGCTTGTCAAAAGGGCAAGCAGACTAAATCCACCTTTAGAAGCTTAGACAACAAAGATGCTGTGAGGTGTTTATACCTCTTGCATATGGATCTATTTGGTCCAATGCCAGTTCACAGCTTAGGTAGGAAGGTCTACACCTTTGTAGTTGTTGATGACTACTCAAGGTTTTCCTGGGTGTTCTTCTTAAAGCAGAAATCTGAAACACCTAGTGTCTTCTATAGTTTTGTTAAGCAAATTCAGAATGAATTGAACTGTACAGTGGTCAAAATTAGAAGTGACCATGGTACTGAGTTTCAGTCTGAAAGCATGACAAAGCTGTGTGAAGACTATGGGATATTTCAAGAATTCTCTTCACCTAGAACACCTCAGCAAAATGGCATTGCTGAAAGGAAAAATAGGACCTTGATAGAGGCTGGTAGAACCCTATTAAGTGATTCATCACTGCCAGAATATTTCTGGGCTGAAGCAGTTAACACTGCATGCCATGTGATAAATAGGGCTACCATCACTAAAAGGTTAAACAAGACCCCCTATGAAGTAGTGAAAGGCAGGAAACCAAATCTGTCCTATTTTAGGATCTTTGGTTGTAAATGCTTCATACTTAACAATGGGAAATCTTACTTAACTAAGTTTGCTGCCAAGTCCCAAGAGGGAGTGTTTGTTGGGTACAGCAATAATAGTAAGGCTTATAGAGTCTACAACTTGACCACACAAGTTGTAGAGGAGTCTGTGCATGTAGTTTTTGATGAAACACAACTAATTAACAATGAGTTGTCTAGTAGTGTGTGCAGCCCTACAGGTCTTACTAAGAAGATGGACAAGCTAACCATAGAAGATGTACCTGCTGCAAGACAGCAAGTAGAAGAAGATGGTTTATGTCCAGGGGGAGAACTACATGTACAAGGAGCTGTTGAAGTACAAGGAACTCAGCTTGATGAAGATGCTGAAGAAGTTCAACCAGAAGTAAGGATGCCTCAAGCCAACAGGCATCTAAGGGATCATCCAGTAGAGCTGATCATTGGAGATCCAAGACAAGGTGTTCAGACTAGAAGCAGAAATCAGAATGCTGTAGTATATTCAAGTTTTCTGTCTCAAATAGAACCAAAGAAATTTGAAGAAGCTATACAAGATCCACAGTGGACTGAAGCAATGCAGGAGGAGCTTAATCAGTTCAAAAGGTGCAAGGTTTGGGATCTGGTTCCTAAGCCTAAAGATCACAATGTGATAGGAACAAAGTGGATCTACAGGAACAAGTTAGATGAACAAGGTGTCATCATTAAGAATAAGGCAAGACTGGTTGCAAAAGGATATAGGCAAGAAGAAGGTATTGATTTTGATCAAACCTTTGCTCCAGTAGCCAGACTGGAAGCCATAAGGAATGTTCTTGGCCTATGCAACCTACCAAGGATTCAAAGTATACCAAATGGATGTGAAGTCAGCATTCCTTAATGGTAATTTAAAAGAAGAAGTATATGTGGAGCAGCCTTCAGGTTTTGTTGATCCTACTCTTCCACATCATGTCTATAGACTTAGGAAAGCATTGTATGGGTTAAAGCAAGCTCCTAGAGCTTGGTATGAAACCCTATCTAGTTTCCTCATTGAGAACAAGTTCACAAGGGGGAAAATAGATAAGACTCTATTCCTTAGGGAATCTAGAGGCAAAGTAATACTTGTCCAAATATATGTAGATGACATTATATTTGGGTCTACTGAAAGTAGCCTTTGCAAAAAGTTTGCAAAGCTTATGCAGAGTCAATTTGAAATGAGTAGTATGGGAGAACTGAAGTTTTTCTTGGGTCTCCAAGTTAAACAGACTGAAAGTGGTCTATCCATATGTCAGTCTAAGTTCACCCTAGAACTCATAAGGAAATATGGTATGGATTCCTCCAGTACCATGAAGACTCCTATGGGGTCAAGTATGTCTCTAAGCAAGGATGATGCAGGGAAACCTGTAGATGAAACCTTGTATAGAGGGATAGTTGGCTCCCTACTATATTGACTGCAAGTAGGCCTGACATTATGTATGCTACATGTGTTTGTGCCAGGTATCAAGCCTGCCCCAAAGAATCTCACTTGACTGCAGTCAAGAGAATCTTGAGATATCTAAAGGGCACACCCTATCTAGGCCTCTGGTACCCTAGGAATGGAGATTTTGATCTAACAGGCTATTCAGATGCAGACTTTGCAGGATGCAAAGAAGATAGAAAGAGCACAACTGGATCCTGTCAATTCCTAGGTGGAAGACTCATTTCATGGAGTAGTAAGAAGCAAACCAGTGTGGCCATCTCCACAGCTGAGTCAGAATATGTAGCTGCAGGAAGTTGCTGTGCTCAACTTCTGTGGATTCAACATCAGCTAGAAGACTATGGATGTCAGGTAAGTAGAACTCCACTTTATTGTGATTCTACTAGTGCTATTTCAATAGCTAACAACCCTGTATCACATAGTAGAACTAAACATATTGAGATTAAATATCACTTTCTTAGGGAGCATGTAGAAAGAAATGATATTGCACTTGAATATGTTAGAACTGATAATCAGATAGCTGATATGTTCACTAAGCCCTTAGATGAAGCTAAGTTTAATAGGTTCAAAATTGAACTAGGTATGATAAACTTAGATTAAGTATACAGAACAAAAATTGGCTAAGTAAAAAGGTGTCGACACATAGACAAGTCTATGTCGACACAGAATAGTAAGTGTCGACACTTCAGGAAAATGGTGTCGACACATCTAGGAAGTTAGTGTCGACACTTCAGAATGTTAGTGTCGACACATGTCGAGTAGGTGTCGACACATCCAATGTAGTGTCGACACTTAAGTTTTACTCAGAATTTTTCTAAGTAAAGTCTCGACTACATGTCGAGTAGTGTGGTGTCGACACTTAACCAAGTGTCGACACATAAAATCTGTTGACTAAATTTATGTCGACACATGAGTGTCGAGACATTATAAGTCAGTGTCGACACTTAATGTCAGTGTCGACACATGTTTAGCTCGCTATCCCGCCTGTTCATCTTCAAACTCAACAGGTATAAATAGAGTTCTATTTGTGTTTGTCGACACGCTTTCAGAGTTTCGAGACTAAACTCCTGTGTCGACATTTCTCTTCTCCAAAGACTAATTCTCAAAACCCTAATGGCTCCCAAGCTGGAAGAGAACGTAAACGAAGGCTATGAGCTCGTGCGAGGTGCATTCGACGACGGAGATCGTGAAATCAAATCAGTAATAACCCTAGTCAGCAATTCAGGATTGGAGTTCTTGGTTTCAGAACCAACCAAGATATGGAAGAAAGAGGTGCTTGAATTTCTTACTGGAGCGTCTGTAGATGACTCAGGCTACAGAATTAAGTCAAGGGTGCATGGCACCAAGGTCAAAGTATCACCCAAAAGTCTGCGAAAGGTACTTCAGCTACCTAAAGTTCAGGAAGAAGAGGAAGTCACAACATCAAAGACCAAAGAAGCTTTGGACTGGTGCGGTCTTGATCCTAAGATGAAAATAGGATCAGTTTTCAACAGGAAGGGATGAACAATCAAGGCAAATTCCTGTCTGAAGTTGTAGGCAAGGTTATTCTAAGCAAACCAGGAGGGCATGACAGGGTGTCAGCCTCTATGTTCAGTATCATGACCAGAATCATCTTCAACCTTAAGACAGACTGGTCTATGATTGTATTTGATAAAGTGAAGGAAAGTCTGAAGAAGCCCAATCTGGGCAGGATACTAAGTCTCTACCTGGCTGGATCAATTCCAGAGGTAATGAGCTCTGCTGCAGGAACAAAAATCAATCACATGAGGAGAATGGACTCAAGGATATTCTCTAGATGGGAAAGGGTGCTGGTGTCAAAGGAATTGACCACCCCTGAAAAACAAGCTTCTAAGAAAGACTCTCCTCCCAGGAAGAAGAGGAAGACTGCTGTTGTGCCTCAAGAGTCCTCCAGCAGCTCAGGCAGTGAAGAACATGTGGTCTTCACTCCTGATAGTCCAATGGATAAGGCTGCAGAAAAGTCACCTGCTCCTCAGGAGCCAGCTGACATCCAGGGGGAGCTTCCAGGTGTAGCAGAACCATCTACACTGGAGAGTGAGCAAGCCACCCTCCTCATTCAAGAGGTACTTGTTGACCTTAATACTTTGAATTTTTCTATAATAAATTCTGATTTGTCTGATGACCATCAGCAAAATCAGCCAGCAACTCACGAACCAGATGTTGTTCTCCAAGACACATCTGTTGTAGCTGATGAAACCAGAACATCTCCTGCACAGTCTCCAGCAGAATACACAATGGAAGATCTATTTCTGAATTTAGATCAAGATGATTTTGATATGGAAAAGAATGCTGCTGATACAGAGAAGAATGATGCTGCTGAGGGGGAGAACTTGGATATTCAAGAAGAGCCTATAAGGCTAGATACTGAGAAGGCACAAGATGTGCACACTGAAAACCCATCCAGCCCTAAGGATAGGGTGGATATAGACAGTACATCAGAGTCTGAGGATGATGAAGCTGAGCAAGCTAAGAAGAAGAAATTCTTTGTATTCAAGAGAAGGAGCCAGAGCTATAAGAAGGCACTACAAACAGTTGCTCAACACTCTTTAGTTCAACAAGCTCCATCCACTGATTACAGTGCTCTACTGCTTGCAATGCAAATCAAGATGGATGAACAAAGGAAAGCTTTAGAAACTTATGTTGATGAAGGGCACAAGGCACTACAATCTGATCTGGGACAGGAAATCAAGTCAATAAGGTTTGAAATGAACCTTAATAAAACGGAGATGACTGATTGTTTTACAAAGGGTGCTCATGCAGTGGTCTATCTGGCTAAACATCAAGAAACAATCAAAGAGAAAGTAGAAGATATAGCACTAAAGCAAGGCTATGTGCTGGAGAATCAACTCAGGATGAATGATAATTTGACTGCATCTCACAATGCCATAGTCACTGAAATCAAGAATAAGTCTACTGAACCATCAACCTCCTCTGCTACTGCCAAAGCTGATTTTGATAAACTCTTTCAAGCTGAACTAACTGCTGTCAAGCCTGCCATCAAGGATTCCCAGAAGGTCATTTCTGAACAGCTTACCAAGCTTAGACCTTTCTTTAAAGAGGGCATAAGGTATTTGGACAGCCAAATCAGGTTCCAGAAAGATGATGTGAGAGATCATGTGGCACAAGAAGTCATAAAGGGGGAGAGGGTGTTAGTCAAAGCCAGTTCTGACCATGCAAAATGGATATCCAATTCCATCAGGGCTACACTGGGCTATCCTCCCCTCTGTGATGATGACAATGTAGCTGAATCTGGTATTCAAGGAACATATCTTGGAGGTGAGCAACAGGCAGTGGCTGATGTAATCTATCCACCTCCAGATTTTGAAATGGTTCATGCTGATGTAAGCACAATGTATAGTCCAACTGCTGGCAAGCCCAATGTTATTCTGGAAAAGGTTGTTCAACCTATCACAGCTGCTATGCAAGAGGCTTTGGACAAAGAAGAAGAGACTAGGCTATCAAAGAAGAAGTTCAGGGAACTTGCTGAACAAAAACCAGATTTTGAACAGTGGAGCCCTACTTCTAGGAACATCATTCTCACTGCATGGAAAGCAGCCAAGGACAATGCCCATGAGAGGAACAAGTGGTTCTCAGAGGCTGAATGGAGGAAACATGAGAGTAGGCAGGAAGCAATTGTCCAATATAGAAGAAAGGCTAAGTTAGGAAAGCTACCTCCTACAGCTGTGGAGCCTAGCAAGTACTTTCCTAAGCCCTATCATTATTTTGAAAGGCAAAAGATCAAGGCTGAAGAACAGAAGAAGAAGGACTCCAAAGGGAAGAAGCCTGCTGAAGCTGAGCCTGCTGCTGCTGCTGTGAAAGCCAAAGTGCAAGCTGGAAAAGGCATAGTCATTAAAGAACCAGAGCAGAATTAGACTAAGATTAAAACTGAAGAATGTTGTAATCAAACATTTTGTGTAAATCATTGAAAGTGTATTAACAACAATGTATGAACAATTTTTGATAAATATATATTTCATGATTGTTCAGTAGAATGTGTCTAATTCTTGTTTGTTCTGTAATGCTGAATGAGTATACATGTGTGCTTTATTACATGTTTAAGTTTAACTCTGTTGTCATACATCTGTTTTACTTCATTTTATAATTTTTAATTATGAGTGATGTATATCATTGACTAAGGGTTATGACTTCTCCAAATAGGGGGAGATTGTTGGGTACATTGGTCAAATGTATCTGATTTGAAGAAGCCTCACCTAACTCAATGATATACATCATAGTGTATTTGATGTTTGTTTGAGTTACTTGTGCAGGTCAGGAATACACTGGACTGAAGCTAAAAATTCTAAGTCCATGTGTCGACACCCAGAGGGAAAGTGTCGACACTTGAGAAAGCTTGTGTCGACACCCAGACAAGCAGTGTCGACACTTGGAGTCATTGTGTCGACACCTGGGAAGAAGAGTCGACACCAGTCAGAAAGTGTCGACACTTGGAACTGTGTCGACACTCAGTGAAGAAGAATGCAGAAAAGCTGTGTCGACACTTAGCAGAAGTGTCGACACCTAGAAGAGCTGAGTCAACACCAGGAAGTGTCGACACTTGAAGTAAGTGTCGACACTCAGCAAAAGTCTGCAGAATCTAAGTACAAGTGTCGACACTCAACACAATGTGTCGACACTATGCAGAAGAGTCAGCACTTGAAGTAAGTGTCGACACCCAGCACAATGTGTCGACACTTAGCTAAAGACTCAGTATTTGAAGTAAGTGTCGACACTCAGCACAATGTGTCGACACACAACCAGAGGAGTCAACACTTGAAGTAAGTGTCGACACTCAGCACAATGTGTCGACACTTAGTTGAAGACTCTACACTTGAAGAAAGTGTCGACACAAGGAGCTGTGTCGACACTTAGCAAAGAACAGAAAAGTTACAAAATATTCTAAGTACAAGTGTCGACACTAAAGGAATGTGTCGACACTCAGCTGAAGAAACAAGATTGAAGACTTGTGTCGACACCAAGAAGCAGTGTCGACACTTGACAGTTTCTACACATGAAGATGTGTCGACACAAAGGAGATGTGTCGACACTTAGAAGAATACAGTTAAAGAAGAAGTACAAGTACTTGTGTCGACACTCAATTTCAGTGTCGACACATGCAGAAGAAACTGTGTCGAGACATACAAGGAATTGTGTCGACACCTTGTAGACTTGTGTCGACACTTACACAACATGTGTCGACACTTGGCCTATAAGTGTCGACACTTAAGAACAGAAAGTCTCGACACTATCTGACAGTTAGAGGAATTTCAAGAAGTGACTGGTTGACAAGACAGCTGCCGATCCAGCCGGTCTACATCAACTGTCAGTGATATCAGAAGTCTGTTATGAACCGGACCAGCCGGTTACCATAAAGGAAGCCTATAAATAGGCATCTATAGTTTACAGAAACAGTTGTTGAAAAGATTGTTGAGATAATATAGAAGTGGTTGAAAAAGTTTTTACAGAGAGAGATCAGATCTTTGTAAAAGTGGTATATTGAGAATCAACACAAGAAGATCTTGCTGTGCATCAGCAGATCTAAGAAGTTGGAGAGAGAGAGCTCCAACCAAGTATTCAGTCTTTGGAACTAAGGCTGAGAAGAAGAATTCAGAGTCATCTGGATTTCAAGAAGCAGAGGTCAAGGAACAACTGCAGAAGATTCAGACTAATTCAGTTCTAATCAAGAAGCTTTGAAGGAAGCTAAGTCAGTTTGAATCTAACTGAGTTCTTCCAAGAACTCTTCAAGAATCTCTCAACTCCTCTCCTATTTTCTGAGTTGTAGAGTTAACTATTGTACATTCTATTTTTACCTGTAGGATCCATCGGATCTGAGTGAATTGTAAGCCTATTTTATAAAGGCTGAGGGTAGGGCTTGGTTGCCTGAGTGTAGGAGTTGAAGAACTCTGAGTGTAGGCCTTAATTGGCTGAGTGTAGGCCTGGGTGGCTGAGTGTAGGCCTTTTGGCTGAGTGTAAGGCTTTGGGCCTGAGGTAGGAACCTAGTTTGGTTCTGAGTTAGTGGAGAAGTTTGGCCGAATCTAGTACACTGCTAGATAGGCGAAGGGGGAAAGTGGATGTACCCAAAGATTGGGGAACCACTATAAATTAGTGTGTCTGCTGTGGTGTGCTGTGCTGTGCTGTGGATTACTTGTTTGATTTCTGTAATTGCTGTTAGCTGTAATAATTGTTGTGCTGCCAACAAAGTGTAAAATAAGGTTTAGGTCACCTATTCACCCCCCCCCCCCTCTAGGTGTTTAGGTACCATATCTTTCACTCGCTCTGTTTGGCCATTCGTTTGCGGATGATAGGCGGTGGAATACCTTAAATCGGTACCCAACCCCACTTATAAACTCTTCCAAAAACGAGACGTAAATCTGGAGTCTCGATCTGATACGATGCTGACAGGTACTCCATATAATCTGATGACCTCTTCAAGATACAGCTCAGCTATCTTCTTCATGGAATACCCAATCTTAAAGGGCACAAAGTGAGCACACTTCATCAATCTATCGACTATTACCCAAACAGAGTCGTGCCCACGAGGAGATTTTGGTAGACCTGTGATGAAATCCATTGAAATACTCTCCTACTTCCACTGTAGAATATCTAGCGGTGTCAGTTTACCACCAGGCCTTCTATGATCTGCTTTAACACGCTGACACGTGTAACATTCTGACACAAACTTTGTTATGTCATTCTTCATTCCTGACCACCAAACAATTTGCTTTAGTTCTTTGTACATCTTGGTGGAACCAGGATGGTAGGAAACACTGGAACCATGAGCTTCTTTACAAATCTTAGCCCGAATGTCACCAACGGCAGGAATACAAAATCTACTCCGATATTTCAGAGTACCTAACTCGTCCAAAGAGAAATCAGGTAACTCTCCTTTCTCAGTTCTTTTCCAGAGGTGCAACAAATCAGGATCCTCCTTCTGGTGCACTCTGGTAAGGGAAATCCAAGAGGGCTCTTCTGCTTCCAAACTAGCAGACACAGAACTACTCCCAACTTCAATGTCCATCAACAAGAATTCTTCCACCAGGGATTGTACAGACAGATTGAAGATTTCAGCCGTTTTTCTACTCAAAGCGTCAGCTACTACGTTAGCCTTTCCCGGGTGATAAAGGATCTCTACTTCATAATCGGCTACATACTCCAACCACCTACGTTGGCACAGATTTAACTCCTTTTGAGTGAATACATACTTCAAACTCTTATGATCTGTGTAGATCTTGCACAGCGCGCCATACAATAAATGTCTCCAAAGCTTCAATGCATAAATTACCGCAGCAAACTCTAAATCATGCGTAGGATAGTTTCTTTCATGAACTTTTAATTGCCTTGATCCATACACAATCACCTTTCCTTCTTGCATCAGAACACAACCAAGCCCAATGTGTGATGCATCCACATATACAGCATACTCAAGTCCTTCAGTAGGCAGAGTTAAAACTGGAGCAGTACACAATCTCTTTTTCAGCTCTTGAAATGCTTCTTCACATTTATCGCTCCAAATAAACGCGGTGTTCTTCTATGTTAGTCTAGTTAGAGGGGCAGACAACACGGAGAACCATTCCACGAACCTTCTATAGTAACCGGCCAGACCTAAGAAGCTCCTAATCTCCTTAGGCATAGAAGGTCTCTTCCATTCCATCACAGCAGAAATCTTTGTTGGGTCTACGGAAATACCGTCCTTACTCACAACATGCCCCAAAAAGGACACCTGGGGTAACAAAAATTCACATTTACTCAACTTAGCATAGAGCTTGTGCTCCCTCAGGGTTTCCAAAACCAACCGCAAGTGTTGGGTATGCTCCTCAACACTGCGGGAATACACTAGGACGTCGTCTATGAACACAATAACAAAATGGTCCAAGAAATCCTTGAACACTCTATTCATTAAATCCATGAATGCAGAGGGTGCATTAGTCAGTCCAAAGGACATCACCAAGAACTCAAAATGCCTGTGTCGGGTGCGAAAAGCCATCCGGGGTACATCAGCCTCACAGACTCTCAACTAGTGGTAGCCTGAACGAAGATTAATCTTCGAAAACACAGTGCATCCCCATAACTGATCAAATAGGTCATTAATCCGAGGCAACGGATATCGGTTCTTAATGGTTACCTTATTTAATTCTCAATAATCAATGCAGAGCCTCATAGAACCATCTTTCTTCTTAACGAATAAAACAGGAACACCCCACGGAGAAGAACTTGGCCTAATAAAACCACACTGCAGCAACTCATCCAGCTGAGTGCGCAATTCTTCTAACTCACACATAGCCATACGGTAAGGTGTCTTAGCAATTGGATGAGTACCTGGCTCGAGGTCTATCACAAACTCCACCTCTCTTTCAGGAGGAAGTCCTGGAAGACTATCCGGAAAGACATCTGGAAACTCTCGCACCACTGAAACATCCTCAAGACGTGGTGTAACAAAAGTTGTTTCCAAAGCTGACAGAGAAACAAGATATGCCTCGCAACCAGACTCCAAAGCTCGGCAAGCACGTACTGCAGAAATAAGGAGGGAACCCTTACCTGGAGAACCATAGACACTCATAGGTTGACCATTGTCCATCCTGAAATCAAACCGCTTAGCCTTGCATCGGATGACTGCATCATACTTGGACAACCAGTCCATTCCCAAAATCACGTCAAAGTCTGTCAGATGTAATACCATCAGATCCGCAAAAGCTATGAAATTGCCTAGACAAATAGGGAATCTCTGAATTCCCCGATTTGATATCACCAGATCTCCAGAAGGAAGTTTGACGTTGAAGGAGTCCTCTAACTGAACCGTCTCCAAACGATATCTATCTACGAAACTCCGCGCCATGAAAGAATGAGTGTCACCTGAATCAAAAAGGACGCGCGCCCACCTATTACGCACCTTAAACTTCCCTAAAACGTAACGCACATAACTAAACGAACGAAACTAAAGCAAACAATGTAGGGTAAAAGCAAAACTAGAATCTGACCTGATATCACCTGGGTAGAGGTCTGGGCTTCATCTCTAGTCACCACATTTAGCTTTCCTTTTCCCTTATCCTATGTTGGTGGCGGCAGCAGAGCTCGAAGTGGGGTAGGCTGCAGTGGGGACTGAGCCTGAGGGCACGAAGACTTCATGTGTCCCTTCTGCCCGCACTGGAAGCAAGTCTTTTCTTTGATCCAGCAACGATTCACATCATGCCCCTTCTTCGAACAGAATGAGCACACCAGCTCTCCCTTGGGTGCGCCTTGGATAGCGAGCACCTGCTGCTGCTTCAGGGCGGCGGTTCTCTTGAAACACCTTTCGTAAGAGTGGCCAGGTCGACCACAAAAGCTACAAATTCCCCCACCTTTCTTTTTCGAAGGAGGGCCGGATGCCCTAGAACTTCCATCCTCAACACCTTTCCTCTTATCTTTTTTCGCCGCAGCACCTCGATTCTTGGCATTTTTGATCGCCTCAACCTTCATTGCGGCCTCCACTGCCTCAGCATAGACTTCTGCTCGATAAGCGCATGCCAACTACTGGACATCACTTCTTAATCCACCAAGAAAACGCTTCACTATTCCCTCCTCCGAAGCTACCAAATCAGGAGCAAATCTACTCAACTTGCTAAACTCAATCTCGTACTCGCTTACCGTGAGCTGTCTCTGCTTCAGATGCAGGAAGTTATTCATGAGACGGTCCTGCTCGACCGAGGGCAGAAACGTTTTCAGCAGCATCTTCTTAAAAGAGTCCCAGGAACAGCCTTCCTTCAGACTCTCCTTTTCACGAATCCACCAACTCTTTGTTAGGCCTTTTAACTAATAGGCTGCAATCATAACCTTCTGGGCTTCTAGAATCCCGGAATACGAAAACATCTCTTCAATTGAGATGATCCAATCATCCAAAATCATAAAGTCGGCACTCCCGTCGTAGGTGGGAGGTCCCAATCATTGGAAGTGCGATATGAAATTCATTTCTGGTGGTATCGCCATCGGGGGCACCAGAGGAGCAGGGGTATCAGGCACGGCTTGGCCCAAGGCAGGCTCTTGTACTAAAGGTTGTTGCGCGGGAGCGGCAGACAACAGAGACTCAATTTGCGATTGCATCGCAACCAATTGTCTCGACAGAGCCTCGTTGCTCTGACGCAGACTCTCAATAATCGCATCTCTTTGCGCACCTGATGACTCACCCTCCGACTGGGGAGTCGACCTCGTCGCAGGACGCTTTGGCGGCATTTCAAAGAAGCAAACCAACAACTCATCAAAATCCTAGCTTACGACAAAACAATACGACTAGTTCAGACCATTCTTAAAGACACTTGCTTATGCTGCAACTTGCTCTGGGATTTTATAATGATGTTATGTCCTACTTAGGATGATATCCTCTCGTCCTATTGACTCTTGTGCCTATGACATGAATGCATGGGTTCTTTATTCTTATTTAAAATCATGTGTGTACATGTGTCATCATGTAAACCTTAACTTAGCACGCGTGCTTATGCGATGATATGCAATGTATGAAGTGTTATGCATTCTAAAAAAAGGCCTTAAAGCATGCATGAGCGGCGTACATATGAAATGTTATGCATCCCATACTACATAACATTGCATGCAACGAGAAAAGAAAACGTGCTAATGGGCACTCATGTGATGGTGGTTATGCATCCCATACTACATAACTGTCGCATGTTGCCTCCTATGGTGGATCCATATACAAACACATATTATGCATTCCATACTACATAATATGCCACGTATACTTCTTATCATGCTATGAGTGTAGTGACTATGCTTTGGCTAAGATGTAATGATGACACATCGGTGTGTGCATGAAATATCAATAAATAACTAACACTAACAAGGGAAGGTTGCCCGACCAATTGCCAAGCAACCTCCCTCTGATACCAACTGTCACAACCCGCATTTTCATCGCAAATAAAGCTTATCAGAGTAAGGGAAAATGCGCGTCATGATGCCACGTCAGCAGGGGAAAACTGCGGACACTCAGGCAGACACCAACTAAACATGAAGAAAGGTTCTTTTAAAGTTATTTTAAGGAAAATCAGTTACGAGTAGAAGTTAGCTGTATCCCTTGGCTTAGTGGCTCATCTAGTCCACAGATTAAAATATATGATACGCTGCGGAAAAATACTTGATTAGATTAACTCAAACATCCTACATGAGAATAAACGTCCCCAAAGGACAACTCATGTCATGCAGAACTCTAAATTTATTATAGTAGGAAAGATAGCTTTTACGGTCGCTAAAAATAACGGGTTAGAGTTTCAAATCATGTAATGTATGAAGTAATAGTAGTAGATTTTATAGTTGAAAATACCTAACATGCATTCCTAGCATAAATCCTCCCAGAGAGCAAGTAAATCACATCCACTTTAAAGAAATGAGCAGCTAGCAAGTGGCAACATCAACAACTCTGTGGGCGTCAACAATCTAACAGGAACCCACAGTAAAACAGTATTTCTGAACTAGTAAAAAGAAAAAAAAACTGAACGACAACTACCTCGCTACGGCGAGGTGCAAAACCACCACTGACACCGCCGCTAAGAGAGTCCAAAACCAGCTCCACTACCTGCTACGGCTCTGAGCCTAAGGCATTCCAAAAAAACAGAACGCCTCAGCAAGTAGGTACAAATGGTGGCAGAAAAATTAAGCAGAGGTAAACAAAGTTCAAAAGGGGTACCAACCCAAGACCAAAAATACTGACATAAAGCACGAATTAAGCATCAAACAGAAAATGAACACTAACGTGAATCATCACGTACAATGCAAACACACCATAAGCTCAAGGCAATAAGGTGACGAACATGAGTAAATCATAAGGAAGAAAATCCATAACCTTTATTAACCACTTGTGGTCACTCTACCTAAAAACACGGGCGAGATGGTCACTTAGCTGGACACACCCCTCACGAAGATTAAATCTGTTTAACTGCGGGAGAGATTCATACACTCCACCATACACCGCAGATGCCCAAAACACCGGTAGAGTTCCAAAAGGTACTAATAAAGGAAACAACCTTGCGGAGGTGGTCACGCCCACTAACTCCTGAAACCAATGAAAAAACCAAAGAAACCACAACACCAACATCTCGGGACTTGGAACATCGGATTCTACATGACATTTCTAGATTGAAGACACGGTCGATCAACCTTTGGAAACGATTTACAATCCTATATGGACACTAACACGTCCAACAACGATAGACGAAACAATTTAATTCACCGATAAAAACATTCTAAGGACGTTTGTACGCACCTAGTCAAGATTGAAATTACCATGACTAGATTTTATAATTTTTTTTGAGTGATCTACAGGAAGGACTAAACATAACCATAGTTTGGAAAAAACAACACAAAAAGACAAGAAAATTAAGGAACAAAGGCATAACGGTTAGCATCAAACCGGACGAGAAGCAACGAAAGAAAACCACCAGTTGCCTTGGTTGTACCGGAAAAGGTTCTCTGAATCGCTCCGCGTCGTAGATCGGGGCAAAAGAACACGGGAGAAGTTGAGATCTAGACAAAAATGACGGAAAAGGGATTAGGGCCGAAAAACTCTAACGAAAAAAACTCAAGGAATGGGGAAGAAATTACCACGATAGCGTAGCTCTCGGAGATAGCTTTCCGGATCTAAGTTCGGTTGAAGATTTCGAGCACCGGAGAACCGTCGGCGGCCACCGGAAGATTCACGAAAAAGAAACTCTCTCTCTCGCTCGCTGCTCTGGTTCGGGAGAAAAATAACGGAGAAGATGAAGTTTGGTTCTAAAACCTAAGTCCAAGATATATATATATATATATATATATATATATATATATATATATATATATATATATATATATATATATATGTTTATAAAAAGTTTTGTCAAAAACGGGTATTTCGAGCGGTTTTGCGGGAACCCAAAATAGAGGTCTAGGATGACTTCAAATCAAAACGTGTCCATCATAAAAGTTGTAGATCTCGTCGAGACGAACAAATCATGTTAATCATTTTTTCGTATGACACCGGTTTGACCCTCAAAACGATGCCCGAACTCAGACTGTACAGACTACTCGAGTAGAAATCTGTTTACTCGAGATGGAGGGGCTTACTCGAGTTGGAGGGGCTTACTCGAGATGGAGACTCGAGTTGTAGGCTTGGGGAACTCAAGATTGACATAGGTACTCGAGATAAAAGGCTTAGGACTCGAGTAGATCAGGTCTACTCGAGATAGAAGGCATAGAACTCGAGTGGGTACGCCGAACGGGATATCTATGAGCAGTTTCGGGAAAATCAAAAATAGAGGTCTAAGATAGCTCCAGATCGAACAGTGCCCAACATCAAAGTTGTAGATCTCGTCGAGACGAACAAATTTCATGTTGAACAATTTTGCATATGATGTCATTTTTACCCTCAAAAAGACTCCCGAACAGAAACTGAAAAGAACCACTAGGGATGAATGAACGGGTACTCGAGAGAGAAAACACAGGTACTCGAGAGGAGAAAGCAGCTACTCGAGAGAAAAATACAGGTACTCGAGTCGAATTAGGCAGTACTCGAGAGAAGAAAACATTACTAGAGTAGATCCAGGATCACTCGAGAAGAAGCAGAACCGCGAGCCGAATAAAATGAAACACGAGTTCAAAACGGAGGCCCGAATGCGAGCCGAATAAAATGAAATTTTCACCGTAGGCGAACACTGACGCTACGAACGCAACGACGAAGTCAAAAACAAAATCCTACAAGCCATTCCCGAGATATAAATTTTCCAAATTTGCGATGAACATAAATTAATCAAAACTTCAATCGCGCGCCGAGACTCCAAAAATGCTCGGATTGCGATGAAACTTGACGTGCAAGTCCAAAATTACTCAACTTAAATCTCGAAAGCAAAAATTGCCGATTACAGCAGAAATTCGAGAAATAGGCTGACTCGACCGGACAGACGCGAAAATGCTATAATGGCGTTGCGCCCCAACTCGACGTTAAAAGTAACGCCAAGACGTCATAACTATGACGATACCAATCCAATAAAATCAGCGAAAAAACAGGGGCGTTACAGTCTTGACAGCAACAATAACTGAGGAGTGGCAGAAGACCACCATAGCGACTTTTCTTTTGATGGGCGAAGCGAGGCTATGGTGGGATGAGTTGGAGTTTCATCTCTTAGTGGGTAGGCAGCTTGCTGATGTGCCTATGGAGGAATTTTCGAGTTTGTTCCTAGCCAAATTTGTACCCTCTGCTCAGAAGTTGGAGATGGAGAATCAGTATCTTGGGTTGACTCAGGGTTCCAGAAGCGTGGACGAGTTGAAAGATATGGTACCTAAACACCTAGAGGGGGGGGGGGGTGAATAGGTGACCTAATCCTTTTCTAACTTTGTTGGCAGCCAAACAGTTATATCACAGATTTCTAAGTAGTCTATTACAGCAATCAGCAATAATCAAACATACACAGCACATTCAAAGCACAGCACACAGTGATTTATAGTGGTTCCCCAATCTTTGGGTACATCCACTTTCCCCCTTCGCCTATCTAGCAGTGTACTAGATTCTGTCAAACTTCTCCACTGTCTCAGAACCCAAATAGGTTCCTACACCTCAGGCCCAAAGCCTTACACCTCAGCTTTCTCCAAAGCCTACACTCAGCCACAAAGGCCTACACTCAGCCACCCAGGCCTACACTCAGCCAATCAAGGCCTACACTCAGAGTTCTTCAACTCCTACACTCAGGCTATCAAGCCCTACCCTCAGCCTTTATAAATTTAGGCTTACAATGCACTCAGATCCAAAGATCCTACAAGTTAAAATAGTATTACAACAAATAACTCAACAACTCAGAAAATAAGAGAGGAGTTGAGAGTTTCTTGCTGAGTTCTTGGAAGAACTCAGATAGATCCAAACTGACTTAGCTTCCTTCAAAGCTTCTTGAGTAGAACTGAATAAGTCTGAATCCTCTGCAGTTGTTCCTTGACCTCTGCTTCTTAAGATCCAGATGCTTTTGAATCCTTCTTCTCAGCCTAGTTCCAAAGACTGAATTCTTGATTGGAGCTCTCTCTCTCCAACTTCTTAGATCTGCCGTTGGACAGCACGATCTTCTTGATTTGTATCACTTGGATAACTTGATCAGCAACCACTTGAACAAATCTCTTAGATTAATCTGAACTCAATCAGAACTTAATCTTCTTCTGTTAACTCTTAACAACAACAACCTTCTCTTCTTTTTCTGTAAACAGTCTGTGCCTATTTATAGGCCTTCTTCATGGTAACCGGTTGGTCCGGTTCATAACTGACTTCTGACATCTCTGACAAGTGCTGTAGACCGGCTGAAACGGCAGCTGTCACGTCATCCAGTCAATTCTTGAAATTCTCTAACTGTCAGATAGTGTCGAGACTTTCTGTTCTTAAGTGTCGACACTTATAGACCAAGTGTCGACACATGCTGTGTAAGTGTCGACACAAGTCTACAAGGTGTCGACACAACTCCTTGTATGTCTCGACACAGATTCTTATTCAGGTGTCGACACTTGGAATTGAGTGTCGACACAAGTACTTGATCTTCTGTAACTTGTTAAATTCTTCTAAGTGTCGACACATCTCCTTTGTGTCGACACATCTTCATGTGTTGAAACTGTCAAGTGTCGACACTGCTTCTTGGTGTCGACACAAGTCTTCAATATAGATTCTTCAGCTGAGTGTCGACACATTCCCTTAGTGTCGACACTTGTACTTAGAATATTTTTGTAGATATTTCTGTTCTTTACTAAGTGTCGACACAGCTCCTTGTGTCGACACTTTCTTTGAGTCTTCAACTGAGTGTCGACACATTGTGCTGGGTGTCGACACTTTCTTCAAGTGTTGACTCTTCTGGTTGTGTGTCGACACATTGTGTTGAGTGTCGACACATACTTCAAGTGTTGACTCTTTTGGTTGTGTGTCGACACATTGTGCTGAGTGTCGACACATACTTCAAGTGTTGACTCTTTTGGTTGTGTGTCGACACATTGTGCTGAGTGTCGACACATACTTAATATGTTGACTCTTTTGGTTAAGTGTCGACACATTGTGCTAGGTGTCGACACTTGCACTTAGTCTCTGCAGAATTTTGCTGAGTGTCGACACAACTCCAAGTGTCGACACTTTCTCGTGTAGACACAGCTCTTCTAGGTGTCGACACTTCTGCTAAGTGTCGACACTGCTTCTCTGCATTCTTCTTCACTGAGTGTCGACACAGCTCCTTGTGTCGACACTTTCTGTCTGGTGTCGACTCTACATCCCAGGTGTCGACACAATGACTCCAAGTGTCGACACTGCTTGTCTGGGTGTCGACACAAGCTTTCTCAAGTGTCGACACTTTCCCTCTGGGTGTCGACACATGGACTTAGAAAGTTTTAGCTTCAGTCCAGTGAATACCTAACCTGCACAAGTAACTCAAACATACATCAAATACATCATGATGTATATCATTGAGTTGGGTGAGGCTTCTTCAAATCAGGTACATTTGACCAATGTACCCAACAATCTCCCCCTATTTGGAGAAGTCATAACCCTTAGTCAATGATATACACCACTCATAATTAAAAAAATTACAAAATGATATAAAGCAGATTATAATCAGCAGGGTTAACATGAATATGTAAAACTTCACACATATACACATTTGCAGAACAAATAAGAAACTGACACATTTCAGAACAATCATACTATATTTATCATATATTGTTCCAATATTGTTCCTTATACATTTTCAATGGTGTACAACAATGTTTTTCACTTAAAAGAGTACAATAAGCATCAAGTTTAATTCCTAATCTATTTCTGATCAGGTTCTTTAATAACAATTCCTTTGCCAGATTTGACTTTAGCCTTGACAGTAGCAGCAGTAGGCTCAGCATCAGCAGGCTTCTTGCCTTTTGAGTCCTTCTTCTTTTGTTCTTCATCCTTGATTTTCTGCCTCTCAAAATAATGATAGGGCTTAGGAAAGTACTTGCTAGGCTCCACTGCAGTAGGAGGTAGCTTTCCTAACTTAGCCTTTCTTCTGTACTGGACAATGGCTTCCTGCCTGATCTCATGCTTCCTCCATTCTGCTTCAGAGAACCACTTGTTTCTATCAGTAGTGTTGTCTTTAGCAGCTTTCCAGGCAGTTAGAATGATATTTCTAGAGGTAGGGCTCCATTGTTCAAAATCTGGCTTTAGTTCAGCTTGTTCCCTAAACCTCTTCTTTGACAACCTTGCCTCTTCTTCTTTGTCCAAAGCCTCTTGCATAGCTGCAGTAATAGGTTGAACAACCTTTTCCAGAACAACATTAGACTTGCCCTCAGTTGGGCTGTACATTGTCTGCACTTCTGCATGAATCATTTCAAAATCTGGAGGTGGATAAATGACTTGAGCTACTTCTTATGGCTCACCTCCAAAATATGCAGGGTTCAGTCCAGATTCAGCAACTTCATTGTCATCACACAGGGGAGGATATCCAAGTGTAGCCCTGATTGAATTTGATATCCATTTGGCATGCTCAGAACTTGCCTTGACTAACACTCTCTCCCCCTTTATGACTTCTTGAGCAACATGATCTCTTACATCATCCTTCTGGAATCGGATTTGACCATCCAAGTACCTGATTCCATCTTTAAAGTAAGGTCTAAGCTTTGTAAGTTGTTCAGAGATTGCTTTCTGGGAATCTTGTATAGCAGTTTTGACAGCAGTAATCTCAGCTTGAAAGATTTTATCAAAATCAGCCTTTGCAGCATCAGCAGATGTAGATGGTTCAGCAGACTTATTCTTTAATTCAGTGACTATAGCATTGTGGGAGGCAGTTAAATTATCATTCATTCTTAACTGATTTTCCAGCACATACCCTTGCTTTAATGCTATATCATCTACTTGAGTCTTGATCTTCTCCTGGTGAGTTGCCAAATAGACTACTGCATTCCCACCCTTGTGGAAGCAGTCAGTCATTTCTTTCTTGTTGAGATTCATCTCAAACCTTATAGATTTTATATCTTGAGCAAGATCAAACTGTAATGATCTGTGCCCTGCATCAACATAAGCCTCTATGGCTTTCCTTTGTTCATCCATTTTGATCTGTAGTGCAATCAGTAAAGCACTATAGTCAGCAGTGGGAGCTTGCTGAACTATAGGCTGTGGGGCAATGGATTGTAGGGCTTTCTTGTAGCTCTGACTTCTTCTCTTGAATACAAAGAGTTTCTTCTTTTTAGCCCTAGCACTCTCCTCATCTTCAGAGGCAGAGGTGCTTGCAATATCAACTCTATTCTTAGGGCTCTCTGGTTTTTCAGCTTGCACATCAAGTGCTTTCTCAGTTTCCAGCCTAATAGGCTCTTCTAGAATTTCCATGTGCTCCCCCTCAGCAGCAGCACTCTTATCTTCAGCAGCAGCATCCTTGTCCATATCAAAATCATCTTGGTCTAGATTCAGAAACAAATCTTCCATTGTATATTCAGGTGGAGGCTGTGCAGGAGAAGTTCTTGGTTCTTCAATTACTTGATCAGGAACTACTCCCAGTACAGCAGATGTGTCTTGGATAACAACATCTGGTTCTTGACTGTGTTGCTGAGTTTGCTGAGATACATCAGACAAATCAGAATATACTATAGAAAATTTCAATGTGTTTAGATCAATGAGTACCTCTTGGATGATGGTAGTGGCTTACTCACTGTCCAGAGTAGATGGTTCTTCTACTACTGGAAGCTCCCCCTGGCTGTGATCCCTATGGATGGGGCTAGCATGAGGCAGCTCCCCCTGGATCTCAGCAGTCTCTTGAGGAGCATGAGACTTGACTACTGTCTCTTCCTCCTGATCATCAGGTGTGAACACCACCTGTTCTTCACTCTCAGAACTGTTTGAGGACTCTTGTGCCACAACAGCAGTTTTTCTCTTCTTCCTGGGAGGTGTGATTTTCTCAGTAACTTGCTTCTCAGGGGTAGGCATATCCTTTGACAGCACCCTTTCCCACCTAGACAAGATCCTCATATCCATTTTTCTCATATGATTGATCTTGCTACCTGCAGCAGTGCTCATTACCTCTGGTATTGTACCAGCCAGGTAGAGACTTAGTATTCTGCCCAGATTGGGCTTCTTCAGACTTTCCTTTATCTTCTCATAGATAACCATTGACCAATCTGTTTTTAGGTTGAAGATAATTCTGGTCATAACATTGAACATGGAGGCTGACACTCTGTCATGCCCTCCAGGCTTACTGAGAATGACCTTGCCCACTATCTCTGACAGAAATTTTCCTTGACTGTTCATGCCTTTTCTGTTAAAGACAGAACCTAGCTTCATCTTAGAATCAAGACCACACCAGACCAAAGCTTCATTGGTCTTGGATGTAGAAACTTCTTCTTCTTCTTGAGTCTTAGGTAGCTGAAGTACCTTTCTCAGACTTTTGGGTGATACCTTGACCTTGGTTCCATGCACTCTGGATTTGATTCTGTATCCAGAGTCATCCACAGTTGCTCCAGTAAGGAATTCAAGCACTTCCTTCTTCCATATCTTGGTTGGTTCTGAAACCAAGTATTCTAGTCCTGAATCGCTGACTAGGGTAACCACTGACTTGATATCTTGATCTCCATCGTCGAATGCGCCGCGCACAAGTTCGTAGCCTTCGTTGACGTTTTCCTCGAGCTTGGGAGCCATTAGGGTTTGAGAATTTGTCTTTAGAAGAGAGAAATATCGACACAAGAGTTTTGGTCTCGAAACTTTGAAAGCGTGTCGACAATCAAAGACAGAACCCTATTTATACCTGTCTATTTTTGAAGATGAACAGGCGGGACAGCTAGCTAAACATGTGTCGACACTGGCAATAAGTGTCGACACTGACTTATAATGTCTCGACACACATGTGTCGACACAAGTTTAGTCAACAGATAATATGTGTCGACACTTGGTTATGTGTCGACACAACATAACTCGACACATCGTCGAGACTTTACTTAGAAAATTCTGAGTAAAACATAAGTGTCGACACCATATTGGATGTGTCGACACCTACTTGACATGTGTCGACACTAACATTTTGAAGTGTCGACACTACATTCCTAGATGTGTCGACACGTTTTTCCTGAAGTGTCGACACCACTATTCTGTGTCGACATAGACTTGTCTATGTGTCGACACCTTTTTACTTAGTCAATTTTCTAGTCTGTAAACTTAGTCTAAGTTTATCATACCTAGTTCAATTTTGAATCTATTGAACTTAGCTTCTTCTAGTGGCTTAGTGAACATATCAGCTACTTGTTCATCTGTTTTAACATATTCAAGTGAAATATCTTCTCTTTCTACATGTTCTCTAAGAAAGTGATATTTAATCTCAATATGTTTTGTCCTACTATGAGATACAGGGTTATTAGCTATTGAAATAGCACTTGTAGAATCACAGTAAAGTGGAGTTCTACTTACCTGAAATCCATAGTCCTCTAGCTGATGTTGAATCCACAGAAGTTGAGCACAGCAACTTCCTGCAGCCACATACTCTGACTCAGCTGTGGAGATAGCCACACTATTCTGCTTTTTGCTGCTCCATGAAATTAGTCTTCCACCTAGGAATTGACAGGTTCCAGTAGTGCTCTTTCTATCCTCTTTGCATCCTGCAAAGTCTGCATCTGAATAACCTGTTAGATCAAAGTCTCCATTCCTAGGGTACCAGAGGCCTAGATAGGGAGTGCCCTTTAGATATCTCAAAATTCTCTTGACTGCAGTCAAGTGAGACCCTTTGGGGCAGGCTTGATACCTGGCACAAACACATGTAGCATACATGATGTCTGGTCTACTAGCAGTTAAGTACAATAGGGAGCCAACTATCCCTCTATACAAGGCTTCATCCACAGGTTTCCCTGCATCATCCTTGCTAAGAGACATACTTGACCCCATAGGAGTCTTCATGGTACTGGATGAATCCATACCATACTTCCTTATGAGTTCTAGGGTGAACTTGGACTGACAAATGGACAAACAACTTTCAGTCTGTTTAACTTGGAGACCCAAGAAAAACTTCAGCTCTCCCATACTACTCATTTCAAACTGACCTTGCATAAGTTTTGCAAACTTTTTGCAAAGGCTGCTTTCAGTAGACCCAAATATAATGTCATCTACATATATTTGGACAAGTATGACTTTGCCTCTAGATTCCCTAAGGAATAGAGTCTTATCTATTTTCCCCCTTGAGAACTTGTTCTCAATGAGGAAACTAGATAGGGTTTCATACCAAGCTCTAGGAGCTTGCTTTAACCCATATAAAGCTTTCCTAAGTCTATAGACATAATGAGGTTGAGTTGGATCAACAAAACCTGATGGCTGCTCCACATAGACTTCTTCTTTCAAATTACCATTTAGGAATGCTGACTTGACATCCATCTGGTAAACCTTGAATCCTTGATAGGTTGCATAGGCCAAGAACATCCTTATGGCCTCCAGTCTGGCTACTGGGGCAAAGGTTTGATCAAAATCAATACCTTCTTCTTGCCTATATCCTTTTGCAACCAGTCTTGCTTTATTCTTAATGATGACCCCTTGTTCATCTAACTTATTTCTGTAGATCCACTTAGTTCCTATAACATTGTGGTCTTTAGGTTTAGGAACTAGTTCCCAAACCTTGCACCTTTTGAACTGATTAAGTTCTTCTTGCATAGCTTCAGTCCACTGTGAATCTTGTATAGCTTCTTCAAATTTCTTAGGTTCTATTTGAGACAGAAAACTAGAATATACTGCAGCATTCTGATTTCTGCTCCTTGTCTGAACTCCTTGTCTTGGATCTCCAATAATCAGCTCTACTGGATGATCTCTTAGATGCCTGTTGGCTGGTGGCATCCTAACTTCAGGTTGAACTTCTTCAGCATCTGCATCATGCTGTATACCTTGGATTTCTTCAGCAACTGGCACATGTAGTTCTCCCCCTGGACAACTGCTATTGCCTTCTACTTGCTGTCTTGCAGCAGACATCTCTTCTATAGTAAGCTTGTCCAATTTCTTTGTCAAACCTGTGGGGCTGCATACATTGCTAGACAACTCATTGTTAATAAGTTTTGTCTCATCAAAAACTACATGCACAGTCTCCTCTACAACTTGTGTAGTCAAGTTGTATACTCTATAAGCCTTACTATTGTTGTTGTACCCAACAAAAATTCCCTCTTGGGATTTGGCAGCAAACTTAGTTATGTAAGACTTCCCATTGTTAAGTATGAAGCATTTGCAACCAATGATCCTGAAATAGGATAGATTTGGTTTCCTGCCTTTCACAACTTCATAGGGGGTCTTGTTTAGCCTTTTAGTGATGGTAGCCCTATTTATAACATGGCATGCAGTGTTAACTGCTTCAGCCCAGAAATACTCTGGCAGTGAAGTATCACTAAGTAGGGTTCTACCAGCCTCTATCAAGGTTCTATTCTTCCTCTCAGCAATGCCATTTTGCTGAGGTGTTCTAGGTGAAGAGAATTCTTGAAATATCCCAAAGTCTTCACATAGTTTTGTCATGCTTTCAGATTGAAACTCAGTACCATGGTCACTTCTAATTTTGACCACAGTACTATTTAGTTCATTCTGAATTTGCTTGACAAAGATGTAGAAGACACTAGGTGTTTCAGATTTCTGCCTTAAGAAGAACACCCAGGAAAACCTTGAGTAGTCATCAACAACTACAAAGGTATAGACCTTCCTACCTAAGCTGTGAACTGGCATTGGACCAAAGAGATCCATATGCAAGAGGTATAAACATCTCACAGCATCTTTGTTATCTATGCTTCTAAAGGTGGATTTAGTCTGCTTGCCCTTTTGACAAGCTGAGCAAATACCATCTTTAACACACTTAACTTGAGGACCATTCCTCACTAACTCTTTGCTAAAGAGTTTGCTAATAGTCTTGTAGTTAAGATGAGCTAGCCTCTTGTGCCACTTGACACAATAAGAGACTATCTCATCAGCTACAAGACAAATAGGAGAACCATTGTTCTCAATCATAATGTCTAGACAGTAGACATTCCTCTTTCTATATCCTGTCAAAATGATCTCTTGATCACTTGACCTCTTGATATGACAACCATTTTTAACAAATGAGATGTCATACCCTACATCACTTAACTGACTTATACTTATAAGGTTGTGTTTCAACCCTTTAACATAAGCCACTTGAGTAATGGTAACAAGGTTTGAAGAAATGTTACCAAACCCTTTGATGATTCCTTTTTCAGAACCACCAAAGGTCACTTTAGGACCATTTTTGATTGGAATATAGTCCTTCAGTAGTCCCCTTGTTCCAGTCATATGTCTGGAACATCCACTATCCAAGTACCATGTTGGGGTATGGCCACTTGGATTCACCTGCAAAACAAATTAATGAACCTTAGAACCCAAAGTAAACTTGGGTCCTTGGTGATTGTTAGTTTGCAACATGACACAGCTACCTACTGGCTTTCCACCAGGTAACTTGCTACTCCCTTTGGCACTTGCATTGTGCCAACAATCCAAGGCAAAGTGGCCAACCTTGCCACAACACCAACATTCAAACTTATTGTACCTTTGCTTAGGTACAGACTTTGCTGTCTTAACTGCAGCTGACTTATTGAATGTTGGGGCCTTGCCCTTGGGCTTGGACTGATCCTGAACAGTCCTGGCAGGTTTAACAAAACCCAGTCCAGCCTTACCTTTGTGATGAGTAAATCATCAATCAAAGGTAGAACTGATTTAGGCTTTGAAAACTTTGCAACCAGTTCTCTCTCTTTCTGAAGATTTGTCTCCAATTTCTTAATTTGATCATTCTTAAATGTGATAGTACCCATCTGAATCACTGTAATGTGTTTCAGCCTAGCTACCTCATTCAGTTTTTGATCAAATTGCTTCTCAAATTCTGTTGCAGCAGCCTTGAGATCAGCAATCTCCTTTGCCTGACTTTTGGCAAGGGACTTGCTTTTCTTATAAGCCTGTAACAGCACCTTATATTCATCTATAAGCTGATGAATATCATCCTCAGACTCAGAACCACTTCCATCATTTGATGAAGATGATTCTGATTCTGAACTTGAACAAGAAACTGAACTTAGAGTTGGACTTTGTACCTGACTAGGTCCTGGCTGCTCCAGGATTTTGGTACTCTCAGTCAATGCCATCAGTCCTTGGCACTGGCAGTCTTCTTGTTCATAAATTGACTCCAAGATCTGCATAAATTCTTCTTCTTCTTCTTCAGCAAATAGCCCTATGTAGGCTTCAGCATCAGTATCAGTGTCTGAAGAAGAAATATCTGAAAGAGTCTTCTCATTCTTGGCAACAAAAGACTTCTCTTTCTTCCCTTTGAAGTGAGTCTTTTTCCTGTCACTGGATTCTTTTCTTTTCTCAGGACAATCTGCAATAACATGACCCTGTCTATTGCAGCAGTAGCACACAATCTTTGATCCAGTTGCCTTGCTTGTCTTTGTCTTTTTCCTGTCCTTCTTTGAAGGCTTTTTCTCCTGATACAAGACTTCTTTTCCCTTGTAAGTAGATGGTCTGGACCTCCACTGTTTCTTCTTCAGGAATTTCTGAAAGTGTCTAGTGAAGGCAGTAAAGTCTTCATCACTTTCACTGCTTGTAGACTTTGTACTGACAGACTCTTCTGACTCAGATTCAACTACCTCTGGAGGTGGAGTTGATGACTTAGTCCTGCATTTTCTGGGAACTTCTGTCTTGAAAGCAACAGTCCTTTCCTTGTGCTCAGTCCTAGTAGATTTCTCCTCCTCTTTTCTTACTGTTAGCTGCATCTCATATGACAATAACTTGTCAAATAGTGTAGGAGGAGGAATTTCTCCCAACTTTGCCATTTCTCTTATGGCACAGATCTTGGTGTCTCAATCTTTGGTTAGGTACCTCAGGAATTTGTCATTTAGTTCATAGTTGCTGAACTCTCTTCCATAAGACATGAGTTCATTAACTATTCTATAGAACTTCTTGTAGCATTCAGTGATGCTATCTCCCTTTCCTTGCCTAAAGCTCTCATACTCCTGATTAAGCAAGGACTTCCTATCTTGCCTAACTTCTTCAGAACCTTCCATATAGACAATGAGAGTATCCCACATCTCTTTTGCTGTTTTACAGTGAATTAAGTTCTGGAAGGTGGCATCATCAATGGCACTAACTATTATGTTCTGTGCTCTCTTGTCCATGGTTGCTAGGACAATCTCATCCTTGGTCATCTCAGAGAAATCCTTTGGAGTCCTCTGATTTGCATCCAATACTGAAATCTTCATGGGCACATAGGGCCCTTCCTTAACTGTGATGTAGATTCTTGGGTCTGAGGCCTCCATAAATAGCCTTACTCTTTTTTTCCAGATCCCAAAAATTTCCTTTCTGCAAATAGGTAATTTCATGGAACCCAACTCTTTGTGATTCTCATAAGAACCCATGTTTCTTGAAGTTCTTGAATTTCTTGAATCTGTTTTCTGACTTAGACTGTTTCTGCCAAACAGGATCTCCTTAGACTGTTAGTCCTTGTTTTGAGGAACCTGGCTCTGATACCACTTGAAAGATATGGTACCTAAACACCTAGAGTGGGGGGTGAATAGGTGACCTAATCCTTTTCTAACTTTGTTGGCAGCCAAACAGTTATATCACAGATTTCTAATTAGTCTATTACAGCAATCAGCAATAATCAAACATACACAGCACATTCACAGCACAGCACACAGTGATTTATAGTGGTTCCCCAATCTTTGAGTACATCCACTTTCCCCCTTCGCCTATCTAGCAGTGTACTAGATTCGGCCAAACTTCTCCACTGTCTCAGAACCCAAATAGCTTCCTACACCTCAGGCCCAAAGCCTTACACCTCAGCTTTCTCCAAAGCCTACACTCAGCCACAAAGGCCTACACTCAGCCACCCAGGCCTACACTCAGCCAATCAAGGCCTACACTCAGAGTTCTTCAACTCCTACACTCAGGCTATCAAGCCCTACCCTCAGCCTTTATAAATTTAGGCTTACAATGCACTCAGATCCAAAGATCCTACAAGTTAAAATAGTATTACAACAAATAACTCAACAACTCAGAAAATAAGAGAGGAGTTGAGAGTTTCTTGCTGAGTTCTTGGAAGAACTCAGATAGATCCAAACTGACTTAGCTTCCTTCAAAGCTTCTTGAGTAGAACTGAATAAGTCTGAATCCTCTGCAGTTGTTCCTTGACCTCTGCTTCTTAAGATCCAGATGCTTCTGAATCCTTCTTCTCAGCCTAGTTCCAAAGACTGAATTCTTGATTGGAGCTCTCTCTCTCCAACTTCTTAGATCTGCCGTTGGACAGCACGATCTTCTTGATTTGTATCACTTGGATAACTTGATCAGCAACCACTTGAACAAATCTCTTAGATTAATCTGAACTCAATCAGAACTTAATCTTCTTCTGTTAACTCTTAACAACAACAACCTTCTCTTCTTTTTCTGTAAACAGTCTGTGCCTATTTATAGGCCTTCTTCATGGTAACCGGCTGGTCCGGTTCATAACTGACTTCTGACATCTCTGACAAGTGCTGTAGACCGGCTGAAACGGCAGCTGTCACGTCATCCAGTCAATTCTTGAAATTCTCTAACTGTCAGATAGTGTCGAGACTTTATGTTCTTAAGTGTCGACACTTATAGACCAAGTGTCGACACATGCTGTGTAAGTGTCGACACAAGTCTACAAGGTGTCGACACAACTCCTTGTATGTCTCGACACAGATTCTTATTCAGGTGTCGACACTTGGAATTGAGTGTCGACACAAGTACTTGATCTTCTGTAACTTGTTAAATTCTTCTAAGTGTCGACACATCTCCTTTGTGTCGACACATCTTCATGTGTTGAAACTGTCAAGTGTCGACACTGCTTCTTGGTGTCGACACAAGTCTTTAATATAGATTCTTCAGCTGAGTGTCGACACATTCCCTTAGTGTCGACACTTGTACTTAGAATATTTTTGTAGATATTTCTGTTCTTTGCTAAGTGTCGACACAGCTCCTTGTGTCGACACTTTCTTTGAGTCTTCAACTGAGTGTCAACACATTGTGCTGGGTGTCGACACTTTCTTCAAGTGTTGACTCTTCTGGTTGTGTGTCGACACATTGTGTTGAGTGTCGACACATACTTCAAGTGTTGACTCTTTTGGTTGTGTGTCGACACATTGTGCTGAGTGTCGACACATACTTCAAGTGTTGACTCTTTTGGTTGTGTGTCGACACATTGTGCTGAGTGTCGACACATACTTAATATGTTGACTCTTTTGGTTAAGTGTCGACACATTGTGCTAGGTGTCGACACTTGCACTTAGTCTCTGCAGAATTTTGCTGAGTGTCGACACAACTCCAAGTGTCGACACTTTCTGGTGTAGACACAGCTCTTCTAGGTGTCGACACTTCTGCTAAGTGTCGACACTGCTTCTCTGCATTCTTCTTCACTGAGTGTCGACACAACTCCTTGTGTCGACACTTTCTGTCTGGTGTCGACTCTGCATCCCAGGTGTCGACACAATGACTCCAAGTGTCGACACTGCTTGTCTGGGTGTCGACACAAGCTTTCTCAAGTGTCGACACTTTCCCTCTGGGTGTCGACACATGGACTTAGAAAGTTTTAGCTTCAGTCCAGTGAATACCTAACCTGCACAAGTAACTCAAACATACATCAAATACATCATGATGTATATCATTGAGTTGGGTGAGGCTTCTTCAAATCAGGTACATTTGACCAATGTACCCAACACGAGTATCTGCATGAGTTCACACGGTTGGGTCGTTATGCTGGTGCTACGTTTATGGAAGAAGAACAGAAGACCAACCGGTTTTATGAGGGTCTACGCGACGACCTACAGTTATTACTTGCTGGGCCTAAGGCGCAAGACTTCCTAGCCTTGGTTAATTCGGCCCGTTCATTGGAGAAGGTCGTTAAGAAAGTTCAAGAGAAGAAGGACCCAGGAGAAAAGAAGTTCGAGTTCAAGGTGTCAAATGCTAAGTCAAGTTTCCGCATGTGGAACAAGAAGCGGAGGACTTCGAACTCAGCCCCTTCGGCTGATGCATCGGAGGCAACTACAAGTCGAGTCCCAGGAGTTTGTTATAACTGCAGGAAGACGGGCCATTTTGCTCGTGAGTGTTGGAGCGGACGTTCAATGTCCGAGAGGAAGTCTGGAGCGACTTATGAGGAGAAAGGGAAGGCGGTGGAGTCAACCGCGTCCCATCATGCTCCTGCCCAGCCTAGAGTCTACAACCTTAGTCTGCAAGAGGCCATAAAGCAGACGGACGTGGTTACAGGTATGAGTTAAATTGCAGTGGTTTAACTTTTATAGTTGTTACCTTCGTATTTGTTAGCTTACTATTGTTGATGTTAGGATTTGTGTTGATATTTGAGTTTCCGACGAGAGCCCTGTTTGATACGGGAGCATCACATTCCTTCTTATCCGAAAAATTCATATCGCGCATCGAGGTTCCGTCCTCGATGGCAAAAGACAAGTTGGATGTGTTGTTGCCCAATGGGTGCTCAATGCGTGCGGATAGGGTTTGCGTAGTGAAGATTCGGATTAGAGACCAGGAGTTTGATTTACGGGTGTTGGTTCTACCATTAGTGGAGTTCGACGTAATATTCGGTATGGATTGGCTCTCGGAGCAGGGTGCATGCATTGATTGCAAACGTAAGGAAGTTAAGTTGGGTCTGAACACTGATCGGGAGACTACTTTTGCGGGCATGGAGGGGTCGGGAAAGATTTTAATGTCGGCTCTTCAGGTGGTTAAGGCAGTTCGGTCTGGGGCAGAGTTGTTTGTCACTCTAGTGTAGACTTCGACGCCTAAGCCAAGTCTTGACAGTATTCCAGTTGTGTCCGAATATCCTGATGTGTTCCCAGATGATCTCCCAGGAGCCCCTCCTCAGTGGGAGATTGATTTTACCATTGAGCTGGTACAGGGTGCCAAACCGGTGTCACGCTCCCCATATCGGATAGCGCCAAGAGAGATGGCAGAGTTGAAGGTGCAACTATAAGAGTTGCTAGAGCAAGGTTATGTATGTCCAAGTTCGTCGCCTTGGAGCGCACCAGTTCTCTTTGTTAAGAAGAAAGATGGGAGCTTGCGGCTTTGTATCGACTACTGGGAATTGAACAAGCTTACGTAAAAGAATAAGTATCTGATTCACAGGATTGACGATCTATTTGATCATTTGGTTGGGTCAATGGTATATTCAAAGTTAGATCCGAAGTCCAGTTACTACCAGTTGAGGATAAGGGAGAGCGACATCCCAAAGACAGCATTCAGTACGCGGTTTGGGCATTACATATTCACGGTCATGCCATTTGGGTTGACGAATGTGCCATCCGTATTTATGGATCTGATGAACAGGACGTTCAGAGAGTACCTGGATCGTTTCGTGATAGTATTTATCGATGATATCCTGGTGTACTCGCAGTGTGAAGAGGACCATTACAATCATCTACACATGGTGTTGGAGACGTTGAGGAGGAATCAGTTGTATGCTAAGTTCTCCAAGTGTGAATTCTGGTTATCCTCGATAGCGTTCCTTGGTCATGTTGTTAGTGGAGAGGGGATAGCTATGGATCCGACGAAGATAGTGGCGATACGAGAGTGGCCTGCTTTGACTACAGTAGCAGAGGTCCGGAGTTTTCTGGGGCTTCCTGGCTACTACAGGTGCTTCATAGAGAACTTCTCGCGGATAGCGCTACCACTCACGACGTTGAATAGGAAGGATCAGAAGTTTGTGTGGTCTCCGGAGTGCGAACGGGCTTTTGAAGAGTTGAAGAGGCGGTTGACCACGGCACCTATTTTATGTTCGCTAGTTGGAACCGAAGGATTCGAGATCTATAGTGATGCTTCGGGCAATGGTTTGGGCTGTGTTCTGTTACAACATGGGAGAGTGATAGCCTATGGTTCACGACAGTTAAAGGTTCACGAGTGAAATTATCCGGTCCACGACCTAGAGTTAGCGGCTGTGATATTTGCTCTAAAGCTTTGGAGGCACTACCTGTACGGTGTGAAAGTCGATATTTACACCGATCATAAGAGCTTGAAGTACCTGTTGGACCAAAAGGATCTGAACATGAGGCAGCGGAGGTGGATGGAGTTCTTAGGGGACTACACCTTCAAGATACATTATGTGCCTGGGAAGGGAAATGCAGTGGCGGATGCGTTGAGTCGCAGGACTCCAGCGCAGGCCAACTGGTTATCGGTACATGATAAGAGATTGGTCCATGAGTTGGAGGCTTTGGAGATAGCTTGCGTCGACAAGCAGTCTAGTGCCGAGGCGAAACAGTTTTGGACAGAGGTGCAGTGTGACCTAGAGGATAGAGTTCGGCGGGCTTTGGTTCAGGATAACTGCATGAAGCAGATCTTGGATGAATCTTTGGATGGGTCAAATTCCCAGTTTGTTGTTGAAGATGGTTTGCTAAGGAAGGACGGTCGCCTATGCGTCCCTAGTGCGGATAATCTTCGGGAGGAGTTGATGTATGGGGCTCATCATACCAAGTACTCAATCCACCCACGAAGCACGAAGATGTATAGAGACATGAAGAAATTATTCTGGTGGCCAGGATTGAAGAAGGATGTAGCACTTTATGTGGCCAAGTGCCGTACATGTGCATTAGTGAAGGAGGAATGCCAGAAACCCGGAGGTTTCTTGAAGTCCCTACCTATCCCAGAATGGAAATTCGATGACATATCTATGGATTTTGTGCATGTTTTGCCAAAGTCACAGAAGGGAAACGACTCCATTTGGGTGGTCGTAGATAGGTTGACAAAGGTGTCACACTTTATTCCAAACAGGAAGGAAGATCCGGTGGAAACATTAGCCAAACTCTACGTGGAGAATATTGAACGATCGCATGGTATGCCCCGCAGTATTGTTATTGATCGAGATGGATGCTTTACGTCGAAGGATTGGAGGTTGGTGCATAGTATGTTGGTAATTAAGCTGAGTTTCAGCACAGCCTTTCATCCACAGACGGATGGTCAGACCGAGAGGGTCAACAGGACTATGGAGGACATGCTTCGCATGTGCGTCCTAGATTTCGGAAAGCATTGGGAGGATCACCTGTACATGGTGGAGTTTGCATACAACAACAACTTTCAGGCAAGTATTGGAATGGCGCCTTTCGAGGCCTTGTACGGGAGGAAGTGTCGTACGCCCTTGTTTTGGTTGGAGGCAGGCGAATCGAAGTTGTATAAACATCAAGCGGTGGAAGACGCCACTTCAATGGTGCGTACAATTCAGGAAAGGTTGAAGATCGCTCAGAATAGATAGTCAAAGTACTATAACGCCAAGCATAGGAACGTGGAGTTCAATGTTGGCGACATGGTGTATCTAAAAATCAAGCCTTTCAAGGGTGTATCGCGGGTTCGACGCTTGAAGAAGTTGAGTCCGAGATACCTTGGACCATTTGAAATCCTGGAGCGTGTTGGCGAGGCGGCATATAGATTGAAGCTGTCGGCAGAATTGAGCGGGCTGCATGACGTGTTCCACGTATCGGTGTTGCGTAAGGCAGTGCAAGAGCCTTCGCAGATCATTGCGGATAATCAAGTACCAGTTGATTATGAGTTGACCACAAGGGTCAAGCCAGTACGTATTGAAGATGTTGCAGTCAAGCGACTCCACAACAAGGATATCCATATGGTTAAAGTCCGATGCGATAATTACGGACGTGAGGAGCTTTCTTGGGAGCGAGAGCAAGGTATGTTGGAGGAATACCCCGAGTTATTCCACTCAGGTATTATTTAGATTTGTGTACCTTTACTTAATTTCGGGATGAAATTCCTTAAGTGAGGGAGATTTGTAACGCCCCGAAAATTGTATTTGAGTCGGTCGCGAAAAAGGGGATTTTTGGTGCCTGTATAGGGGTACACGGCTGAAAGATATGGTACCTAAACACCTAGAGGGGGGGTGAATAGGTGACCTAATCCTTTTCTTACTTTACTGGCAGCAAACAGTTTATTATCACAGATGTTTAACTTTTGCACAGCAATCACAAAATATACACAGCATACACAGCACAATCACAGCACAACACAGTGGTTTATAGTGGTTCCCCAATCTTTGGGTACATCCACTTTCCCTCTTCGCCTATCTAGCAGTGTACTAGATTCGGCCAAACTTCTCCACTAGCTCAGAACCCAAATTGGTTCCTACACCTCAGGCCCAAAGCCTTACAACTCAGCTTTATCCCAAAGCCTACACTCAGCCAATCAAGGCCTACACTCAGCCAATCCAAGGCCTACACTCAGCCAATCCAAGGCCTACACTCAGCCAACCAAGGCCTACACTCAGCCAACAAGGCCTACACTCAGCCAATCAAGGCCTACACTCAGCCAACAAGGCCTACACTCAGAGATCTCTATCTCCTACACTCAGGCTAACAAGCCCTACCCTCAGCCTTTATAAATACAGGCTTACAAATCACTCAGATCCAAAGGATCCTACAAGTTAAAATGTAATACAAACAATAACTCTACAACTCAGAATTAAAGGAGGGGAGTTGAGAGATTCTTGATGAGTTCTTGGAAGAACTCAGCTGGATTCACCCTGACTTAGCTTTCTTCAAAGCTTCTTGAGTAGAACTGAATAAGACTGAATCCTCTGCAGTTGTTCCTTGACCTCTGCCACTTAAGATCCAGAATTGAATCTGAATCTTTCTTCTCAGCCTAGTTCCAGAGGCTGATTTCTTGGAAGGAGCCCTCTCTCTCCAACTTCTTAGATCTGCACTTGAACTGCTAGATCTTCTTGTGTTGATACTCTTTGTACCACTTTTATAATTACTTCAACAAGGTGATCAACCTTAACAATAATCTGATCAACAACTTCAACAACAGTTTCTGTAAACTGTGGGTGCCTATTTATAGGCCTTCTTCATGGTAACCGGCTGATCTGGTTCATAACTGACTTCTGACATCTCTGACAGTTGCTGTAGACCGGCTGGAACGGCAGCTGTCAAGTCATCCAGTCACTTCTTGAAAATCTCTAACTGTCTGTAAGTGTCGAGACTTTCTGTCTTTAAGTGTCGACACTTATAGTCCAAGTGTCGACACATGTTGTGTAAGTGTCGACAAAAGTCTACAAGGTGTCGACACAACTTCTTGTATGTCTCGACACAGATTCTTTTGCATGTGTTGACACTGAAATTGAGTGTCGACACAAGTACTTGTTCTTCTAGCTTTTGCTGAATTCTTCTATGTGTCGACACATCTCCTTTGTGTCGACACATCTTCTTGTGTTGAATCTATCAAGTGTCGACACTGCTTCTTGGTGTCGACACAAGTCTTCAATGTTGATTCTTGCTGAGTGTCGACACAGCTCTTTGTGTCGACACACCTTCTTCTTGTTGAGACTTCAGCTGAGTGTCGACACATTCCCATAGTGTCGACACTTGTACTTAGAATAATTTGTTGTTCTTTCTGTTCTTTGCTAAGTGTCGACACAGCTCCATGTGTCGACACTTTCTTCCAGTGTTGAGTCTTCAGCTGTGTGTCGACACATTGTTCTGGGTGTCGACACATACTTCAAATGTTGACTCTTCTGTTGAGTGTCGACACATTGTGCTGGGTGTCGACACTTACTTCAAGTGCTGACTTTTCTGCTTAGTGTCGACACACTGCGTTGGGTGTCGACACTTGTACTTAGTTTCTGCAACTTTTGCTGAGTGTCGACACAGCTCCAAGTGTCGACACTTTCTGGTGTAGACCCAGCTTCACTGGGTGTCGACACAGCTCCTTGTGTCGACACTTTCTGTCTGCACTTTTCTTCACTGAGTGTCGACACAGCTCCAAGTGTCGACACTTTCTGTCTGGTGTCGACTCTGCATCCCAGGTGTCGACACAATGACTCCAAGTGTCGACACTGCTTGTCTGGGTGTCGACACAAGCCTTCTTAAGTGTCGACACTTTCCCTCTGGGTGTCGACACATGGACTTAGAAACTTTTTGCTTCAGTCCAGTACTTTCTTAACCTGCACAAGTAACTCAAACATACATCAAATACATTATGATGTATATCATTGAGTTGGGTGAGGCTTCTTCAAATCAGGTACATTTGACCAATGTACCCAACAATCTCCCCCTATTTGGAGAAGTCATAACCCTTAGTCAATGATATACACCATTCATAATTAAAATTACAAAATGATGTAAAGCAGATTATTTACAGCAGGGTAAACATAAACATGTAATAATTCACACATGTATACACATTCATCATTTCAGAACAAGAAATAGACACATTCACAGAACAATCATGAAATATATTTATCATATATTGTTCTAACATTTTTCTAATACATCTTCAATGGTTTACAAAAATGTTTTACATTTAAAAGATTACAAAATAATCTTCAAGTAATTTCTTAATCTATTTCTGGTCTGGTTCTTTGATAACTATGCCTTTGCCAGGTTGGACTTGAGCTTTAACAGTGGCTTCAGCAGTGTCAGCAACAGCAGGCTTCTTTCCTTTTAGATCCTTCTTCTTGAGTTCTTCTGCCTTGATCTTCTGCCTCTCAAAATAATGATATGGCTTAGGGAAGTACTTGCTAGGCTCCACTGCAGTAGGAGGTAGCTTTACCATCTTAGCCTTCCTTCTATATTGAACAATGGCCTCCTGTCTTATTTCATGTTTCCTCCATTCTGCTTCAGAGAACCACTTGTTCCTTTCATGAGCATTGTCCTTGGCAGCTTTCCAGGCAGTTAAAATTATATTCCTAGAGGTAGGGCTCCATTGTTCAAAATCTGGCCTTTGTTCTGCTTGTTCCCTAAACCTCTTCTTTGACAACCTTATCTCTTCTTCTTTCTGTAATGCCTCTTGCAGGGCTTCAGATATAGGTTGAACAACCTTTTCAATATGGACATTGTCCTTGCCCTCAAGTGGACTATACATGGTGCTCACATCTGCTTGAATCATTTCAAAGTCTGGAGGTGGATAAATGACCTGAGCCACTTCTGGTTGCTCACCTCCAAAATAAGCAGGGTTAATGCCTGATTCAGCAACTTCTTGGTCATCACACAGAGGATGGTATCCAAGTGTAGCCCTGATTGAATTTGATATCCATTTTGCATGCTCAGAACTTGCCTTGACTAACACTCTCTCCCCCTTTATGACTTCTCTGGCCATGTGATCTCTGACATCATCCTTTTGAAATCTTATCTGACTATCCAAGTACCTAATGACATCTTTAAAATAAGGTTTAAGCTTTTGAAGTTGTTCAGATATGACCTTTTGGGAGGCTTGGATAGTAGTCTTTACAGCAGTAATTTCCTCTTGAAAGACTTTATCAAATGTAGCTTTAGCAGCATCAGTAGATGTAGAAGGTTCAGCAGTCTTATTCTTCAATTCAGTGACTATAGCATTGTGAGATTGTGTGAGATTGTCATTCATTCTGAGTTGGTTTTCCAGCACATATCCTTGCTTCAATGCTATATCATCTACTTGTACTTTTATCTTCTCTTGGTGTGTTGCCAGATATACTACTGCATTCCCACCCTTGTGGAAGCAGTCAGTCATCTCTTTTTTGTTAAGGTTCATTTCAAACCTTATAGACTTTATATCTTGGGCAAGATCAAACTGTAATGATCTGTGCCCTGCATTAACATAAGCCTCTATGGCTTTTCTCTGTTCATCCAGTTTTATCTGCATTGCAATCATGAATGCACTATAATCAACAGTTGGAGCTTGTTGAACTATAGGTTATGGTGCTATAGATTGCAGAGCTTTCTTATAACTCTGACTTCTCCTCTTGAAGACATAGAGTTTCTTCTTCTTAGCATTTGCAGCCTCATCTTCTTCAAATTCTGAAGTGCTGGCTATTTCAACCCTTTCCTTAGGGCTTGGAGGTTTGTCAGCTTGCACATCAGGTGCTTTCTCACTTTCTGGCCTTAAAGGCTCTTCCAGAACTGTCAGTGGCTCCCCCTCAGCAGCAGCACTCTTATCTTCAGCAGCAGCATCCTTGTCCATATTAAAATCTTATTGATCTAGATTTAGAAACAAATCTTCCATTGTATATTCAGGTGGAGACTATGCAGGAGAAGTTCTTGGTTCTTCAACCACTTGAGAAGTATCATCTTGAACTACAGCAGATGTGTCTTCTAAAACAACATCTGGAACTTGACTGTCTAGCTGGGTTTGCTGATGTACATCAGACAAATCAGAATCTACTATAGAAAAATTCAATGTATTTAGGTCAATGAATACCTCTTGTATGATGTTAGTGGCTTGTTCACTCTCCAGTGTAGAGGGTTCTTCACCTGGAAGCTCCCCCTGGCTGTGATCCCTATGGATGGGGCTAGCTTGAGGCAGCTCCCCCTGGATCTCAGCTATATCTTGAGCAGCAGGGGTCTTCTCTGCAGCCACTTCCTCTTGATCATCAGGAGTGAAAACTACTTGTTCTTCACTCCCTGAACTGCTGGAGGACTCCTGTGCCACAGGAGTTGTCTTCCTTTTCTTCCTTGGAGGTGAATCTTTCTTAGTAACTGTCTTCTCTGGGTTGGCAATTCCTTGGACAATACCCTGTCCCATCTGGAAAAGATCCTTTGATCCATTTTCTCATATGGTTTATCTTGCTGCCTGCAGCAGTATTCATTACCTCTGGTATGGTACCAGCTAGGTAGAGACTAATGATCCTGCCCAGATTGGGCTTCTTCAGACTTTCCTTAATTTTCTCATACACCACTTGAGACCAATCTGTTTTCAGAGTGAAGATTATTCTTGTCATGATTTCAAACATGTAGGCAGACACTCTGTCATGCCCTCCAGTCTTGCTGAGTAAGACTTTTCCTACAATTTCAGACATGAACTTCCCTTGGTTATTCATTCCTTTTCTGTTGAATACAGATCCTATCTTCATCTTAGGATCAAGACCACACCAGGTTAAAGCTTCCCTGGTCTTTGAAGCAGTAACATCTTCTTCATCTTGAATTTTGGGTAGCTGGAGCACCTTCCTCAGATTTTTTGGTGAAACCTTGACCTTAGTCCATGAACTCTGGATTTGATTCTGAATCCAGATTCATCTACTGCAGCTCCATTAAGGAATTCAAGAACTTCCTTCTTCCAAATCTTTGTAGGTTCAGACAAGAGAAATTCTAGACCAGAATCGGCGACTAGGGTTACTACCGCCTGATTTCTGCATCTGCTTCGTCGAATGCGCCACGCACTAGCTCATAGCCCTCGTTAACGTTCTCCTCAAGCTTAGGAGCCATTAGGGTTTGGAGAATTTGTCTTTAGAAAAGAGAAGTGTCGACACAATAGTTTTGGTCTCGAAACTTTGAAAGCGTGTCGACAAACAAAGACAGAACCCTATTTATACCTTTCTAATTTTGAAGATGAACAGGCGGGACAGCTATCTTAGGATGTGTCGACACTGGCAAAAAGTGTCGACACTGACTTATAATGTCTCGACACATATGTGTCGACACAAGTTTAGTCAACAGATTTTATGTGTCGACACTTGGTTATGTGTCGACACAACATATCTCGACACATTGTCGAGACTTTACTTAGAAAATTCTGAGTAAAACTAAGTGTCGACACCACTTGGGATGTGTCGACACCTACTTGACATGTGTCGACACTAACATTCTGAAGTGTCGACACCTACATCCTGGATGTGTCGACACCGTTTTCCTGAAGTGTCGACACCACTATTCTGTGTCGACATAGACTTGTCTATGTGTCGACACCTTTTTACTTAGTCATTTTCAAATCTGTAAACTTAGTCTAAGTTTAACATTACTAGTTCAATTTTGAATCTATTGAACTTAGCTTCTTCTAGTGGCTTAGTAAACATATCAGCTACTTGTTCATCTGTTTTAACATATTCTAACAAAATATCTTCTCTTTCTACATGCTCCCTAAGAAAGTGATATTTAATCTCAATATGTTTTGTCCTACTATGAGATACAGGGTTATTAGCTATTGAAATAGCACTTGTAGAATCACAGTAAAGTGGAGTTCTACTTACCTGAAATCCATAGTCCTCTAGCTGATGTTGAATCCACAGAAGTTGAGCACAGCAACTTCCTGCAGCCACATACTCTGACTCAGCTGTGGAGATAGCCACACTGGTTTGCTTCTTGCTGCTCCATGAAATTAGTCTCCCACCTAGGAATTGACAGGTTCCAGTAGTGCTCTTTCTATCCTCTTTGCATCCTGCAAAGTCTGCATCTGAATAACCTGTTAGATCAAAGTCTCCATTCCTAGGGTACCAGAGGCCTAGATAGGGAGTGCCCTTTAGATATCTCAAAATTCTCTTGACTGCAGTCAAGTGAGACTCTTTAGGGCAGGCTTGATACCTGGCACAAACACATGTAGCATACATGATGTCTGGTCTACTAGCAGTCAAGTATAATAGGGAGCCAACTATCCCTCTATACAAGGTTTCATCTACAGGTTTCCCTGCATTATCCTTGCTAAGAGACATACTTGACCCCATAGGAGTCTTCATGGTACTGGATGAATCCATACCATACTTCCTTATGAGTTCTAGGGTGAACTTGGACTGACATATGGATAAACCACTTTCAGTCTGTTTAACTTGGAGACCCAAGAAAAACTTCAGCTCTCCCATACTACTCATCTCAAACTGACCTTGCATAAGTTTTGCAAACTTTTTGCAAAGGCTGCTTTCAGTAGACCCAAATATAATGTCATCTACATATATTTGGACTAGTATGACTTTGCCTCTAGATTCCCTAAGGAATAGAGTCTTATCTATTTTCCCCCTTGAGAACTTGTTCTCAATGAGGAAACTAGATAGGGTTTCATACCAAGCCCTAGGGGCTTGCTTTAACCCATATAAAGCTTTCCTAAGTCTATAGACATAATGAGGTAGAGTTGGATCAACAAAACCTGAAGGCTGCTCCACATAGACTTCTTCCTTAAGATTACCATTTAGGAATGCTGACTTGACATCCATTTGGTATACCTTGAATCCTTGATAGGTTGCATAGGCCAAGAACATTCTTATGGCTTCCAGTCTGGCTACTGGAGCAAAGGTTTGATCAAAATCAATACCTTCTTCTTGCCTATATCCTTTAGCAACCAGTCTAGCCTTATTCTTAATGATGACCCCTTGTTCATCCATCTTATTCCTGTAGATCCACTTAACTCCTATTACATTGTGGTCTTTAGGTTTAGGAACAAGTTCCCAAACCTTGCACCTCTTGAACTGATTAAGCTCTTCTTGAATTGCTTCAGTCCATTGTGGATCCAGTATTGCTTCTTCAAATTTCTTAGGTTCAACTTGTGACAGAAAGCTGGAATAGATTGCTGCATTGATGTTTCTACTCCTAGTTTGAACTCCTTGTCTTGGATCTCCAATAATCAGCTCTACTGGATGATCTCTAAGATGCCTGTGAGCTGGAGGCATCCTAACTTCTGGTTGAACCACTTCAGCATCTGCTTCTTGCTGTACTCCTTGTATTTCTTCAGCAACTGGCACATGTAGTTCTCCCCCTGGACAACAGCTACTCTCCTCTCCTTGCTGTCTTGTAGCAGGTACTTCTTCTAGAGTAAGCTTGTCCATTTTCTTTGTTAAACCTGTGGGGCTGCATACAGTACTAAACAACTCATTGTTAATAAGTTTAGTCTCATCAAAAACTACATGCACAGATTCTTCTACAACTTGTGTAGACAAGTTGTAGACTCTATAAGCCTTACTATTATTGTTGTACCCAACAAATATTCCCTCTTGGGACTTGGCAGTAAACTTAGTTAAGTAAGACTTCCCATTGTTAAGTATGAAGCATTTGCAACCAAAGATCCTGAAATAGGATAGATTTGGTTTCCTGCCTTTCACAACTTCATAGGGGGTCTTGTTTAGCCCTTTAGTGATGGTAGCCCTATTTATAACATGGCATGCAGTGTTAACTGCTTCAGCCCAGAAATACTCTGGCAGTGATGTATCACTTAGTAGGGTTCTACCAGCCTCTATCAAGGTCCTATTCTTCCTCTCAGCAATGTCATTTTGCTGAGGTGTTCTAGGTGAAGAGAATTCTTGAAATATCCCAAAGTCTTCACATAGTTTTGTCATGCTTTCAGACTGAAACTCAGTACCATGGTCACTTCTAATTTTGACCACAGTACTATTTAGTTCATTCTGAATTTGCTTGACAAAGCTGTAGAAGACACTAGGTGTTTCAGATTTCTGTCTTAAAAAGAACACCCAGGAAAACCTTGAGTAGTCATCTACAACTACAAGGGTATAGACCTTCCTACCTAAGCTGTGAACTGGCATTGGACCAAAAAGATCCATATGCAAGAGATATAAACACCTCACAACATCCTTGTTTTCTATGCTTCTAAAGGTGGATTTAGTCTGCTTGCCCTTTTGACAAGCTGTGCAAATACCATCTTTGACACACTTAACTTGAGGACCATTCCTCACTAACTCTTTGCTAAAGAGTTTGCCAATAGTCTTGTAGTTAAGATGGGCTAGCCTCTTGTGCCATTTGACACAATGAGAGACTGTCTCATCAGCTACAAGACAAACTGGAGAACCATTGTTCTCAATCATAATGTCTAGACAGTAGACATTCCTTTTCCTATAACCTGTCAAGATGATCTCTTGATCACTTGACCTCTTGATATGACAACCATTTTTAACAAATGAGATGTCATACCCTACATCACTTAATTGACTTATACTTATTAGGTTGTGTTTCAACCCTTTAACATAAGCCACTTGAGTAATGGTAACTAAGTTTGTAGAAATGTTACCAAACCCTTTGATGATTCCTTTTTCAGAACCACCAAAGGTAACCTTAGGACCATCTTTGATTGGTATGTAGTCCTTTAGTAGTCCCCTTGTTCCAGTCATATGTCTGGAACATCCACTGTCCAAGTACCATGTTGGGGTATGGTCACTTGGACTCACCTGCAAAACAAATTAATGAACCTTAGAACCCAAAGTATTCTTGGGTCCTTGGTGATTGTTAGCTTGCAATTTGACAAACCTACCTACTGGCTTTTCAGTAGGTAATTTGCAACTCACTTTGGCACTGGCATTGTGCCAACAATCTAATGCAAAATGGCCAACTTTGCCACAGCACCAACATTCAAACTTGTTGTACCTTTGCTTAGGTACAGCCTTAGCTGTCTTGTCTACAGCAGGCTTGTTGAATGTTGGGGCTTTGCCTTTGGACTTAGACTTAGATTGCTCAGTCCCTGCAGGTCTAATAAAGCCCAGTCCAGCCTTGCCTTTATGATGAACAAAATCATCAATTAAAGGTAACACTGACTTAGGTTTAAAAAACCTAGCAACTAAGTCCTTCTCCTTCTGGAGATTGATCTCCAGACTCTTAATTTAATCATTCTTAAATGAAATAGTACCCATCTGAATCACTGTTATGTGTTTCAGCCTAGCTATCTCATTCAACTTTTGATCAAACTGCTTCTCAAAATCTGTTGCACCAGCTTTAAGTTCAGCAATTTCCTTTGCCTGACTTTTGGCAAGGGATTTGCTTTTCTTGTAAGCCTGCAACAGCACCTTATATTCATCTATAAGCTGATGAATATCATCCTCAGACTCAGATACATTCTCATCACTTGATGAAGAAGAATCTGAATCTGAACTAGAACAAGAAACTGAATTTAAACTTGAACTTTGTACCTGACTAGGTCCTGGCTTCTCCAGGATTTTGGCACTCTCTGTCAAAGCCATTAGCCCTTGGCATTGACTGTCTTCTTGTTCATAGATAGACTCCATTAACTGCATGAATTCTTCCTCTTCTTCTTCAGCAAACAGCCCTATGTAGGCTTCAGCATCAGACTCAGATTCTGAAGAAGAAATGTCTGATAGAGTCTTCTCTTTCTTGGCTACAAAGGACTTTTCCTTCTTGCCTTTGAAGTGAGTCTTTTTCCTGTCACTAGATTCCTTTCTCTTCTCTGGACAATCTGCAATAACATGTCCCTGTCTATTGCAGCAATAGCACACTATCTTAGATCCAGTTGTCATGCTTGACTTTGTCCTCTTTCTGTCTTTCTTTGATGGCTTTTTCTCCTGATGAAAGACTTCCTTTCCCTTTGAAGAAGAAGGTCTTGACCTCCACTGTTTCTTTTTCAAAAACTTCTGAAAGTGTCTAGTGAAGGCAGCAAAGTCTTCATCACTTTCACTGCTCTCACTCTTTGTGCTGACTGACTCATCAGACTCTGAATCAACTACCTCTGGAGGTGGAGTTGAAGACTTATTCCTGCACTTTCTGGGAACTTCTGTCTTGAAAGCAACAGTTCTTTCTTTGTGCTCAGTCCTTGTTGATTTCTCCTCCTCTTTTCTCACTGTCAACTGCATCTCATATGACAATAACTTGCCAAACAGTGTAGGAGGAGAAATTTCCCCCAACTTAGCCATTTCTCTAATGGCACAGATCTTTGTGTACCAATCTTTGGTTAGGGACCTTAAGAACTTATCATTTAGTTCATAGTTACTGAACTCTCTTCCATAAGACATGAGTTCATTAACTATTCTGTAGAACTTCTTGTAGCACTCAGTTATGCTATCACCTTTACCTTGTCTAAAGCTCTCATACTCCTAATTTAGCAAGGATTTTCTATCTTGCCTGACTTCTTCAGATCCTTCCATATACACTATAAGAGTGTCCCACATCTCTTTAGCTGTCTTACAGTGTATAAGATTCTGAAAAGTGGCATCATCTATGGCACTTACAATAATGTTTTGTGCCCTCTTGTCCATTGTAGCTAGGACAATCTCATCCTTAGTCATCTCAGAGAAATCCTTTGGAGTTCTCTGATTTGCATCCAAAACTGAAATCTTCATTGGCACATAAGGCCCTTCCTTTACTGTGATGTAGATTCTAGGGTCAGAGGCTTCCATAAATAGCCTTACCCTTTCTTTCCAGATCCCAAAGATCTCTTTCCTGCATATGGGTAATTTCATGGAACCCAATTCCTTGTGATTCTCATAGGAACCCATGTTTCTTGATTTTCTTGAATTTCTTGAATCTGTGTTTTGCCTTACACTGAATCTGCCAAACAGGATCTCCTCAGACTGTTAGTCCTTGTTTTGAGGAACCTCCCTCTGATACCACTTGAAAGATATGGTACCTAAACACCTAGAGGGGGGTGAATAGGTGACCTAATCCTTTTCTTACTTTACTGGCAGCAAACAGTTTATTATCACAGATGTTTAACTTTTGCACAGCAATCACAAAATATATACAACATACACAGCACAATCATAGTACAACACAGTGGTTTATAGTGGTTCCCCAATCTTTGGGTACATCCACTTTCCCCCTTCGCCTATCTAGCAGTGTACTAGATTCGGCCAAACTTCTCCACTAGCTCAGAACCCAAATTGGTTCCTACACCTCAGGCCCAAAGCCTTACAACTCAGCTTTATCCCAAAGCCTACACTCAGCCAATCAAGGCCTACACTCAGCCAATCCAAGGCCTACACTCAGCCAATCCAAGGCCTACACTCAGCCAACCAAGGCCTACACTCAGCCAACAAGGCCTACACTCAGCCAATCAAGGCCTACACTCAGCCAACAAGGCCTACACTCAGAGATCTCTATCTCCTACACTCAGGCTAACAAGCCCTACCCTCAGCCTTTATAAATACAGGCTTACAAATCACTCAGATCCAAAGGATCCTACAAGTTAAAATGTAATACAAACAATAACTCTACAACTCAGAATTAAAGGAGGGGAGTTGAGAGATTCTTGATGAGTTCTTGGAAGAACTCAGCTGGATTCACCCTGACTTAGCTTTCTTCAAAGCTTCTTGAGTAGAACTGAATAAGACTGAATCCTCTGCAGTTGTTCCTTGACCTCTGCCACTTAAGATCCAGAATTGAATCTGAATCCTTCTTCTCAGCCTAGTTCCAGAGGCTGATTTCTTGGAAGGAGCCCTCTCTCTCCAACTTCTTAGATCTGCACTTGAACTGCTAGATCTTTCTGTGTTGATACTCTTTGTACCACTTTTATAATTACTTCAACAAGGTGATCAACCTTAACAATAATCTGATCAATAACTTCAACAACAGTTTCTGTAAACTGTGGGTGCCTATTTATAGGCCTTCTTCATGGTAACCGGCTGGTCCGGTTCATAACTGACTTCTGACATCTCTAACAGTTGCTGTAGACCGGCTGGAACGGTAGCTGTCAAGTCATCCAGTCACTTCTTGAAAATCTCTAACTGTCTGTAAGTGTCGAGACTTTCTGTCTTTAAGTGTCGACACTTATAGTTCAAGTGTCGACACATGTTGTGTAAGTGTCGACACAAGTCTAAAAGGTGTCGACACAACTCCTTGTATGTCTCGACACAGATTCTTCTGCATGTGTCGACACTGAAATTGAGTGTCGACACAAGTACTTGTTCTTCTAGCTTTTGTTGAATTCTTCTATGTGTCGACACATCTCCTTTGTGTCGACACATCTTCTTGTGTTGAATCTATCAAGTGTCGACACTGCTTCTTGGTGTCGACACAAGTCTTCAATGTTGATTCTTGCTGAGTGTCGACACAGCTCCTTGTGTCGACACACCTTCTTCTTGTTGAGACTTCAGCTGAGTGTCGACACATTCCCATAGTGTCGACACTTGTACTTAGAATAATTTGTTGTTCTTTCTGTTCTTTGCTAAGTGTCGACACAGCTCCATGTGTCGACACTTTCTTCCAGTGTTGAGTCTTCAGCTGTGTGTCGACACATTGTTCTGGGTGTCGACACATACTTCAAATGTTGACTCTTCTGTTGAGTGTCGACACATTGTGCTGGGTGTCGACACTTACTTCAAGTACTGACTTTTCTGCTTAGTGTCGACACACTGCGTTGATTGTCGACACTTGTACTTAGTTTCTGCAAACTTTTGCTGAGTGTCGACACAGCTCCAAGTGTCGACACTTTCTGGTGTAGACCCAACTTCACTGGGTGTCGACACAGCTCCTTGTGTCGACACTTTCTGTCTGCACTTTTCTTCACTGAGTGTCGACACAGCTCCAAGTGTCGACACTTTCTGTCTGGTGTCGACTCTGCATCCCAGGTGTCGACACAATGACTCCAAGTGTCGACACTGCTTGTCTGGGTGTCGACACAAGCCTTCTTAAGTGTCGACACTTTCCCTCTGGGTGTCGACACATGGACTTAGAAACTTTTTGCTTCAGTCCAGTACTTTCTTAACCTGCACAAGTAACTCAAACATACATCAAATACATTATGATGTATATCATTGAGTTGGGTGAGGCTTCTTCAAATCAGGTACATTTGACCAATGTACCCAACAACGGCCTAGGACACGGGCGTGTCCAAGGCCGTGTCTGGCTGGTGTTTTTGGCCGTTTTCATCCCGAGAAGGACACGGCTAGAAACACGGCTAAGTGACACGGGCGTGTCATTTGACACGGGCGTGTCATTTGACACGGGCGTGTGCTTAACCGTGTCCCAACCCGTGTTCAGTTGGGTCGTGTCCGTTGCCGTAGCGGTTATGCGTGACACGCCCCCGAACACGGGCATGTCGAGGAACCCGACACGGGCGTGTCAGGTGAGACACGGGCGTGTCTTTGCCCGTGTGTCTTTCCTCCGTTCGACGATCGTGCCTGGAGCGAGGCACACGGCCTGGGACACGGCCGTATGCCAAGCCGTGTTCGGCCCAGGTCTGGAGATTTTTGAACGGATCTGAGCCGTTCATTTTCTTTAATTAGGATCCAACGGCCCAGATGGTTTCCTTCTCTATTAAGGCCGGGAATAGGGGAGTTAATCCTTCATTTCTCTCCAGCCATTCTCTCTCTCAAGGAGTTGGAAAGAGGAGGAAGAAGGAAGGCATTCCGGCCGCCGGCGGAGCATCGGAGCACCGTTTTGAAATCTGAGAGCGGATCTGTGGAGGAAAGTTCGTTGCGAAGATTTCCATCCGTGTAGTTTTCCCATGGCGCCAAAGCGGACTACAAGGGTAACGATTCTCTACTTGAGCATGTGAAGCTCTTTCTTTCTGCATAGGGAATCCCGCTCCCGCGAGTGTGCGGTGAGTGCGTGGTGTTCCTTGGGGTTGATGTGAATAGTCCCCCTTGTGTTGCATATAGAGTCCGGAATCGTAAGTACGGGCATAGGCATTGTGTGTGAAGCCTACCCGGACGTGTATTGTCTGTATCGGTGATGTTGCATTTGATATGTTTTGCCGGAGAAGACTCCGTGCTTTGGGTTTTTCGGGTTTCTACGCGGTAGATTGCAGCAGGGATCCTTGGAGGTTAGCTTCAAGGCGCACCCGGAAAACTGAGCGGAAACGTGTTCTGCTAACTTGGCGGTCTGGGAACCGGCCTTGATCATAACTGGGTTATGAGATTGTTTGGAAAATTTTGGGATCCGAGAGAAGCTTGGCATGCGCGTAGGACTTAAATTGTATATGCGGCGTGAGTAACGGGCAAGTGGAATCGGACCTAGGATATGTGGTTCGGTGCGAGAGACCCGAAGACGGGGACTGGCCGTTGGCATAGTCGGGAGCCTTAGACGGTGGTCAGAAAGGCTAAATGCTCACATGTTGTTGCCATCCTGGGGGTGGTGGTGAAGACGCCGATTGGTCAGGATTCACCGTTAATGTGCCCTGAGTGCACGGGGTGTTTGGCCGTGCGAGCCTACACTTGTGGCGTAGTATAGTTGCGCTTTATTATTTTATTGGGCTAATGATATGCAGGGAAAGAGCACCGCCGTCCCGAGTTAGGGTCGGGGTCGTTATAATTTGGTCGACTTTTGGCTGACCGTTGCTTTGTTTGCCACCGTGCGGTGGAATGTGCTTGCAGGTGCTGCGGAGCCGAGTACCAAATAGCGGGCTGAGCCCATGTTGCTGTGCTGGCCCTAGAAGGCCAAAGCGAATAGTTGTTTTTATTTTTATCATGTGTGGCCGGCCTGCGAGCCGATGTATGTAAGACATGTTTTTGTTAAGTGAACATTTGTAAGGCCATAAGGTCATGTACCCTTTTTAGTGTATTTGGGGTTTCATTCTTGTTGTGTGGATGTGGACATTCTTGGATATGGATTTAAGATTTGGGTTCTTTCAACTTTAAAAGCTTCCGCTAGAATGCTTTGTGTAGGATGTGTAGTCTTAATTGGATAGTTTGAATATTCTTATGTAACCTTTTCGACTGTCTGTGGTATATGGCGTCGGGTTCCAGCTGGACCTTCTGTTATATGTCAAGCAACGGATGGGGGTGTTACAATCTGAGTGTAGGGCTATCCTCCTAGCCTGAGTTGTAGGACATTGACTAAAGTCTAAGGTAGGTGGTCTATGGATCACTGAATTGTAGGATCATCATCTGGTCTGAGTGGTAGGGCATTGGTCCTGAGGTAGGATATGGATGAGTTTGAGAGATCCTGAGGGATCTGTGTTGTAAGCTCTTGGAGGCGAATTTGGAGAAGTTAGCCTTGTCTAACACACTGTTAGAAAGGTGGGAGGGATAGTGGATATACCCATACCTTGGGGAACCATTATAAACACTTGTGTGATGTTGGTTATTCTTGAAAGCTAACTTAGGACTAAGTCACTTCACACCAAAGCAAAAAAGAAAATCTCAAAAAGACATAAACATATTCACACCCTCCCCCCCCCCCCCCCATGAAGGTGTTTAGCTACTCTTGAGAAGAAAGACTCATTTTTGTATTGAACTACTATACATTCAACATTTACTTGAGAGATCCATTACTCACACTTTCCTTGTTTGGAGCTCCTACTCCTCCGTCTCTTTTTTCTCAATGCCAAAGGGATCACTGAACCAAGGAGACATTGTCGTGTCCTGCTTAGACCCCTATGGATTGTAGTCTCTAGTGTAACACCACGAGAACCACATATAGCGGGGAGTGTTTGCTTACGTGTAGTAAGAGCCGTATAATTCCCGTGCCGTAGGCATCATGATTTCAGATCATAGCCGGTATCTAACACACCATGTGCATCAAGTCAGGTCTGGGTGAATGGTAGCTCTGTTGTGCATCGCAATGGATATTATTACAGTTTTGATGATCTTTCATGAGTGAGTAATGCTAGCCCCGGGGCGCACCTACTCTCATTGATCATCTTATGTTGTGATAATTGAATACTCTGAGGTACTCTCTAGTGGTGCCTTCAGGGGACCCACAACTTTGTTGATATTTCTTGAGAGAGAAATGCTAGCCCCCGCGACTCACCTGGCCTCACTGATCAGCTTAGCTTGTAACCCTAGGCATGAGATCAGTGTGTCTGTCGCTCTTTCTTCTGGATGATATAGTTTTGTTGATATTTCTTGAGTGAGCAATGTTTGCTCCCGTGGCGCACCTGGCCTTACTGATCATCTTAGGTTGTACATTTTTGTTTTTCCCTCTCGGGGGGGTTGCAGTTAGTCCGCTTTTGTTGCCTATAGGAGGGGCACACTCTTTATGATCTTTCCTAAGCGAGCAATGCTAGCCCTCACTACGCACCTGGCCTAACTCATCATCTTAAGGTGTGGACCTCGTTTATTTTTTGAGCTTTTATATGCCTTTTCATGTTAAATAAGCATGCAGTTTGATAGCAGGCTATCGAACAGAATTAGTATTTCCATGCCACTACTGCAGGTTTTATCTATCCGGCCTATCTAAATCTGTTTGATAACCTGCAGTTTAATATTTTTGGTTTATCTGGCCGATTTATCTTAGTTCTATTATTATTCACGGACTGAGTTAGCCAACTTTTATCATTCATTCTTATCGGCCTGCGATTTGCAGCTTCAAGGTATTTGATATATATTCGGCCTGCAGTCAGCCGGCTTAACAAATATCTCGGTTAATCATGTGGTTAACAGAAACATCTCCGATATCTTTTTGAATGTTTATGCCGGATATTATCAGGAAAACCACAAATTATCTATCTCTGTTTGTGAATATCCTAACTCTCATAGTTGGAAATACGGCCTGAATCGGTTTTATCTAAGCCGCAACTATAAGTTGTATTCTTAATCATTATAATTTACTCGTGGTTAACTCACCTAACCGCTCGGCTAGATATTCAACATATATTTTCAAGGATTAGATTATTGTTCGCTAAATCATGATCCGCTATAATATCACTAGTATTTATTGAGGCTCAATTGATTTATTTCTTGCGGCTAAGAAGAATGGAGTCGTAGTATTGCGAATTCATGGTCTTCGACATGACCTGCATCTGGTTAGTTATAATTATTATTTTTTGATCGGAGGGGAATAAAGAGAAGACCGTAGGAATTGATACACAAGTAATTAAAATCGCAGCAAAATTCCCAGTACACATCAAAGAAGATATATCTATTTTCATTTATCTTTCAAAAATTACATAAATGAGACTGCACAGTTACAAAATCAAACCACCGGCTTTTTAAAAACCAAAAGTACAAGTATAAATTGATCTACTCATTCGGCTTATGTTTTTTGCCGCAGGAGTGTTTGAGTCGGTTTCACCATCAACATCAACGTTGGATGGTGAGTACTCGCCGCTATCTTGTTGAAGAGCTGGAAGACCCACGGCTAGCCCTCTTCTTGTTATCTGAAGAGCTGCTCGAATCTTCTAACTCTTCAGGCTTTGACTCATCTCCAGCAACCCGTGCGGTCTCATCCGCAAGACCACCGGTTTACGAAGCAGCTCCTTCACTTCGCCCTTCTTGGTTGTCCACAGCCTCTTCTTCCTCTTTGTCTTCTTCTTCTTCGCCGACCATGCCTTTACCCTTGTCCGCACGGTTTACTGTGGGCACCTTCTTTTTCAAGGTAGGGTAAATGTGAAGGAAGGTGAAGTCGTTGTAGCCCTGCGCGAAGCCGTCATAGCCCTGCGTGAAGCCGTCCAGAACTTGAAGGCGGTTAAGCGCTCCATTAATTCCCGTAACCACATGGGGGAGGGCGATGTCCTGGAAGACCGGGTTCACGAGATCATATGCTTTCTGCAAAAGAAAAAACGTCAGGGCACGCGGCCTAAAATGGTAATCGCAAGAACATCGGGTGAACTTACTGTTTTCTCTTCCTTCAGCCACGCGATTTCAGTATCTTTTCAGCGAGTTGTTTTTCAACTCATTGTTGTCTGTTACTAACCTCTTGTATGCAAGGACTATGAAGTGGTTAGTGACAAAGCTTCTCGTGCTAACCTGCGCGGCTAGCCGCGACATTCCTCGTCAGCGACTTTCCTCATCGCCTTCAGGTTGCGCTTGTCGTTAAAGCCGCACCGGTAGTAGTGGCATGGTACCTAATCTTGTCACTCCCCTAGTAAGGTAGAGCGGTGGAGACCTGCACAAAGTCGCCATCCGGATTACACTGTATTGTTAGATTGTCATGGACATCCTTCAGGCTGCTCCTTATGCCTTGCAGAATGAACACGATGGAGGAGGCCGAATCTCCTTCCTCTTTAGCTCAATGCGGCTTCGCTCTTTTAGCCCTATTTTCTTGCTGGGTCAGTGTCAGACTGTAACACCTCCCCTATAATGATCGTATAATATGGGTCCGGCCGGGCCCCACAACATACGGATGCCACAGCTTTAGTATTATAAGATGATATAACTACCCACACTCAAAACTCTTTGCACAACACAGCGGAAACACAAGCAAGACTAGAAGTTATCCACTACTACAAGAGTAATAAAAAGATGGTCTTATGGCCTTACAACATAAGAGAGTCCAAACTCAAATAATACAACAATCATGAAAGTGCATAAGCACTCCTAGTCTACATCGGCATGCAAGCCGGTCACCAAGGGCATCAAAACATATAATGTCATAAAGAGTAGAGCTACTACACAAGTTAACACTTCATGAGGCTTAGGCATTTCTGGTCGGCGAGCTAGCTCCTGCTTGCGATCCTTGCCCTGTAGAAATTATTAGTAACGTGGGTCAGCAAAGGCTGACCTCAAACTGTGTAACCAACACATCTCCTCCCGGCCGCCCCTAACGGACCCCGGGGAACCCTCCAACCTGCAAGTCAGCACTTCGTATGCAATATATAACTATAAACAACAAGTGCATTAAGAACAAGCTTGGATGTCTCAAATATCATACACGTTCTCTACGAGTTGAGCATATAATATAAAAAGGGGTCTACTTATGTAACATGTATGCAACCACCCGGGTTTCACCCAAGGCACCCTATAGCGTATGCATCTAGCACAACATCACATCAATTGGGTACTCATCGTTTCCCCATTGGCATAAAGCCGCAAACAAAAAGGGAGACACAATTCCCCCCAACGGCACACAAGCCGGCACATGGAACTCTTGCCTAGGCCCCACCCGCTCAAGGTCTTAGACCTGGGCTTGCCTGCAAGCTCTGACGTCTCATGTCAGGATTCCAACAAACACAAACTGACCGATTCTGAGAAGCCTTGCTGGACCCCACCCGCTCATGGCCTCATTCCCCGGGCTTGCCCCTTGCTTGGCATTCTCGTCAGTCTCACAGAAGGGGACTAGTCTCGCCGGACACTCTCCACACATGACGTGTACGTCACGGGATAGCCAGCCGACCACGGAGACACAGCCACGCCTTGGCACATCACAAACCAAGACAATTCCACCCTAGTCCCTCATTTGTACTGCAGCGTTCCCGCGCACCAAGGAAACCATCTACCACCAATGCGGAGCTAATCTTGTCCACTAAGGAAACCATCTACCGCCATTGAGGAGCTATCCTTGTCCGGTTCCGACTACACATACTCACTTGAGAAAAAGGGAAAAACATCACCACATCACAAACGGCTTCTTGCCGCAACGGATCTCTACGAATCCTTAAAGCTCGTATGCAACATCACCGAGTCGGACTAACGGTCGCGACTACGGCTTTACCCACCATGCCTAATCCACTAACGGAGCGGATCTCTAATGCAAACATGGCGGGGACGGACTCATTCGACCCGGAGGTTCCTCTTGAACCTTGGCGACCCAAACCCCTCTCATTTGAGTGTTTGGTGCCCAAAAACTAAAAAAGAAGAGATACTAAGACATTCATCATAAAACCGAGAGGAGAAGTGCCGTTACCTTCCGACTCCTCTTCCTAGCCATGGAAAAAGCCGGATGAAAACCTTCGCAACGATCTAGCCTCCACGGATCTAGACTCGACTCGCGATTTGAAGCACCGAAACCTCTCCAACAGCCAGATCTCTACTTCACCTTCTTCCTTGCTCTCCCTTCTCTCTAGAACTTTAGAAAGAGAACCACTCAAAAGAAATGAAGGTTTCTAAGGGTCCAATCTCGAGTATATCCCATCAGGAACAACCCCCAGCCGTTGGATCCCAAATTAAATAAACGAACGGCCTTGATTCGGGCCTGAAAAGATAAAACTGGGCCGAACACGGCCTGGCACATGCCCGTGTCCAGGGCCGTGTCCCCCATTCGCCGTCAAAACCGATGCGCCTGGAATAGAACACGGGCATCCGACACGCCCGTGTTCGACCTGACACGCCCGTGTCCCAACTGACACGGCCGTGTGGTCGGCCGTGTGCCTCCATCGACACATCCCCGAAAACAACCCGAGAACTACACGGGTACTGGACACGCCCGTGTCCTTGCCCGTGTCTACCTCAACACGCCTGGGCTCTAGACCGTGTTCACTGTCTCGACACTTCGTCGAGCGAAGTTCGTCGACTAACTGACACGGCATTGGAAACGCTCGTGTCCTAGGCCGTGTGCCATGTCTCGACACATCATCGAGCGAAAAATGTCGACACCCCGGGCCGGTTGTCGACATGGGCTCGACACGCCCTGAGACACGCCTGTGTCTCAGGCCGTGTGCCCTGTCTCGACATATTGTCGAGTGAAAAAATATCGACACCCCGGGCCGGTTGTCGACACGGGCTCGACACGCCCTGAGACACGCCCGTGTCTCAGGCCGTGTGCCCCGCCTCGACACTTCGTCGAGCGCAAAATGTCGACTACGCGGCCAAGTCGTCGACTCCAGCCTGACACGCCCTGGGACACGCCCGTGTCCCAGGCCGTGTGCCCCCTGCCAGAAAACAAATTTCCCACTTCAAAATTTTGGGGTGTTACAACTCTCTCCCCCTTAAAAGAATTTCGTCCCGAAATTACGAAGCAAAAGGGAACACAAATTAAATGGTACCTGATTTGAAGAGCGCTGGATACTCCTCTAACATGGCTTGTTCTCGCTCCCAAGAGTGCTCCTCACGACCGCAGCTGTTGTAACGCCCCGGATTTTTTTTGTTTGATTACGTACGCATGACGGGCGTTACGTTGGCTTTCACTGTTGTTCGAGCATGGTTTTCCCGCGAGCTTGCGAGTGGCTGTTTTGGTTGCCGAGTTGCACGATTCCCCAGCAAACCGGAGTCCAAATGAGGGACTCGGTGAGGCCTCTTAGGGAATGCTTGCACTTTTTCGCGCCCGGGAATGTTGCTCAACATAAGTTGCTGGTTCAAGAAACAAAAAAAAGGGTAAAAAGTTCTTAAGGCAAAAATGGTCTAGGATGAGACAGAAACATTTTTCAAAACAGGAATTTTTTTTGGGTGACACGGCCTGGGACACGGGTGTGTCCCAGGGCGTGTCAGTGGACACGGCCTGCGACACGGCCGTGTCGCAGGGCGTGTCGAGGTTGTGTCGACGATCGGGCTTTGTCTCGACGAATTTTTTTGCTGGACGATGTGTCGAGAGGAGGCACACGGCCAAGGACACGGCCGTGTCCAAGGCCGTGTCGTGTACTCGGCGACTTTTACTCGACGATCGTCGAGACTGGGTGTCGAGTGTCGAGAAGTTGCACACGACCTGTGACACGGGCGTGTCACAGGGCGTGTCCTGGGCACACGGCCTGGGACACGGGCGGGCGTGTCGGGATGTTTTGGGATTTTTTTTCACCAGGCACACGGCCACAGACAGGGCGTGTCTGAGGGCGTGTTGGTGACACGGCCCATGACACGGGCGTGTCCCTGGTTTGGATAAGTCGGTTGACCACCGCTTGAGGCACACGGCCTGGCACACGGCCGTGTCAGAGGCCGTGTCGAGTCAAATTTAGTGTTTTTGGCCGAATCGTGGCCGTCTATTCCTTCAGCTGGGATCCAAGGGCTGAAGCTTCTTCTTCCTTTTCTTATAGGCCGAAATCAAAGCAAGGATTCCTCCTTCTCATTTTCCTCTTCTTCTTGATCTTCTTCTTCATTCTCTTTGAGAAAACAAGGGAGAAAGGCTCAAGAAAGGCAAGGAAAGAAAGAGCAGCCGTCGCGGCATCGCCTCGGTTCAGGCAAGCGGTGTCCTCCACCCTTGCCAATCTTCGTACTTGATTCAATTCTCCATTTTTCTAGCTTGAGATCTTGTGTTGAATTTTTCTTTATTAGCCTTAGTCTTTCCAATTCCCCTATGCTTAGGTTGATCTTCTTGATTCAAATTATGATGCCTCCTCTTGTTGGTTCTATGCTAAATACCTTAGGCTAAATTCCTTAGGCTAAATTCAAATTAGCTAATTCCCTATGCTAAAATCCCCTATGCTAAATTCAAAGTAGCTAATTCCTTACGTTAATTATGCTTAACGACTTTGCTCTCCCATGTTTAGGTTTGTGATTCATGTACTTATCAATTTGCCCTATGCTAGCTTAATTCATGTAGCTAATTTGCCCTATCACGAGAGGTGATTTTCCTTGATCAAAAGCATATGATTGTGTTCCAAATATGTGGTCTATGTACTCATGTTAATCAAATCCTATCATGTGATTTTATTTTGATACAAAGCGTGTGATTCTTTTTATGTGATGAAGCTCATCATGCTATACGTTGGCAATTGATAGTCGTGTGTAAGGGCGATGAAAGGAAACGTGTTACCTTGGGTTATGGGGCGTTTTGCGAGGCGAATTTGTGAACCATGGCAGGAGCGTTTGTGTGAGAATTTTGCAAGGGGTGGTGTGGTTTCAGCCTGTGGCCACCGGGTTTTGTTTTTGTGGTTAGAGAGACCACTTTGGCCCCAATTTGGGCTGGTTATGTTTGGTGCGTTCCACTTTAGGGCCGCCACCGGTAAGACCCTTGCGAAATTGAACTTAACCGCTGCTTATGCTTCACTAGTATCGTAATTTCTTGGCCTATGAATGATGGAATGGACATGTGTTTTGCCTTTTGCTCCTGCGGTTTGAGCAGGACATGATGAACTTGTACGCACTTGGTGCGTTTGGCATGGATTGTGGTGTGTTTTCCACTTGTTTTGTTCACTCATGTTACTTGATGAAACATCTCTGTGGGGTCGGTAAGCCCCTTCGTTAAAACTTATGACATTTATGCTCTCTTTTTGTATAGTTTGGTTGATTGCTGAGGTATTCTTTCTTGAATGCCTCAGGTGCAGGTTGTAGCCGGTTGAGCGGCTAGGTTGGTTGGTGGCGTTTCCTGGGAGCTAGCCGAGCATTCATAGCGAGGTAGTTCTTCTTTTTGTTGTACAGACATACATGTGCCCCAATGGGTTCGTGTCAGCTTGTTGGCGCCCATTGGTGGTTTTCCTTTGTGTAAATATGAACTAGACTGCTAATGTACCTCACTTGGATGGAACGATATGTACTTGCTTTTGGGATGGTTTTCTAGTAGGTTGCATTAGTTATTTTGACTAATGATATGTACTATTGTATATCATGCATCCATGTTTTGTTTAACGAAAACATATGTTCCAAATGACGTAAACAAAGAGGAGTTCTTATAGTAGTATCACTATAGACTGCATATAGGAGCTCATCGTAAGTAAACTAACCTCTTTTCCGCAGCGTACAAAGACAATTTTACTATCTAAGGCCGAGGGATATGGCCATTTAATCCAAAAGTTTTCCTGCATGTAACGGTTGAATTTCATCTTATAATGTGAGCGTCAAGAGTTGCCTGAGCGTGTGCAGTTATCCCCTGCACGACGTGGCATCATAACCCGTAATTCCTCTTGCTCTGATACGATGTACTCGTTGAGGAAATGCGGGTTATGACAGTTGGTATCAGAGGGAGGTTTGCTTGACTATTGGTCGGGCAAACTCAGCATCATCTCATACACACACCGAGGTGTCATCAGTATGTCTTGGCCGAAGCACGTACACTACACTCATGGCATGAACAGAAGTATACGGGGCATATTATGTAGTATGGGATGCATAATATGTGGTTGTATATGGATCCACCATAGGGGCAACATGTGAGGGTTATGTAGTATGGGATGCATAACCTCACCACATGAATGCGACTAGCACGTTTTCTTTTCTTCGTTGCATGCAATGCTATGTAATATGGGATGCATAGCATTGTGATGCGTACGACCGCTCATGGCATGCATGAAGGCCTTTTCTAGAATGCATAGCACAGCACGCATAACATAACATTGCATGAGCACAACGTGCCAAGCTAAGACGTACATGATGACACCTGTACACACATGGTTTTGGGTCAACGATAGTCATGCATTCATGGTTTAGGCACAAGTTAGTGGGATGACGGTGAGTCATCTTTAGGTTAGGCATACCATCATCCTCAAACGCCCAAAGCAAGTTAGCAGTTGATGTTCATATTTCTTGATGTATGGTCTGTACATAGCCATTGTGTGTTTTGTTGGGCTTGAGCTTGATAAGAGTGAACGTGTTATAGGATGTCGAAGCGTCCAGTGACAAGGCAAACTCCCCAATCCGAGGGTGAGTCTTCGGGCGCGCAGAATAATGCGCTGATAGATAGTCTTCGCCAAAGTAATGAGGCTTTGACGAGGCAGGTGCAGGAAGTGCAGTCCCAGCTTCAAGCTATGTCATCCGCTATGTCTGGGCTGGCACCAAGAGGACAAGAGACGGTTAGAGGCCCCACTAGTTCGACTCCTTCCGTGGCAGTGACACCCCCAGTTGTGGTTCCTCCTGCGATGACTTTCATCTCGCAGTTTCAGCGACTTGGACCACCGACGTATGATGGAAAAGCAGACTTCGTAATCTTGGATGATTGGGTGATTACATTGGAAGAAATGTTTGTGTATGCTGGTGTGACTGAGGACCAGAAGGTGATGTTTGCTGCCTATCAACTGAAAGGGTTGGCGAAAGGTTGGTGGTTACGCGAAAAGGAAGGACTAGGGGCGGGCTGTTCGTGGGAAGTGTTTAAAGAACTAGTACGGCGCAAGTTTCTACCTGCAGTGGAACGAGACCGCCTGATGAATGACTTCTTGTACTTGAAGCAGAGGAAACTCACAGTGAGTGAGTATGAAATCGAGTTTAGCAAATTAAGTCGGTTCGCTCCGAGCTTGGTGACTACAGAAGCTGACCGAGTAAAGAGATTTCTTGGCGGCCTCCGTAGCGACGTTCAGCAGTTCGCAAGTGCTTATGGAGCGACAAGTTACACCACGGTGGTTGAGGCGGCGTTGAAGGTAGAAGCTATCAAAAATGCTAAACAAAGAGGGCAGCAGATGAGGCAGGGCAAGAGACAGCTTGTGGGAGAGAAAATGTCCCACGAGTCAGACGTAAAGAAGAAGAAGGAACTATGTAGCTTCTGTGGCCGAGCCGGTCACCCGTTTGAAAAATGTTTCAAGCGGTTGGGAATGCAAAAGAAGGAGCAGGTGCACGCCATTCAAGGTGCGCCAACCAGAGACTTGGAGTGTACATTTTGTGGGAGAAGAGGTCATGATGTGAGCCGCTGCTGGGCCAAAGACAAGGTATGCTTCCACTGTGGCAGACCAGGACATCTTCGCGCAAGGTGCCCACAGGTTCAAGCTGTGTTGCAACCCGCACCACTCCAGGCTTTGCCTCCACCTCCGCGCTTGGACAAAGGCAAAGGAAAGTTGAATGTGGTCTCTTCAGAGGAAGCGCAGACATCACCTCAGGTTATTTCAGGTTCGATTCATTCCTCTGGTTCTCGTTTTGTGTATGCCTTTTATGTGTCGTTCTTAGCATAGCATACATACCTTATAGGAACCTTTAAGGTAAAGAACCGTTGGGCGCGTGTTCTCTTTGATTCTGGCGCGACCCATTCATTTGTGGCTCGAACCTTTCTGGATCGATATCATTTGACACCCGAGCGAGTGGGGAATGCGTTTTTGGTGAAATTTCCTTCCGGCGCTTCTGTGGTGGCTAACTGGGGTCTTCTTGATTGTCCCATTTTGTTGGGGGATTTCATAGCAAGAGTTGATTGCAAGGTGATCGATTTGGACGATTTTGACGTCATTCTGGGCATGGACTGGTTAGCCCGTTATGATGCCGTCATCCAGTGCAGAGGAAAGCGCTTGGATTTCATCAAGGATGATGGTCAGCCAGGAAGTGTGTATGGTGATTCGTGTCAGGATTCTCCAGGGATTTCGGCGGTATGTGTTCGGACGTTGTTTGTTTCCGACTGTTTTGCTTGTTTTGTCTCCGTTGTGGGGACTAGTGCTGTTTTGCCGCGTGTAGAGGAGATTCCTGTTGTGCGTGACTTCCCAGATGTTTTTCCTACTGATCTTCCTGGTCTTCCACCTGATCGTGATGTTGAGTTCGTTATTGATTTGGAACCGGGTACGCGACCTATTGCGAAAGCGCCGTACAGGATGGCCCCGCGTGAGCTAGCAGAGTTACGTACCCAGTTGGATGACTTATTGGCAAAAGGGTTTATCAGGCCGAGTTCCTCACCTTGGGGTGCACCGGTGTTATTTGTGAAGAAGAAAGATGGGTCGATGCGGCTTTGCATCGATTTCCGGGAATTGAACAAGGTGACGATTAAAAATAAGTACCCACTGCCAAGAATTGATGATTTGTTTGATCAACTGCGTGGCAGTTCTGTATTTTCGAAGATTGATCTCTGCTCGGGCTATCATCAGCTCAAGGTCCGGGAGTCGGATATTCCGCGGACTGCGTTTCGATCACGACATGGTCATTTTGAATTCCTTGTGATGTCGTTTGGATTGACCAATGCACCATCAGCTTTTATGGATCTGATGAACAGGGTGTTCAAGGACTATTTGGATAAATTTGTGGTGGTGTTTATTGATGATGTTCTTATTTACTCCCGCAGTGCTGAGGAACATGAACAGCATCTGCGATTGGTATTGGCCACGTTGCGAGACCAACGATTATTCGCCAAACTAAGCAAATGTGAATTTTGGTTGCCGCAAGTTGCCTTCCTGGGACATGTTATTACTCAACATGGTATTTCAGTGGATCCCGAAAAGATTTCTGCGGTTATGGAATGGAGAAGACCGGAAACACCCAAGGAGATTCGAAGCTTCTTGGGCTTAGCCGGCTATTATCGCAGATTTGTTGACGGATTTGCGACGTTGGCCGCACCTTTGACTCGATTAACCCAGAATAATGTGGCATTTGAATGGAATGACAAGTGTGAGACCTCCTTCCTGGAACTCAAACATCGATTATGTACCGCTCCTGTGTTAATCTTGCCAACAGAAGGAAAAGATTATGAAGTGTTTGTGGATGCGTCGCACGTTGGACTTGGATGTGTGTTAATGCAAGACAAAAAGGTGATTGCGTATGGGTCTCGGCAGTTGAAAATTCATGAAAAGAATTACCCAACGCATGATTTGGAGTTTGCAGCGGTGATATTTGCATTGAAGTTGTGGAGACACTTGCTATATGGTGCACAGTGTAAAATCTTTACAGATCATAAAAGTTTAAAGTACGTCTTCACGCAGAAAGAACTGAATTTGCGCCAACGGCGATGGCTTGAGTATGTAGCGGATTATGATGTGGACATTCAGTATCATCCGGGGAAAGCGAATGTTGTAGCCGATGCTTTGAGTCGGAAGACGGGGAAAGTATTTCATCTTTCCGTCGACCGTCTTGTAGAGGAATTTCTATTGATGGATATTGTGGTGGGCAAATATGATCCGCAAAGTCATTCGGCAATAGAAGAACCGTCATGGCTGGTGCTTGCAAGACAACATCAAAAAGATGATCCTGATCTTGTACATCTATTTCTTCGGACGGAAAAGGATGAATTACCAGATTTTGCGATTGATGGTGCAGGCACGTTAAAGTATCGTGGACGATTTTGTATTCCCGCGGTTGGGGATATTCGCGAGATGGTGTGTAAGGAAGCACACGGCGCAAGTATGGCCTACCATCCAGGCTCAACAAAAATGTACCGTGATTTGAAACAAATTGTCTGGTGGTATGGAATGAAAAGAGATATAGCGCAATTTGTCTCAGAATGTCATACCTGCAAGCGGGTGAAAGCTGATCATGGGAAGCCTGGTGGCAAGTTGACACCATTGGAGATTCCAACCTGGAAGTGGGAAAGCATCTCAATGGATTTTATTACCGGTTTACCAAGATCTCCCCGAGGACATGACTCCGTGTGGGTGATCGTGGATAGGTTGACCAAGTGTGCTCATTTCATACCCTTTAAGGTCAACTACCCGATGAAAACAATAGCGGATCTCTATTTGAACGAGATCATCCGACTGCATGGTGTGCCAGTTAATATCATATCAGACAGAGATTCCCGATTTACTTCTCGTTTCTCGAAGAGTCTACAAGAGGGTTTGGGAACAGATTTACGGTATTCCACTGCTTACCACCCTCAAACGAATGGCCAAACAGAACGAGTAAACCAAATTGTAGAAGACATGATTCGATGTTACATTCTTGAATATGGCGGAGCATGGGATGAACGTTTGCGGCTTATGGAGTTCGCGTATAATAATAGCTATCAAGAAAGCTTGCAAATGGCTCCGTTCGAAGCGTTATATGGGCGTCGATGTCGAACTCCCCTCTTTTGGACTGAGGTTGGCGAGCGGCCTTTGTTGGGCCCAGAAGCGCTTGAGGATATGGAAGTTGCAGTACGACTTATTCGGGAGAAGCTCCGAATCGCCCAAGAGCGGTATGAAAAGTATGCCAACCGACGAAGGTCGGAATTAGAATTTGCGGTGGGGGATTCTGTTTTCTTGAAAGTCTCCCCAATGGTGGGCATTAAAAGGTTTGGAAAGGAGCGCAAATTAGACCCAAGATTTGTGGGTCCCTTCAAGATTCTTGCGCGAGTTGGTGCATCCGCTTACAAAATAGAATTACCCGTGAACTTTCCTGGTGTTCACGACGTATTTCATGTTAGCCAACTTCGCAAGTGTGTGCGACATGACACGCAAGTGTTGGATGTGGTGCCGCCATTGGCGCCAAATCTTTCTTATGTGGAGATGCCCATCCGGATATTGGACTCCCAAGATCGCGTGTTGCGGAGAAAGAGGCTTCCTATGGTCAAGGTGCTATGGAAAAATCAGGATGTGGAAAGCGCGACGTGGGAGCTCGAGTCAACGATTAGGGCGGCTCACCCTCATTTGTTCCCGTAAGCTGGTATGTGAGTTAGTGTTTGATTGGATTCATGTTTTGGTTTGTGTGTTTGGTTTTGTGAAAAGTTTCGAGGCGAAACTTTTTGTTAGGGGGAGTGATTGTAACGCCCCGGATTTTTTTTTGTTTGATTACGTACGCATGACGGGCGTTACGTTGGCTTTGACTGTTGTTCGAGCATGGTTTTCCCGCGAGCTTGCGAGTGGCTGTTTTGGTTGCCGAGTTGCACGATTCCCCAGCAAACCGGAGTCCAAATGAGGGACTCGGTGAGGCCTCTTAGGGAATGCTTGCACTTTTTCGCGCCCGGTAATGTTGCTCAACATAAGTTGCTGGTTCAAGAAACAAAAAAAAGGGTAAAAAGTTCTTAAGGCAAAAATGGTCTAGGATGAGACAGAAATATTTTTCAAAACAGGAATTTTTTTTGGGTGACACGGCCTGGGACACGGGTGTGTCCCAGGGCGTGTCCGTTGACACGGCCTGCGACACGGCCGTGTCGCAGGGCGTGTCGAGGTTGTGTCGACGATCGAGCTTTGTCTCGACGAATTTTTTTGCGCTCGACGATGTGTCGAGAGGAGGCACACGGCCAAGGACACGGCCGTGTCCAAGGCCGTGTCGTGTACTCGGCGACTTTTACTCGACGATCGTCGAGACTGGGTGTCGAGTGTTGAGAAGTTGCACACGACCTGTGACACGGGTATGTCACAGGGCGTGTCCTGGGCACACGGCCTGGGACACGGGCGTGTCCAAGGTCGTGTGAAGTCTCGGGATGTTTTGGGATTTTTTTTCACCAGGCACACGGCCACAGACACGGGCGTGTCTGAGGGCGTGTTGGTGACACGGCCCATGACACGGGCGTGTCCCATGGGCGTGTCACTGGTTTGGATAAGTCGGTTGACCACCGCTTGAGGCACACGGCCTGGCACACGGCCGTGTCAGAGGCCGTGTCGAGTCAAATTTAGTGTTTTTGGCCGAATCGTGGCCGTCTATTCCTTCAGCTGGGATCCAAGGGCTGAAGCTTCTTCTTCCTTTTCTTATAGGCCGAAATCAAAGCAAGGATTCCTCCTTCTCATTTTCCTCTTCTTCTTCATCTTCTTCTTCATTCTCTTTGAGAAAACAAGGGAGAAAGGCTCAAGAAAGGCAAGGAAAGAAAGAGCAGCCGTCGCGGCATCGCCTCGGTTCAGGCAAGCGGTGTCCTCCACCCTTGCCAATCTTCGTACTTGATTCAATTCTCCATTTTTCTAGCTTGAGATCTTGTGTTGAATTTTTCTTTATTAGCCTTAGTCTTTCCAATTCCCCTATGCTTAGGTTGATCTTCTTGATTCAAATTATGATGCCTCCTCTTGTTGGTTCTATGCTAAATACCTTAGGCTAAATTTCTTAGGCTAAATTCAAATTAGCTAATTCCCTATGCTAAAATCCCCTATGCTAAATTCAAAGTAGCTAATTCCTTACGTTAATTATGCTTAACGACTTTGCTCTCCCATGTTTAGGTTTGTGATTCATGTACTTATCAATTTGCCCTATGCTAGCTTAATTCATGTAGCTAATTTGCCCTATCACGAGAGGTGATTTTCCTTGATCAAAAGCATATGATTGTGTTCCAAATATGTGGTCTATGTACTCATGTTAATCAAATCCTATCATGTGATTTTATTTTGATACAAAGCGTGTGATTCTTTTTATGTGATGAAGCTCATCATGCTATACGTTGGCAATTGATAGTCGTGTGTAAGGGCGATGAAAGGAAACGTGTTACCTTGGGTTATAGGGCGTTTTGCGAGGCGAATTTGTGAACCATGGCAGGAGCGTTTGTGTGAGAATTTTGCAAGGGGTGGTGTGGTTTCAGCCTGTGGCCACCGGGTTTTGTTTTTGTGGTTAGAGAGACCACTTTGGCCCCAATTTGGGCTAGTTTTGTTTGGTGCGTTCCACTTTAGGGCCGCCACCGGTAAGACCCTTGCGAAATTGAACTTAACCGCTGCTTATGCTTCACTAGTATCGTAATTTCTTGGCCTATGAATGATGGAATGGACATGTGTTTTGCCTTTTGCTCCTGCGGTTTGAGCAGGACATGATGAACTTGTACGCACTTGGTGCGTTTGGCATGGATTGTGGTGTGTTTTCCACTTGTTTTGTTCACTCATGTTACTTGATGAAACATCTCTGTGGGGTCGGTAAGCCCCTTCGTTAAAACTTATGACATTTATGCTCTCTTTTTGTATAGTTTGGTTGATTGCTGAGGTATTCTTTCTTGAATGCCTCAGGTGCAGGTTGTAGCCGGTTGAGCGGCTAGGTTGTAGCCGGTTCGCGCCCATTGGTGGTTTTCCTTTGTGTAAATATGAACTAGACTGCTAATGTACCTCACTTGGATGGAACGATATGTACTTGCTTTTGGGATGGTTTTCTAGTAGGTTGCATTAGCTATTTTGACTAATGATATGTACTATTGTATATCATGCATCCATGTTTTGTTTAACGAAAACATATGTTCCAAATGACGTAAACAAAGAGGAGTTCTTATAGTAGTATCACTATAGACTGCATATAGGAGCTCATCGTAAGTAAACTAACCTCTTTTCCGCAGCGTACAAAGACAATTTTACTATCTAAGGCCGAGGGATACGGCCATTTAATCCAAAAGTTTTCCTGCATGTAACGTTGAATTTCATCTTATAATGTGAGCGTCAAGAGTTGCCTGAGCGTGTGAAGTTATCCCCTGCACGACGTGGCATCATAACCCGTAATTCCTCTTGCTCTGATACGATGTACTCGTTGAGGAAATGCGGGTTGTGACAGCTGTCCCATCGGACTTTCACGAGTTTAACCTCTTTATTCCGCAACTGCCGAGTCTCCGAATCCTCTATAGCAATTGGACGGACTCGCGTCCTCAAGTCTTCCTCTATCGGCACCGATGTCGGCTCGATCACCACACTAGCCTCCACCAAGGCTTTCCTTAAGATGGAGACATGGAAGACGTCATGCAATCCACTCAGCTCCGCGGACAACGCCAACCGATAGGCTGCTTCTCTCACCCGTTCAACAACTTCAAAGGCCCCAAAAACCTTGGACTCAACTTCTTGAGTCGGCGAATCTGTGAGACGCCTTTGAACGACTTGATCTTCAAATAGACCCAATCACCTACCACAAACTCCAACTTCCTGTGACGAGAATTAAAGTATTTTGCTTGTCGGTCTTGTGCCACCTTCATACGCTCTTGAATGGTCCGTACCAACTCACAAGCGTCAACTACCACCTCTTTTCCCAAAATTTTTGTGTCTCCCGCCTCTGTCCAAGACATCGGTGTTCGACACTGTCTCCCATACAAAGTTTCGTATGGCGCCCTTTTTATACTTGCTTGATAACTGTTATTGTACGCAAATTCCACCATGAAGTGGTGATCTTCCAACTTCTTGCCGAAGTCAAGAACACACATTCTCAGCATATCCTCCATAGTACGGTTCGTTCTTTCGGTTTGCCCGTCAGTTTGAGGATGGAACATCATACTGAACTTTAGCTTCGTGCCCAAACTCTTATGAACCAATCTCCAGTCCTTGGACGTAAACCGTTCATCTCGATCGCTGACTATGCTCTTAGGAATCCCATGCAGTCTCACAATGTTGTGAACATACAACTCCACCAGCTTCTCCACGTTGTCCTCCTTCCGATTTGGGATGAAGTGGGCCACCTTGGTTAAGCGATCCACGATCACCCAAATAGCATCATTACCCTGCTGCGATCTAGGCAAACCATGTACAAAATCCATGGAGATGTCATCAAATTTTCACTCAGGGATTGGAAGGGACTTCAGGAACCCGCCCGGCTTCTGACATTCGGCCTTCACCAAGGCGCAAGTTTGGCAACGATTCACATACAAAGCTACGTCCCGCCTCAGCCCCGGCCACCAAAAGGATTTCTTCATATCCAAGTACATCTTTGTACTGCCTGGGTGAATGGAGTACTTTGTGAAGTGAGCCTCAAACATCAACTCCTCACGGAGTTTGCCGAACTGCAGTACACAAACCCTTCCGTCCTTCCTCAGAATCACATCAATCATCTCCCAGGCGCTGCTCTCGCCCTTTTGAGCCTCCAACACATATGGTTGAAACTCCACATCCAACCGAGTCGCTTCCCGAATGCGATCTGACAAGTCGTTCTGTATTTCAATCCAGTTCAACCGAGCCACGCTGGACTCGCCTCTCGCCACACATTCCAAACCAAGGGACTTCCATTCCCGTACCACTCGCTCATCATGAGCTTCGATCCAATTCCCTGTCCCCGAGTACTTTCTACTCAAGGTATCTGCCACCACATTGGCTTTACCTGGCGTATACTAAATCGCCACTCGTAGTCTCCAAGAAACTCAACCCACCTGCGTTGCCGCATGTTCAAGTCCTTTTGATCCAAGAGATACTTCAGGCTTTTATGATCCGTGAAGATCTCCACCTTTGCACCATACACATAATGTCGCCATATTTTCAACGCAAAAATTACCGCCGCCAACTCCAAGTCATGGACGGGGTAATTCCTCTCATGAGGCTTCAGCTGTCTAGATCCAAAAGCTATCACCTTGCCATGTTACACCAAAACGCAACCCAAACCGCATCCCGATGCGTCACTGAAGATCTGAAATCCCTCAGTCCCTTGTGGTAGACTTAGGATTGGAGCTATCATCAGTCTCTCCTTCAATGCCTCGAATGCTTGACTGCACTCTTGAGTCCACACAAACTTATGATCTTTACGAGTGAGTGAGGTGAGGGGTAGAGCTATCCGCGAAAAATTCTCCACGAATCTCCTATAATACCCGACTAGTCCAAGAAAACTTCAGAGTTCCGCCACGGTCCTCAAAACTGGCCAATCTCTGATGGCTTCCACTTTTGTTGGATCCACTGCCACCCCATCCGTACTAATCACGTGGCCCAAAAATGCCACCTTCTCTAACCAGAACTCGCACTTTGAGAACTTTGCATACAACTGATTCTCCCTCAACACTTGCAAGACCACTCTCAAGTGGGTCTCATGCTCCACTTCCGATTTGGAATACACCAAGATGTCATCAATGAAGACAAACACAAAAGAATCCAAGTATTCCTGAAATACTCGATTCATAAGGTCCATGAACACATATGGCGCGTTCGTCAACCCAAACGGCATCACCGTAAACTCAAAGTGTCTTTACCTCGTACCAAAGGAAATCTTGGGGATGTTCTCGTCCCGAATTCGCAACTGATAATAGCCTGACTTCAAGTCCAATTTTGAGTACACCACCGACCCCACCAACTGGTCGAACAAGTCGTCTATCCAAGGAATCAGATCCTTATTCTTAACGGTCAGTTTATTCAGCTCTCGGTAGTCTATGCACAGCCGCATACTACCGTCTTTCTTCTTTAGAAACAACACCGGCGCGCTCCACGATGAAGAACTGGGTCTGATATACCCTTGCTCCAGCAGTTCCTGTAACTGTACCTTGAGTTCCGCCAACTCCTTTGGTGACATCCTAAACGGAGGACGTGACACCGGCCTTGCCTCCGGCACTAACTCGATCGAGAAGTCGATCTCCCGTCGAGGAAGCGCTCCAGGAAGTTCATCCGGAAACACATCCTTAAACTCTGCCACTACGGGCACTTCCTCAATAGACAACTGGGAGAGACGAACCTCCAGTAACGCTACCAGCGCTACACCACCCTGGTTAACCGCCCACATCAATTGCATGGCCGAAATCAGGGAAAAGGCCACTCCACAAAGGCCCTCAAATTTGACTTTCGCCTGCCCTTTGCTCCTTAGGGTCACTACCTTAGATAGGCAGTCAATACTGGTGTGCTGCTCTGCAATCCAGTCCATTCCCAAAATGAAATCAAACTCAACCAATGGTAAAATCGCTGCTACCAAAACGAAGTCAACTCTGTCCAGCTCCCAACAGATGCGCCCTTTGGCACCGGTGGTCATGGATGACCCATTGGGCATGCGCACTTTCAGCTCCGCATCCGCCGAGAAAGACTCAACTCCTATTCTCCGGATGAAGCTCTCCGCAAGAAAGGAGTGCGATGCTCCCGTATCGAACAATACCCTAGCGGGGTATCCAGAAACTAATATGAAGCCTACAACATAGGCATCACACAAAAGGTCTAAAAGTATGAAGCACCAAAATTTAAACTTAAATTTTCTTCATACCTGTCACCACATCGGTTTGGCAGATCGCTTCCTGCTGTCCAAGGTTGTAGGCCCTTGGTTGCACCGGTTGGAACCGAGAAGCGCTTGACTCCGCCATCTTCCCTTTCTCTGCGGCACTGGGGCCGGAGCGCACAGTCTGCTCCTGCCTTGCCTCTTGCTCCGCTCCCCCTTGAGGACAAACACGAGCTATGTGCCCCACCTTACTGCAGTTGTAGCATGTCGGCGGTCCCCTGGAGTGAGAACCTCCAGGCGTCCACTTGCTCTTCTTACCGGATCTGGAAGTGTGAGGCTTTTTCCTCCACCTACTCCCTTCAGACTTTCCCTGGGATTGTGGAGGCTTCCCTTCCCCTAGCTTGGGAGTGAAACCCTTACGATGTTGGGTTCGCTGCAGATAACTTTCCAATATCCTGGCAGGCTCAACTAGTTCATTGAAACCAACTCTCTTCATGGAAATGAGGGGTTGCCTCAGATTCTCCCTCAGCCCCTGGTAGAAGAGGTTATCCCTCTCTACATCATCTGCCATCGTCGTTCCCGCGTAACGACCCAAACGGGTGAACTCCTGCACATACTCGTCCACCGTCTTGTCTCGCTGCATTAAGTGCAAAAACTGCCTCTAAAGGGCCAACCGTGTAGAAACGGGAATGTACCTCTTTAGAAAAGCATCCCCAAATTCCTCCACCGACAAGGTGCGTCCAGGTAACTGGCGGCCACTATGGCTCACCCACCACAACTTGGCGTCTCCTTCCAACATGAACGTCGCATACTCAGATTTCTTTTCTTCTTGCGTCTATGCCGCCCTCAAAAGCTCTTGAATTCGAACCCACCAATCCTCCGCATCCGTTGTCGTACCAACTCCCTTGAACGACGGGGGATGGAAGCTCAGGAAATACTTCATGTGTCGGTCTCCATGTCCGACAACCACCCTTTCTGCCAAAGGCTCCACTCGCCTGGCTTCTCCGCCTGCCACGGCCGTCGCCGTGTCCGGTGTAGCAGGGGTTGCTACCTGAGCTGCAGCTGCAGCTTGGGCTGCCACCATCGCTTCTGCAAGCATGCGGCAGAAATTGGCCGGGTTTACACCCGTGCCCAAAAGACCTGGAGCAGTGGCACTGCTCGCCGAGAGTTCTTCTCTTTCTCTTGATGTACCCGCCTCATTGCTTGCACTCTTCAAGAAAACAAGAAACAAGGGATCAGTCTCTAATCTCAAGACTTAAACATAAGGATACTCATGGTCCCGCGTTACTCTTATGTGGATAACTTCTCTACGCACTGACCTTGAGTCCAACCTCCCTCTGATACCAAATTGTAACACCTCCCCTATAATGACCGTATAATATGGGTCCGGCCAGGGCCCCACAACATACGGACGCCGCAGCTTTAGTATTATAAGATGATATAACTACCCACACTCAAAACTCTTTGCACAACACAACGGGAACACAAGCAAGACTAGAAGTTATCCACTACTACAAGAGTAATAAAAAGATGGCCTTATGGCCTTACAACATAAGATAGTCCAAACTCAAATAATACAACAATCATGAAAGTGCATAAGCACTCCTAGTCTACCTCGGCATGCAAGCCGGTCACCAAGGGCATCAAAACATACAATTTCATAAAGAGTAGAGCTACTACACAAGTTAACACTTCATGAGGCTTAGGCCTTTCTGGCCGGCGAGCTAGCTCCTGCTTGCGATCCTTGCCCTGTAGAAATTATTAGTAACGTGGGTCAGCAAAGGCTGACCTCAAACTGTGTAACCAACACATCTCCTCCCGGCCGCCCCTAACGGACCCCGGCGAACCCTCCAACCTGCAAGTCAGCACTTCGTATGAAATATATAACTATAAACAAGAAGTGCATTAAGAACAAGCTTGGATGTCTCAAACATCATACACGTTCTCTACGGGTTGAGCATATAATATAAAAAGGGGCCTACTTATGCAACATGTATGCAACCACCCGGGTTTCACCCAAGGCACCCTATAGCGTATGCATCTAGCATAACATCACATCAATTGGGTACTCATCGTTTCCCCATTGGCATAAAGCCGCAAACAAAAAGGGATACACAATTCCCCCCAACGACACACAAGCTGCCACATGGAAATCTTGCCTAGGCCTCACCCGCTCAAGGTCTTAGACCCGGGCTTGCCTACAAGCTCTGATGTCTCATGTCAGGATTCCAACAAACACAAACTGACCGATTCTAAGAAGCCTTACTGGACCCCACCCGCTCATGGCCTCATTGCCCGGGCTTGGCCCTTGCTTGGCATTCTCGTCAGTCTCACAGAAGGGGACTAGTCTCGCCGGGACACTCTCCACACATGATGTGTACGTCACGGGATAGCCAGCCAACCATGGAGACACAGTCACGCCTTGGCACATCACAAACCAAGACAATTCCACCCTAGTCCCTCATTTGTACTGCAGCGTTCCCGCGCACCAAGGAAACCATCTACCACCAATGCGGAGCTAACCTTATCCACCAAGGAAACCATCTACCGCCATTGAGGAGCTATCCTTGTCCGGTTCCGACTACACGTACTCACTTGAGAAAAAGGGGAAAACATCACCACATCACAAACGACATCTTGTCGCAACGGATCTCTACGAATCCTTAAAGCTCGTATGCAACATCACCGAGTCGGACTAACGGTCGCGACTACGGCTTCACCCACCATGCCTAATCCACTAACGGAGCGGATCTCTAATGCAAACATGCCGGGAATGGACTCAATCGACTCAGAGGTTCCTCTTGAACCTTGGCGACCCAAACCCCTCTCATTTGAGTGTTTGGTGCCCAAAAACTAGAAAAGAAGAGATGCTAAGACATGCATCCTAAAACCGAGAGGAGAAGTGTCGTTACCTTCCGACTCCACTTCCTAGCCATGGAAAAAGCCAGATGAAAACCTTCACAATGATCTAGCCTCCACGGATCTGGACTCGGCTCGCGATTTGGAGCACCAAAACCTCTCCAACAGCCAGATCTCTACTTCACCTTCTTGCTTGCTCTCCCTTCTCTCTAGAACTTTAGAAAGAGAACCACTCAAAAGAAATGGGGGTTTCTAAGGGTCCAATCTCGAGTATATCCCATCAGGAATAACCCCCAGCCGTTGGATCCAAAATTAAAGAAACGAACGGCCTTGATTTGGGCCTGAAAAGATAAAACTGGGCTGAACACGGCCTGGCACACGCCCATGTCCAGGGCCGTGTCTCCCATTCGCCGTCAAAACTGACGCGCCTGGAACAGCACACGGGCATCCGACACGCCCGTGTTCGACCTGACACGCCCGTGTCCCAACTGACACGGCCGTGTGGTTGGCCGTGTGCCTCCATCGACACAGCCCCGAAAATAACCCGAGAACTACACGGGTACTGGACACGCCCGTGTCCTTGCCTGTGTCTAGCTCAACACACCTGGGCACTAGGCCGTGTTCACTGTCTCGACACTTCGTCGAGCGAAGTTCGTCGACTGACTGACACGACCTTGGAAACGCCCGTGTCCTAGGCTGTGTTCCATGTCTCGACACATCGTCGAGCGAAAAATGTCGACACCCCGGGCCGGTTGTCGACACGGGCTCGACACGCCCTGAGACACGCCCGTGTCTCAGGCCGTGTGCCCTGTCTCGACACATTATCGAGCGAAAAAATGTCGACACCCCGGGCCGGTTGTCGACACGGGCTCGACACGCCCTGAGACACGCCCGTGTCTCAAGCCGTGTGCCCCGTCTCGACACTTCGTCGAGCGCAAAATGTCGACTACGCGGCCAAGTCGTCGACTCCAGCCTAACACGCCCTGGGACACGCCTGTGTCCCAGGCCGTGTGCCCCCTGCCAGAAAATAAATTTCCCTCTTCAAAATTTTGGGGTGTTACACAGACAGCCCGACATAAGCGGCTTGTTCAGGGGAACCGCCACAGCAGCTGAAGAATAGAAACAAAAAGTTAGTTTGCAAGTCGTGCGGCTAATAAAGACAAATCAGATCGATCTGATACTTACTGTCCTCGGCCTGGGCTCCTTCTAGAGAAGTGAGTAGTGGGATGTAATAATTAACATCAAGCTGTTCTCCCTTGAAGAACTTGTATATTTCTTTTTCAACTCCTTCAAGCTTGCTCTTCATGAAGGCGGCTTCTTCGCGGACTTGCAGATTAACAGGTAGAAGTCCCAATTGTCCTTCAAAGATCAAGTACCTTTCTGACAATTTCAGAATCTTGTTCGACAGGTTGATTATCTTCAACCCGCGACATCCGAAATATAAGTGCCCCTTAAAGATCTTCATCCCGGAGTCTGGGATAGACCGTGCCGAGAAGCATTTTTGAAAGAGGCTTATGGAGAAGCGAACTCTTTCAGATTGTAGGTAGGAGATAAAGTTGTAGATGACGGCTATTGAATTTGGTGGAAATTGACTTGGCATGATGCTATAATGGTCAAAGATCGACATGGTTCCAGCATAATCGGGAAGCGGAAGCCGCAGTCGAAGTGGTCTATCGGGATGGCAATTTTATGAGCATCAAACATGTTGATTATCTCGTTTAGAAGTGGATGTTGGATATTACGACGCCCTTAGACGGGGGGGGGGGGGATATGGGTTTTATGGAATTTTAATTCTTAAATAAAATTATCAGAGTTAATTAATGAAGTTATGAAATATTTTATAGGAAATTATATTTTTATATCTAAACAAACATATTATATTAAAGATTACTTTTTAGGAAATTGAGTAATACAATATTACTATACTACCGTTAGCGATATCACTATCGCTCAGCGCTAGATACAGATATTGAATTTTAAGAGTGTATTCTAAAAGGTAATTTGCAATATATTTTACTTTAATGCTTTTGAAAGAGAAAATAATATTTAAAATATTTTATGACCTGAAAATAAAATCAAGATAATAAAACAATAAATGACAAAATTTTATTTCATAAGAAATTGATTACAAAATATTTAATCTCTATATCGCTAGAAATCGAGGTGAATATGACAAATCTTTTTTTGATGATTCACCGGTCTTTCTCCCAAGGACCGGCTGGCTATAGCTTATCTTACCCCAGATACGGACTCTAGCCTCCCCCTAGATCTACCCTTGAGCTTGTCACTGCACACAAGGCGGAGAATTTCTCCTAGCTACACAAGGACCTAGACGCTACACACAAAGTGGCGATTTCCTCTTAAGCCACACACGGACTTAGACGCCACACATAAGGCGGCGATTTCCCTACCGATTACAAAGATGAAAAGATAAGTTACAAAAAAGAAATTCAGAATAAAAACTCCCTCAAAATGAAGCTCTGAAGGTGTCGTCGAATCCTTGCAAAGATTGCCTAAGATGTTGCACACGAATTGTCTCTTCTTCACTCTAAGAGTTTTTGAAGGTTGGAGCTCTTTGAATGGAATGCATGAGAAATAATACTCCAGGTAATGAAATTCCTTTTTCTCCACAGAAGAATTCAGCCTTTTTATATTTTTTAGATATCGACCGTTGATAGTGGCTATCTCCCTCCAGCGATATCATTTATGGCTGCCACATATCCCATGATTCTGAGGTTTTAGCGGGCTGATTTGATCGTGGAGATATCACCCATCGATATCTGATATTTCCTGGCGATACTAGCAAATAGTGGCTTAGTGGCTGGCTCATGTGGAACATGGCCTTCATCACGCCGACGTCATTTTCGCTATTGCCTGGTGATATCTCCTTTTTACTTTTATCGTCCGAACTTATTCCAGAGTGTAGATGACTTCGTTTTCATTTCAGAATGGGGTTGCATGTTCCGTAACTTCTCTCAAATTGAAAGTTATGGTTGTTTGAAGTTTAGTACACAAAACTCGTCTCCTCATTCAACCTGTATAATCTGCACACTATAAACACACAAAATACTAGATCAAATACATTACGGTATTTGTTATTCTCAAACCAAGAGATGCAGAACGCATACTTCAACAATCTCCCCCTTTTGATAATAACAAATACCTATATGAGAAATTAGTGTGTTTAAGAACAATTGTGTTTATAGGTAAGTGTGGTAAAATATATGCATGAATAATAAGTTTATAACATGGTAGCTTTTAAAGTATAAGTGCATACTTTTCCTATATGAAGGCCCCCTACATAAGTGTTCCTTATATATTTTATTTCACCTGAATATCTAGTCCACTAGATTTCTCAGTTTATTTTTCCCCATTTGTTGTTAGCAAAAGTGGGTAGGGATGAATATATGCCTTTTAAGATTGATTAGGGATAACTTATTGGAAGAATAATCATGATCGAGCAACAGGATAATATATGCACTTCTTATATGATTACTCCACCTACATACCTGCTTCCTATGAATTTTTAATGTACTCCCCCTAAATAATTAGATTTGTGCAATTCATTCTCCTCTTTGGTAGTATCAAAAAAGGGTATTAGGTGAGTGTAAGCAATAAGAATTAATGTGCTTTATGTGCAATAAAAATGTAATATATAGCTTATTAAATACCACTTGTTAAAAATAAGTATGATGAAGCATAATTTAGTAAGCAATATAGATGAAATGATAAAGTGAGCATTTTTATTTCAAGTACCACTTGTAAATAAAATCATGAATAAGTGTAAGTAGTAATCACATCAAAAAGTATAATAAGCATTCGTAAATATAAACACCTTTTTAGAAAGTAAAGGCATATAAAAGATACTGAGTTTTAAAACTGAAAAGTTGATGTTTGAGTTATAATTTCAAGAGATGTTATTTGATTGAGATATAATTGCAAGCATGATTTGAAAATATCAAGAAAAGATACAAAGCTACAATGTAATAAAATTGGCATTTCAAGTAAACAAAAACATTGAAGTGGTCAGGCATTTCTATTTAGTGTATTTGCTTAAGTTTGTAGAGAATTATGTAGATATGCATTAGGATCCAATTTTTAAGAGTAGAAGTTTTATATATAATAATAATGTGTACCAAAGTAATTTGATAAAGTATACAAATGTATTAATCAAAACGAATGACATATATAATGAAATAATATAATATTAAAATACAAAACAAAATTACTTCCACAATATTTCATTGCACATACATAAAAAGTACAGCAACCAAGGTGCTTCGAACACACAATGCTAATTAAGACTTATTAGGGAGCGAAGTAGTGCTTGGGGTATCACTTTTATTCTTTTTAACTTTGTTTTTATATTTGTGATCTAGTGTACTAAGAGAAGTGGTGAATACTTTTATTTGTTACAAGAAACTTTATAATCCTTTCCAAGGTGCTCAATCTCAAAATGTTCATTAAGACTTTTTAGGAGGGTGAGTAGTGCTTGATGGAGTTTTCTTTGTCATTTATTATATGTTTTCTATGTTTGTAACCAAGGACTCTGAATTCACTTATTTTGAAAACAATATAATTTAAATTTGTTAAACCACTTTTCTCTAATGAATAAGTGATTGAAAAATAAAGAATTGAAATAAACAATTCAATTTAGTGTAGGTAATTTATTTATGCATTTTAATTATTATGTTATTACACTACACAACCATACAAGTATAAGATTAAAAACACATGTAGGTTATCAAAATAAGTGAGTGTGTAAAGTCATTATCAAACACAAAACATTACTCATACTTAAAGGCATGCTAAATAATTCTACATATGTTTTCTACAATCAATTTTGTTGCACATAATAAGATAATATTCAAGGCATGACAAAATCAAAATAATATTTTAAGAAACGTGAAAACTAAATTAAAAATTATATTTAATCTTTCATTGATATAATTAATCATCCTTGACAATGACAATGAATATTTTTAATGGTTTTGTATTTTTATAATTAGTTTTTTGTAATATCTTTAAAAATAATTACTATAAAATAATATACATATGTTCAAACCAATATGTATGATATAAATAATCATAAAGTGTAAAATAATGTTCATACAATGAATATGGTATGAGTATTTTCTAGATTAAACTACCAAAGCTATATGTTTACACCCTAGCCGTGTACTAAGTGATGGATTTGCATAAGGAGCTGCTAGCATGCCCTAGGTTGGGGTGTTAATCCCATATGCACACAAAAGAGGTTGTTTCACCTTACACACATCACCCCCCCCCCCCCCCCCCGAGTACCTCGCAAGGAAACACTAGAACCCTTACCCGGTTAAGGACAAGACATGATTTACAAATTAGCGTCTCTAATGCATACAACCTACGTTCTCGCTAAAGTGAGACATAAATAATGGTTGATTGATCATGGTCATACTAAAGCACTTAATCCTATAGACACACATATACAAAAACAAAATACAAAAAAACACAATAAAAATAAAATGAACATTATGAACATCGTGAAGTAGATTATCAAGTAATTTTGTTTTGATTTGTTTCTACTTCACGCAATAGGTGGATATTAATGGATAAGATATTTATGTATCCAAAAGGATCCAAGTGTTGTGGGTTCCTTTGGGTACCCAAACATGGCTTGATAAACCATGGGGAGATAATGATGAATGTAACCTTTAGAGTGGAATATGTGCGTCATTTTTAACGATGGGCCTCCATTCAAATTTTGGTTGAATATTCTTTTTATGAGACAAATTTCCATACTCATTATTTTGAGGCTTATAATGATAGTGATTTTTGAAATTATTATTAATAGAAAATTTGTTGACATTTACTTTAACATTAGGAGAACTTGAATGCGGATTAAATATTATACTAGTTGTATATCTTATGGAGTTTGAAACACTAGTAGATACCTTACAAATCTTTGAAGATAAAATAGACATAAAAGATTTTTTATTATTTGAAACTTTTTTCGCAAATAATTTTAATGATTCTAGTTTATGAGACATAACAACATTTTCATTAATTAATTTTTCATTTCGCTCTTTGGAAAAATATACCTCTTTTTCGAAAACCTTCAATTTTTCTTTAAATTCTTTGCAATCATAACAAGGCATAATATTTTCAACTACGGAGGTCGATGGAGAATGTGATGCAACAAGCTTTGGTTCTACATTTAGTTGTGCTTTTAAGTTTTTATTCTCTAAATGCAATTTTGAATTAATATTTTTAAATTTCATAATTCTACGTTTAGTAGCATCTAACACATGTAATGTCAAAATAGAATTACAAACAAGAAGGGAATTTGATTTTCTTACAGCACTATCAGATAAGACTTAATTTGAACATATAGTTCCTTTGACATCTTCATCGTCCGCGTCTATAGTTCATCCTCCCTTCTGCTTGATGTGTTGTCATCATTTGAGTATAATATTGTGATGCTGCATTCTTCTTTCTTAGTTGAATTTGATAGATCTTGCTCCATACATGAGTCCTCATCGATTTCTTCTCTCGAATCCATAGGAAATTGCTCTTGTTCATTATATGTGGAAAAAAGACTATAAAAATTCTCAAGATATTTCCAAACTTCATAAGCTGTAAGAAATGTATAAATAAGTTTGAAAATATTTTGAGCTAGTGCACAAAATAAAATATTTAATGATTTAGCATTTAAAATCATTTCATTTCTATTTAAAATAATTGGGGCTCTTTAATTATAATATTTCAAACTTCAATATTTAAGGATTGAAGAAATTTTTCCATTAAAATTTTCCATCATTTATAGTTTTCACTCATAAATAATGGTGGTACTAAAGATTTTTCATTTAATAAAATTTCATCCCCTCTAGTGGTTGTGAGATCATGAAGCTTCATTATTCTCGGTTGTTTTGGAATAACCTGCCTTTGATACCAAATCTTGGATCTTACGGGCCCTTAGAGGGGGGAGGGGTGAATAAGGGCTTTATGGAGTTTTAATTCTTAAATAAAAATATCATAGTTAATAAATGAAGTTATGAAATATTTTATATGAAATTATATTTTTATATCTAAACAAACATATTATATTCAAGATTGCTTTTTGGGAAATTGTGGAATTCAATATTACTATACTACTGTTAGCAATATCACTATCGCTCAGCGCTAGATACAGATAAAAATATAGCATAAAAGAAGAGTGGCTTGGGCGGAATGTGGCTTGGGCGGAATCCTGAACGGCAGAAGGTTAGCATAAAAGAAGAGTTAAGGTGGCGAGAACAAGCGATTGTGAAAGATCTTGCTTACCCCTTCCGCTTGGCGTGAGGATAACAGTTGCTGGGCCTCAGCCAGCTCCTTGGCCAGAGTGGCCGCCTGAGCCACCGCATCGTACCTGGCCTTGAACATGTCCTGAAAGTTGCGGTCTATCGTGATGCTCCGGCGGGCACACATGTGCGCAAGCTCCAACCCACGCATCAGGGCGCGAGTGGAGTCGTAGGCCAGCAGCCGGGTCGACATCCTGTCGTAGACGCTAGCATCCTCCCGGCTGTAGATACAGATAAAAATATAGCATAAAAGAAGAGTGGCTCCTCGCGAAGTGTGGCTTGGGCGGAATCCTGAACGGCGGAAGGTTAGCATAAAAGAAGAGTTAAGGTGGCGAGAACAAGTGATTGTGAAAGATCTTGCTTACCCCTTCCGCTGGCCAGCTGAGAGGGGCTGGCCAGCTGCCAGACAGCAGCAGTTCAAGTATAAACAGCAGCTTCATGGATTTTCATTTTCCCCAATCAAGCTAGCATTTGTTTCAAGCTGAGGCAATTGGCCAGCAGCTGTACTCTTGATAGGAGGCATAAAACCAATTCCAGATTGCAATTTCGGATAAAAAAATTGTAGAAATAATAATGGAGGACTTGGGTTTGATCGTCAAGCACCCAAGTGATGCATAAAGGCCTTATTAAGCATATATGAAAGTGAATGTGCCTTAATTACGTTCCATTTAAAAAATATCATATAAATGACCACATAAAGCATGAGAAAGTTTCTATGGTTGCAATTTCTTCAACATCTAAGTGGCCTCGCCGATGATATCATAATCCTTGAGGACTAGTGCAATCCCTTTTATGGGTGATGGCACTATGACATACTTCCCTTAAAGCAAGTGGAAATGTTCCATTTGTGGACATGAAAGCTGAGGCAATTTGGGCATTGGTAAAAGTAGATGTGCTCCTCTTGACAGGAACCGTTGAGAGTGTTTCTACCTCTTGACTGGAATGATGATCATCATCAGTTGTTGAGATTGGCTTTGACTGGATCTGATCCTCTACATTTTGTTGATTTTTATCCCAGTCCCATGTGCAATGTTTATTGAAGGTGACATTTCTTGGGACGTGAACTTTTTGCGAAATTGGATCATATAATCCGTATCCTTTTTACATAAATTTAGTTTGGATACTCTTGGGTTGGATTCTCATTAATATAGAACAGCCACTTATGGATACTCGGGTTGGATCTCTTGGGTTACCTCTTTGATGCTTATATTAGACATTCGTACCAGCAATAGTTGCTGCTAGATAACCATATTTATGGACAATGTTTGCTGCACTAGATAGACATTTTTTATGGATGACTGCTTTATTTTATTATTTCTACAATTTTTTATCTGAAATTGCAATCCAGAATTAGTTTTATGCCTCCTATCAAGAGTACTGCTGCTGGCCACTGTAGGAGAAAGCTGGAAATGCAGGGGGACTGAGAGGGGCTGGCGAGCTGCCGGACAGCAGTAGTTCAAGTATAAACAGCAGCTTCATGGATTTCTAGACTGCTGGAAATGGTTCCAGCTGTATGGACAATGTTTGCTCTGGAAGCTTGATTCTGCCAAGTCCAATTGGACATTTCTTTTATAAGCGATAGGCCCTGTTCCAAGAACTCTATCAATATCATATCTAATTTCTACATTTTTTGCACTGTTCTGCAATTTTGTAGTTAAACTGCAGTGAGGAACTTAGCAAATACATATATTTTGTGATTCTGCCTAGCCCCTCTCAGCCCCCTGAGTGGTCATTTCCAGCTTTCACCCAAAGCGGACAGCAGCTGTACTCTTGATAGGAGGCATAAAACCAATTCCGGATTGCAATTTCGGATAAAAAAATTGTAGAAATAATAATGGATGTCTTGGGTTTGATCGTCAAGCATCCAAGTGATGCATAGAGACCTTATTAAGCATATATGAAAGTGAATGTGCCTTAATTACGTTCCAGAGCTCCTTCAATAACTTTTCAATCTTGTTCAGTTAAACCCAAATTTTCTTGGTTCATTCACTGTAATATGTTTATAAGTTGCGCCAAACGAAGACGAACATCGCTAAGAAGGCACGTTCACTTTCATATATGCTTAATAAGAAATATAAATAATTTCAATATTCCTCCATATGCACTTTTATTTTAATGTATGCTCTATTTGTCATTTTGGATGCTTGATGGTCAACTCCAAGTCCTCCATAATATAAATATAAGAAGTAACATACTAGAGTAGAAGAAAAAAATAGAAATAAGAATAGAAATAAGAGGGAGAGTATATCATAATAAACTATGAGTTATCAAATCTCATAGCTCAGTATCTAATTTCTTACAAGCTTCAGACTCAGATTCTGAGGACGATTCATCATTTCCCAAGAAGTATAGATCCATAGCAGTGTCTCTCTCTCTCAGTTTTGATTCATATGCAGGGCACATCAAGCAAAAACAACCAAGAGGGGCTGGCCAGCTGCCGGACAGCAGCAGTTTGAGTATAAACAGCAGCTGGATTGCCAGTCACCTTGAACCATTTCCCGCAGTCTAAAAATTTAGGAAGCTGTTGTTTATACACGAACTGCTGTTGTCCGGCAGCCGGCCAGCCCCTCTCAGCCCCCTGAGTGGTCATTTCCAGCTTTCACCTACAGCGGACAGCAGCTGTACTCTTGATAGGAGGCATAAAACCAATTCCGGATTGCAATTTCGAATAGAAAATTGTAGAAATAATAAAATAAAACAGTCATCCGGTCAGCTGCGTTGTCTCGTCCCATCAGCTAATCTCATCCCCTCCCCTCGAGCAGTGTTCCATCCATCCCCTCCCTCGTCAAGTCCATCCCGTGATTCATATCGAGGATCCTCCACTTCCTACTCATTAATTATAGCAGAAGGAGCAGCTTCTTCACAGAGTCGTGCCTACAACCTCCATGCTGAAAATGATGAGACGGCACCTCCTAAGATTTCAACTTTCGACAGGGACCTCCCTGCAGCCCAGAAGCATCCAAGAGCCTCTGGGCTCCCTGTCGACTTTCACAGAGTAGCTTCCAGTCACTTTGAACCATTTCCTGCAGTCTAGAAATCCATCCAGATCAAACTCAGAGGGTTGAGAGGGGCTCGCCGGCTCCCTGTCCACTTTCACAAAGTAGCTACCGGACCTTCCTGCATTGTTGTCATTTCAGAGATATGAAGTGAAGAAGAAACTACGCTGACGGTCTTGCAAATAATATTCATGTCTACATCAGATTTCTTGCAAACAATGTTTGCAAATCGGCGGCCAATACCCCAGATGGAGGTGAGGGAGAAGATGGTCTTTTTACCATCTACATTGGTGTTGACATGAACATTGTTTGCAAGACTGTCGGCGTCTCAAAAAAACGATAAATTTTTACCTGCAATATTTTTTTTCGAAGAGGTCATGTTTCTAATTTCAGAACAGAAACACGACATCTTCGAAAAAAAAGCTGGTAAAAACTTGTCTCTTTTTTGAGACGTCGACGGTCTTGCAAACAATGTTCATGTCCACATCTGCCGTCGTGCAAACGATGTTTGCCGGCCGATACCTTTTATAGATGTGAGAGCGAACATGATCATCTTTTTACCATCTACATTAGTGTTTAGAACACGAAAAATGTGCTGGAAATCATCGTTCTCCACGAGAGAGATGATCGCACGATTTCTACTGCCAGGGATTTTTCTTCCGTGCCCGATAGACGACTTGTGGATAGCGGTGGGTGGAGGCTCGTGGGTGAAGACTCAAGCAAAGAATAGGTCGAAGGAGAAATATTTTGGTAGAAGGAGAAGCACGGAGACGGAGGATCGCGGTGGGTGGAGGCCGTCTGGTTATTTTCAGCGTGGAGGTGGTAGGCACGACTCTGTGAAGAAGCTGTTGCGCCTTCGGTTATATTTAATGAGTAAGAAATGGGGAGGGGATGAGATTCGGTGATGGGAGGAGACAAGGCAGCTGACCCGATGACAGCTTTATTTTATTATTTCTACAATCGCATTTTTTATCCGGATTAGCTGGGAGCCTGGGACCAAATCAATCAACAGTCACCTGAACCATTATAATATGGTGATTGTTATTAACATACAGTTTTGGCTAGTCGCACAACGTTTTTTCTTAATTTCTTGCATCTTTTGGAAATAGAAATTTATATTGAGCTATGAGATTTGATCACTCATAGTTTTTTTTTCTCTTCTTCCTTTTATGTCCACAAACAGAACATTTCCACAAACGGAACATTTCCACTTGCTTTAAGGGAAGTATGTCATAGTGTCATCCATACAGCTGGAACCATTTCCAGCAGTCTAGAAAGCCATGAAGCTGCTGTTTATATTTGAACTGCTGCCGTCTTGCAAGGACCCACCGTGATTTCTAGCAATATTGACAGAGTAAATACAAAACAATGTAGAAATTTATATTGAGCTATGAGATTTGATCACTCATAGTTTATTATTGAGATAGGACAGATGAAAATAACAAAAAATTGGACACTCCACAACCAGTACGAGGGAAAATACAGTATATTCTGGCTTACAGATGTAATTCGGATTACATAAGGCTGAATATAAGAAATATTATAGTAGAGTAGAAGAAAATAATAGAAACAAGAGTGAGAGTATATCATAATAAACTATGAGTGATCAAATCCAAGCATTGGTAATTATGTGGCATGGAGAAGTGTCTCCAAAATTATGTGGTAAGAGAATATTATGAATAATATAAGAATATTATGTGATAAGAGAATATTATAAGCAACAAAGAGGTAGCCCAAGAGAATCCAACCCAAGAGTATCCATAAGTGGCCATTGTTCTATATTAATGAGAATCCAAACCAAGAGTATCCAAACTAAATTTATGTAAAAAGGATACAGATTATATGATCAGATCCAGTCAAAGCCACTCTCAACAACTGATGATGATCAGCCTTCCAGTCAAGAGGTAGAAACACTCCCAATGGTTGCTGATGATAAACCTTCCTGTCAAGAGGAGCACATCTACTCTTACCAATGCCCAAATTGCCTCAGCTTTAATGTCCACAAGCAGAACATTTCCACTTGCTTTAAGCGAAGTATGTCATAGTGCCATCACCCATAAAAGGGGTTGCACTAGTCCTCAAGGTTTATGACATCATCGGCTACGCCACTTAGTTGTTGAAGAAATTGCAACCATAGAAACTTTCTCATGCTTTATGTGGTCATTTATATGATGTTTTTTAAATGGAACGTAATTAAGGCACATTCACTTTCATATATGCTTAATAAGGCCTCTATGCATCACTTGGATGCTTGACGATCAAACTCAAGTCATCCATTATTATTTCTACAATCTTTTATCAGTAATTACAATCCGGAATTGGTTTTATGCCTCCTATCATGAGTACAGCTGCTGGCCAATTGCCTCAGCTTTCAGGTCCACAAACAGAACATGTGTCATCCATACAGCTGGAACCATTTCCAGAGTCTAGAAATCCATGAAGCTGCTGTTTATATTTGAACTGCTGCCGTCTTGCAAGGACCCACCGTGATTTCTAGCAATATTGACAGAGTAAATACAAAACAATATAGAAATTTATATTGAGCTATGAGATTTGATCACTCATAGTTTATTATTGAGATAGGACAGATGAAAATAACAAAAAATTGGACACTCTACAACCAGTACGAGGGAAAATACAGTATATTCTGGCTTACAGATGTAATTCGGATTACATAAGGCTGAATATAAGAAATATTATAGTAGAGTAGAAGAAAATAATAGAAACAAGAGTGAGAGTATATCATAATAAACTATGAGTGATCAAATCCAAGCATTGGTAATTATGTGGCATGGAGAAGTGTCTCCAAAATTATGTGGTAAGAGAATATTACGAATAATATAAGCATATTATGTGATAAGAGAATATTATAAGCATCAAAGAGGTAGCCCAAGAGAATCCAACCCAAGAGTATCCATAAGTGGCCATTGTTCTATATTAATGAGAATCCAACCCAAGAGTATCCAAACTAAATTTATGTAAAAAGGATACAGATTATATGATCAGATCCAGTCAAAGCCACTCTCAACAACTGATGATGATCAGCCTTCCAGTCAAGAGGTAGAAACACTCCCAACGGTTGCTGATGATAAACCTTCTTGTCAAGAGGTGCACATCTACTCTTACCAATGCCCAAATTGCCTCAGCTTTCATGTCCACAAACAGAACATTTCCACTTGCTTTAAGGGAAGTATGTCATAGTGTCATCACCCATAAAAGGGATTGCACTAGTCCTCAAGGTTTATGACATCATCGGCTAGGCCACTTAATTGTTGAAGAAATTGCAACCATAGAAACTTTGTCATGCTTTATGTGGTCATTTATATGATGTTTTTTAAATGGAACGTAATTAAGGAACATTCACTTTCATATATGCTTAATAAGGCCTCTATGCATCACTTGGATGTTTGACGATCAAACTCAAGTCATCCATTATTATTTCTACAATCTTTTATCAGTAATTACAATCCGGAATTGATTTTATGCCTCCTATCAAGAGTACAACTGCTGGCCAATTGCCTCAGCTTTCAGGTCCACAAACAGAACATTTCCACTTGCTTGAAGGGAAGTATGTCATAGTGTCATCACCCATAAAAGGGGTTGCACTAGTCCTCAAGGATTATGGCATGGTCGGCTAGGACAGCAGCTGTACTCTTGATAGGAGGTATAAAACAAATTCAGGATAGCAATTTCTGATAAAAAATTGTAGAAATAATAAAATAAAAAGGAGTTCATTATGGATCAAACTTCATATCTCTGAAATGACAACAATGCTGGAAAATAAGACTAGAAGCAATCAATAACAGGAGAAAGGTTCTCAATAACAGATCCAGTCAAAGCCACTCTCAACAACTGATGATGATCAGCCTTCCAGTCAAGAGGTAGAAACACTCCCAACGGTTGCTGATGATAAACCTTCCTGTCAAGAGGAGCATATCTACTCTAAGTGCCCAAATTGCCTCAGCTTTCATGTCCACAAACAGAACATTTCCACTTGCTTTAAGGGAAGTATGTCATAGTGCTATAACCCATAAAAGGGGTTGCACTAGTCCTCAAGGTTTATGACATCATCGGCTAGGCCACTTAGTTCTTGAAGAAATTGCAACCATAGAAACTTTCTCATGCTTTAAGTGGTCATTTATATGATGTTTTTTAAATGGAACGTAATTAAGGCACATTCACTTTCATATATGCTTAATAAGGCCTCTATGCATCACTTGGATGCTTGACGATCAAACTCAAGTCATCCATTATTATTTCTACAATCTTTTATCAGTAATTACAATCCAGAATTGGTTTTATTCCTCCTATCAAGAGTACAGCTGCTGGACAATGGCCTCAGCTTTCAGGTCCACAAACAGAACATTTCCACTTGCTTTAAGGAAAGTATGTCAGAGTGCCATCACCCATAAAAGGGGTTGCACTAGTCCTCAAGGATTATGGCATCATCGGCTAGGACAGCAGTTGTACTCTTGATAGGAGGCATAAAAAAAATTCCGGGTTGCAATTTCTGATAAAAAATTGTAGAAATAATAAAATAAAAAGGAGTTCATTATGGATCAAACTTCATATCTCTGAAATGACAACAATGCTGGAAAATAAGACTAGAAGCACTCAATAACAGGAGAAAGGTTCTCTAATTTCAGAACAGAAACATGACATCTTCAAAAAAAAATATTGCTGGTAAAAAACTTGTCATTCCTTTGAGACGTTTCTTCGAGACGCTGACGGTCTTGCAAACAATATTCATGTCTACGTCAGCTTTCTTGCAAACAATGTTCGCAAATCGCCGGCCAATGCCACTGATGGAGGTGAAGGAGAAGAACATTGTTTGCAAGACCCCGACAGTCTTGCAAATAATGTTCATGTCTATGTCCGCCTTTTTGCAAATCATGTTTGCAGGCCGATACCTTTTATAGATGTGAGAGCGAACATTATTTTCTTTTTACCATCAACATTCGTGTTTAGAACTCGGAGAATGTGCTGAAAATCCTCGTTCTTCATGTGAGAAGATTGCTCGATTTCTGCTGCCAGGGATGTCTTCCGTGCCCTCCATGAGAGATGATTGCTCGATTTCTACTGCGAGGGATTTGTCTTCCGTGCTCGATCCACGACTTGTGAATAGCGATGGGTGGAGGCTAGTGGGTGAAGACTCAAGCAAAGAATAGGTCGAAGGAGAAAGGAGAAGAAGAAATATTTTGGGAGAAGGAGAAGCACGGGAGGATCGCGGTGGGTGGAGGACGTCTGGTTATTTTGAGCGTGGAGGTGGCAGGCACGGCTCTGTGAAGAAGTTGTTGAGCCTTCGGTTATATTTAATGAGTAGGAAATGGAGGATGGTAGATATGAATATAAAGCCACGGAATGGACAAGACGAGGGACTGGGATCCTCTCCAGTTGGAGCGAACTGGAGGGGATCCAGTGCACGGCGGGGATCATTTCCCCCCGCATCTGATGGTGAAAAAGGGGGAGTACCAAGCGAGTGGACCCCGCAAAATGGGCCCCGCGAGTGGACTCGCTAGTGGAGTCCCGCCGTCAGATGTGGGGGGAAATGATCCCCGCCAAGAACTGGATCCCCTCCAGTTCGCTCCAACTGGAGAGGATCCGGTTCCCAAGACGAGGGAGGGGATGGAGGGAACACTGCTCGAGGGGAGGGGATGAGATTCGGTGATGGGAGGAGACAAGGCAGCTGACCCGATGACAGCTTTCTTTTATTATTTCTACAATTTTTTATCCGGATTAGCTGGGACCAAATCAATCAACAGTCACCTGAACCATTATAATATGGTGATTGTTATTAACATACAGTTTTGGCTAGTCGCCCACTCTAAGTGGGGTGAGTTCCTTCCAGAGAGAATCCATAAGTGGCCATTGTTCTATATTAATGAGAATCCAACCCAAGAGTATCCAAACTAAATTTATGTAAAAAGGATACAGATTATATGATCCAATTTCGCAAAAAGTTCACGTCTCAAGAGATGTAACCTTCAATGAACATTGCACATGGGACTGGGATACAAATCAACCAAATGTAGAGGATCAGATCCAGTCAAAGCCACTCTCAACAACTGAAGATGATCAGCCTTCCAGTCAAGAGGTAGAAACACTCCCAACGGTTGCTGATGATAAACCTTCCTGTCAAGAGGAGCACATCTACTCATACCAATGCCCAAATTGCCTCAGCTTTAATGTCCACAAAAAGAACATTTCCACTTGCTTGAAGGGAAGTATATCATAGTGACATCACCCATAAAAGGGGTCCAACTAGTCCTCAAAGATTATGGCATTGTCGGCTAGGACAGCAGCTGTACTCTTGATAGAAGGCATAAAACAAATTCAGGATTGCAATTTCTGATAAAAAATTGTAGAAATAATAAAATAAAAAGGAGTTTGTTATGGATCAAACTTCATATCTTTGAAATGACAACAATGCTGGAAAATAAGACTAGAAGCACTCAATAATAGGAGAAAGGTTCTCAATAACAGATCCAGTCAAAGCCACTCTCAACAACTGATGATGATCAGCCTTCCAGTCAAGAGGTATAAACACTCCCAACGGTTGCTGATGATAAACCTTCCTGTCAAGAGGAGCACATCTACTCTTACCAATGCCCAAATTGCCTCAGCTTTCATGTCCACAAACAGAACATTTCCGCTTGCTTTAAGGGAAGTATGTCATAGTGCCATCACCCATAAAAGGGATTGCACTAGTCCTCAAGGTTTATGACATCATCGGCTAGGCCACTTAATTGTTGAAGAAATTGCAACCATAGAAACTTTGTCATGCTTTATGTGGTCATTTATATGATGTTTTTTAAATGGAACGTAATTAAGGCACATTCACTTTCATATATGCTTAATAAGGCCTCTATGCATCACTTGGATGTTTGACGATCAAACTCAAGTCATCCATTATTATTTCTACAATCTTTTATCAGTAATTACAATCCGGAATTGATTTTATGCCTCCTATCAAGAGTACAGCTGCTGGCCAATTGCCTCAGCTTTCAGGTCCACAAACAGAACATTTCCACTTGCTTGAAGGGAAGTATGTCATAGTGTCATCACCCATAAAAGGGGTTGCACTAGTCCTCGAGGATTATGGCATGGTCGGCTAGGACAGCAGCTGTACTCTTGATAGGAGGCATAAAACAAATTCAGGATAGCAATTTCTGATAAAAAATTGTAGAAATAATAAAATAAAAAGGAGTTCATTATGGATCAAACTTCATATCTCTGAAATGACAACAATGCTGGAAAATAAGACTAGAAGCAATCAATAACAGGAGAAAGGTTCTCAATAACAGATCCAGTCAAAGCCACTCTCAACAACTGATGATGATCAGCCTTCCAGTCAAGAGGTAGAAACACTCCCAACGGTTGCTGATGATAAACCTTCCTGTCAAGAGGAGCATATCTACTCTAAGTGCCCAAATTGCCTCAGCTTTCATGTCCACAAACAGAACATTTCCACTTGCTTTAAGGGAAGTATGTCATAGTGCCATCACCCATAAAAGGGGTTACACTAGTCCTCAAGGTTTATGACATCATCGGCTAGGCCACTTAGTTCTTGAAGAAATTGCAACCATAGAAACTTTCTCATGCTTTAAGTGGACATTTATATGATGTTTTTTAAATGGAATGTAATTAAGGCACATTCACTTTCATATATGCTTAATAAGGCCTCTATGCATCACTTGGATGCTTGACGATCAAACTCAAGTCATCCATTATTATTTCTACAATCTTTTATCAGTAATTACAATCCAGAATTGGTTTTATTCCTCCTATCAAGAGTACAGCTGCTGGACAATGGCCTCAGCTTTCAGGTCCACAAACAGAACATTTCCACTTGCTTTAAGGGAAGTATTTCATAGTGCCATCACCCATAAAAGGGGTTGCACTAGTCCTCAAGGATTATGGCATCGTCGTCTAGGACAGCAGTTGTACTCTTGATAGGAGGCATAAAAAAAATTCCGGATTGCAATTTCTGATAAAAAATTGTAGAAATAATAAAATAAAAAGGAGTTCATTATATATCAAACTTCATATCTCTGAAATGACAACAATGCTGGAAAATAAGACTAGAAGCACTCAATAATAGGAGAAAGGTTCTCTAATTTCAGAACAGAAACATGACATCTTCAAAAAAAATATTGCTGGTAAAAAACTTGTCGTTCCTTTGAGACGTTTCTTCGAGATGCTGACGGTCTTGCAAACAATATTCATGTCTACGTCAGCTTTCTTGCAAACAATGTTCGCAAATCGCCGACCAATGCCACTGATGGAGGTGAAGGAGAAGAACATTGTTTGCAAGACCCCGACAGTCTTGCAAACAATGTTCATGTCTATGTCCACCTTTTTGCAAATCATGTTTGTAGGCCGATACCTTTTATAGATGTGAGAGCGAACATTATTTTCTTTTTACCATCAACATTCGTGTTTAGAACTCGGAGAATGTGCTGAAAATCCTCGTTCTTCATGTGAGATGATTGCTCGATTTCTGCTGCCAGGGATGTCTTTCGTGCCCTCCATGAGAGATGATTGCTCGATTTCTGCTGCGAGGGATTTGTCTTCCGTGCCCGATCCACGACTTGTGAATAGCGATGGGTGGAGGCTAGTGGGTGAAGACTCAAGCAAAGAATAGGTCGAAGGAGAAAGGAGAAGAAGAAATATTTTGGGAGAAGGAGAAGCACGGGAGGATCGCGGTGGGTGGAGGACGTCTGGTTATTTTCAGCGTGGAGGTGGCAGTCACGGCTCTGTGAAGAAGTTGCTGAGCCTTCGGTTATATTTAATGAGTAGGAAATGGAGGATGGTAGATATGAATATAAAGCCACGGAATGGACAAGACGAGGGACTGGGATCCTCTCCAGTTGGAGCGAACTAGAGGGGATCCAGTTCACGGTGGGGATCATTTCCCCCCGCATCTGATGGTGAAAAAGAGGGAGTAGCAAGCGAGTGGACCCCGCAAAATGGGCCCCGCGAGTGGACTCGCTAGTGGAGTCCCGCCGTCAGATGTGGGGGGAAATGATCCCCGCCAAGAACTGGATCCCCTCCAGTTCGCTCCAACTGGAGAGGATCCGGTTCCCAAGACGAGGGAGGGGATGGAGGGAACATTGCTCGAGGGGAGGGGATGAGATTCGGTGATGGGAGGAGACAAGGCAGCTGACCCGATGACAGCTTTATTTTATTATTTCTACAATTTTTTATCCGGATTAGCTGGGACCAAATCAATCAACAGTCACCTGAACCATTATAATATGGTGATTGTTATTAACATACAGTTTTGGCTAGTCGCCCACTCTAAGTGGGGTGAGGTCCTTCCAGAGAGAATCCATAAGTGGCCATTGTTCTATATTAATGAGAATCCAACCCAAGAGTATCCAAACTAAATTTATGTAAAAAGGATACAGATTATATGATCCAATTTCGCAAAAAGTTCACGTCTCAAGAGATGTAACCTTCAATGAACATTGCACATGGGACTGGGATACAAATCAACCAAATGTAGAGGATCAGATCCAGTCAAAGCCACTCTCAACAACTGAAGATGATCAGCCTTCCAGTCAAGAGGTAGAAACACTCCCAACGGTTGCTGATGATAAACCTTCCTGTCAAGAGGAGCACATCTACTCTTACCAATGCCCAAATTGCCTCAGCTTTAATGTCCACAAAAAGAACATTTCCACTTGCTTGAAGGGAAGTATGTCATAGTGACATCACCCATAAAAGGGGTCGCACTAGTCCTCAAAGATTATGGCATTGTCGGCTAGGACAGCAGCTGTACTCGTGATAGAAGGCATAAAACAAATTCAGGATTGCAATTTCTGATAAAAAATTGTAGAAATAATAAAATAAAAAGGAGTTCGTTATGGATCAAACTTCATATCTCTGAAATGACAACATTGCTGGAAAATAAGACTAGAAGCACTCAATAACAGGGGAAAGGTTCTCAATAACAGATCCAGTCAAAGCCACTCTCAACAACTGATGATGATCAGCCTTCCAGTCAAGAGGTAGAAACACTCCCAACGGTTGCTGATGATAAACCTTCCTGTCAAGAGGAGCACATCTACTCTTACCAATGCCCAAATTGCCTCAGCTTTCATGTCCACAAACAGAACATTTCCACTTGCTTTAAGGGAAGTATGTCATAGTGCCATCACCCATAAAAGGGATTGCACTAGTCCTCAAGGTTTATGACATCATCGGCTAGGCCACTTAATTGTTGAAGAAATTACAACCATAGAAACTTTGTCATGCTTTATGTGGTCATTTATATGATGTTTTTTAAATGGAACGTAATTAAGGCACATTCACTTTCATATATGCTTAATAAGACCTCTATGCATCACTTGGATGTTTGACGATCAAACTCAAGTCATCCATTATTATTTCTACAATCTTTTATCAGTAATTACAATCCGGAATTGGTTTTATGCCTCCTATCAAGAGTACAGCTGCTGGCCAATTGCCTCAGCTTTCAGGTTCACAAACAGAACATTTCCACTTGCTTGAAGGGAAGTATGTCATAGTGTCATCACCCATAAAAGGGGTTGCACTAGTCCTCAAGGATTATGGCATGGTCGGCTAGGACAGCAGTTGTACTCTTGATAGGAGGCATAAAACAAATTCAGGATAGCAATTTCTGATAAACAATTGTAGAAATAATAAAATAAAAAGGAGTTCATTATGGATCAAACTTCATATCTCTGAAATGACAACAATGCTGGAAAATAAGACTAGAAGCAATCAATAAGAGGAGAAAGGTTCTCAATAACAGATCCAGTCAAAGCCACTCTCAACAACTGATGATGATCAGCCTTCCAGTCAAGAGGTAGAAACACTCCCAATGGTTGCTGATGATAAACCTTCCTGTCAAGAGGAGCATATCTACTCTAAGTGCCCAAATTGCCTCAGCTTTCATGTCCACAAACAGAACATTTCCACTTGCTTTAAGGGAAGTATGTCATAGTGCCATCACCCATAAAAGGGGTTGCACTAGTCCTCAAGGTTTATGACATCATCGGCTAGGCCACTTAGTTCTTGAAGAAATTGCAACCATAGAAACTTTCTCATGCTTTAAGTGGTCATTTATATGATGTTTTTTAAATGGAACGTAATTAAGGCACATTCACTTTCATATATGCTTAATAAGGCCTCTATGCATCACTTGGATGCTTGACGATCAAACTCAAGTCATCCATTATTATTTCTACAATCTTTTATCAGTAATTACAATCCAGAATTGGTTTTATGCCTCCTATCAAGAGTACAGCTGCTGGACAATTGCCTCAGCTTTCAGGTCCACAAACAGAACATTTCCACTTGCTTTAAGGGAAGTATGTCATAGTGCCATCACCCATAAAAGGGGTTGCACTAGTCCTCAAGGATTATGGCATCGTCGGCTAAGACAGCAGTTGTACTCTTGATATGAGGCATAAAAAAAATTCCGGATTGCAATTTCTGATAAAAAATTGTAGAAATAATAAAATAAAAAGGAGTTCATTATGGATCAAACTTCATATCTCTGAAATGACAACAATGCTGGAAAATAAGACTAGAAGCACTCTATAACAGGAGAAAGGTTCTCTAATTTCAGAACAGAAACATGACATCTTCAAAAAAAATATTGCTGGTAAAAAACTTGTCGTTCCTTTGAGGCGTTTCTTCGAGATGCTGACGGTCTTGCAAACAATATTCATGTCTACGTCAGCTTTCTTGCAAACAATGTTCGCAAATCGCCGGCCAATGCCACTGATGGAGGTGAAGGAGAAGAACATTGTTTGCAAGACCCCGACAGTCTTGCAAACAATGTTCATCTCTATGTCCGCCTTTTTGCAAATCATGTTTGCAGGCCGATACCTTTTATAGATGTGAGAGCGAACATTATTTTCTTTTTACCATCAACATTCGTGTTTAGAACTCGGAGAATGTGTTGAAAATCTTCGTTCTTCATGTGAGATGATTGCTCGATTTCTGCTGCCAGGGATGTCTTCCGTGCCCTCCATGAGAGATGATTGCTCGATTTCTGCTGCGAGGGATTTGTCTTCCGTGCCCGATCCACGACTTGTGAATAGCGATGGGTGGAGGCTAGTGGGTGAAGACTCAAGCAAAGAATAGGTCGAAGGAGAAAGGAGAAGAAATATTTTGGGAGAAGGAGAAGCACGGGAGGATCGTTGTGGGTGGAGGCCATCTGGTTATTTTCAGCGTAGAGGTGGCAGCCACGGCTATGTGAAGAAGTTGCTGAGCCTTTGGTTATATTTATTGAGTAGGAAATGGAGGATGGTAGATATGGATATAAAGCCACGGAATGGACAAGACGAGGGAGGGATGGAGGGAACACTGCTCGAGGGGAGGGGATGAGATTCGGTAATGGGAAGAGACAAGGCAGCTGACCCGATGACAGCTTAATTTATTATTTTTACACTTTTTTATCCGGATTAGCTGGGACCAAATCAATCAACAGTCAACTGAACCATTATAATATGGTGATTGTTATTAACATACAGTTTTGGCTAGTCGCCCACTCTAAGTGAGGTCCTTCCATAGGGGTCCGGGGGGTGTGCTGTACGGGATTTGCACAGTACGGTGCAGTGCGGCATCGTGTGGCTGCGAGTGCATCAGATCTCGTGCGGAGATACGTGCACATCTTTAAGATGTGTGCGCACGAGTTCTGATGCACTCGCAGCCACACGATCCCGCACTGCACGGTGCTCGCACAGCACTCCCCCGGGACCCCTTCCAGAGAGAATCCATAAGTGGTCATTATTCTATATTAATGAGAATCCAACTCAAGAGTATCCAAACTAAATTTATGTAAAAAGGATACAGATTATATGATCCAATTTCGCAAAACGTTCACGTCTCAAGAGATGTAACCTTCAATGAACATTGCACATGGGACTGGGATAAAAATCAACCAAATGTAGAGGATCAGATCCAGTCAAAGTCACTCTCAACAACTGATGATGATCAGCCTTCCAATCAAGAGGAAGAAACACTCCCAACTGTTGCTGATGATAAACCTTCCTGTCAAAAGGAGCACATCTACTCTTACCAATGCCCAAATTGCCCCAGCTTTCATGTCCACAAACTGAACATTTCCACTGGCTTTAAGGGAAGTATGTCATACTGCCATCACCCATAAAAGGGGTTGCACTAGTCCTCAAGGTTTATGACATCATCGGCTAGGCCACTTAGTTGTTGAAGAAATTGCAACAATAGAAACTCTCATGCTTTAAGTGGTCATTTATATGATGTTTTTTAAATGGAACGTAATTAACGCACATTCACTTTCATATATGCTTAATAAGGCCTCTATGCATCACTTGGATGCTTGACGATCAAACTCAAGTCATCCATTATTATTTCTAGAATCTTTTATCAGTAATTACAATCCGGAATTGGTTTTATGCCTCCTATAAAGAGTACAGCTGCTGGCCAATTGCCTCAGCTTTCAGGTCCACAAACAGAACATTTCCACTTGCTTGAAGGGAAGTATGTCATAGTGTCATCACCCATAAAAGGGGTTGCACTAGTCATCAAGGATTATGGCATGGTCGGCTAGGACAGCAGCTGTACTCTTGATAGGAGGCATAAAACAAATTCAGGATAGCAATTTCTGATAAAAAATTGTAGAAATAATAAAATAAAAAAGAGTTCATTATGGATCAAACTTCATATCTCTGAAATGACAACAATGCTGGAAAATAAGACTAGAAGCAATCAATAACAGGAGAAAGGTTCTCAATAATAGATCCAGTCAAAGCCACTCTCAACAACTGATGATGATCAGCCTTCCAGTCAAGAGGTAGAAACACTCCCAACGGTTGCTGATGATAAACCTTCCTGTCAAGAGGAGCATATCTACTCTAAGTGCCCAAATTGCCTCAGCTTTCATGTCCACAAACAGAACATTTCCACTTGCTTTAAGGGATGTATGTCATAGTGCCATCACCCATAAAAGGGGTTTCACTAGTCCTCAAGGTTTATGACATCATCGGCTAGTGCCATCACCCATAAAAGGGGTCGCTCCGACTCAGAAGGAGAATGCCCCCCATTTACTGGGAAGGTAAAAGCTCACACCCCTCTCTCCGACTCTGAATCTGATCCTGAGTCTCAGGATGATGACCCTGAGGATAGCCCTTCGGCCCGTGAAGCGGAGCTCCTCGAGAAGTGTGAGCTTCTGCTCAGCACTTTCGAGGAGTGTCATAAGAGATTGAAGGCTGAGAAAAAGGAAGTGAAATTCCTTAAGGGTGAGAGTGTCTCCCTAAGGGAAGAGATCACCAGTTTGATCTCTCTCCGACAGGAGCACCTAGACCTGACTTCAAAGCATTCAGAGTCTCTTAAGCTCCTTGATCGTAAGCAGGAGGAAGTCGACAAGTTGGAAGAACAACTTGCGGCAGAAAGGAAGATCGTCAAGAGCTTCTCTATGCCAAAAATAGTTCTTCCATTAGTTGATACCTCCTCTACTCAGGCCAAAGGAGCTGGCTTGGGAGACAACAACTCGCCAGCATGGCCGCCTCGCACCTCGTCAGCAAGACGAACATAGTCTCGCTGCAGCGCCTCGTTGACCTCCTACACCTCGCGCAGGCCGCGCACGAGCTTCTTGAAGAGTTTGATCCCTCTCCTCGTCAACTCGTTACTTTCCAGTTCAGTGCTCAGGTAGGAGTCCAACGAGCTAGGGGAGGGGAGTGGAGAATAATGAGATGATCGCGAAGACTCCTTGGCCGTGGATTGGTTGGGGGGACCTGCGAACACAGAAACATCAATGAAGAGGAGCAGCCCTAAAAGAGCACATAATAGTAATCTAAAGCCAACCATACCTGATGAGCTCGGCAAGTCCAGGGAAGCACGGGGAGGGACGAATCTCAAGTCCTTCCCGCGGCCTGGGCGGCGCATTCCCGGCGAGAGGAGGTCGAATCCCGGGATGGGAATGGCCTCCACGACTATCCCCATGGTCACGACAGGTTGCTGGGGAGTAGAAGCGCGTACTGGAGAGCTCGGCCTCTGCGAGCCCAGCCCCAATGTCCCGAAGGGAGGCGACGGATCCCGGGGGCGATTTTCCGGAGTTCTAAACTACGAGTCCCCAACTATGTCTTTGGCTCGCGGGGTGGGGTCTCGCGGCGTGACGCCTCCGCCGTCGTCCAACTGGCTGTCTGGGCCGTCGCTGACATCGACAATGTTTTTGCCCATGTCATGGGCAGACAGATTTGAGAAGTCGGCGCCATACTCCAGGATTGTCGCCAGGTCAGCGAGGATGGGTTCGACTGCCGGAGGAAACAGTTTCGCCCTCTTGGCGGAGTCGGGCTCGGCCGAGCCACTCTGCGGGACAGTATGTTTTTTGTCCTCATGAATAGTGGAATTTGCAAAAAATACCTTGATTAAACTTTAGGGATGAATATAGTTTTATATATATATATATATATATATATATATATATATATATATATATATATATATATATATATATATATATATCTTTGAACATGGAAATTGCGAGCTCAAACGGAGGCCTAATCGCGCGCCGAATTAAACGAAATTTGCACCGTAGGCGAATACTGGCGCTACGGATCCAACGACGAAGACGAAACCAAATCCGACGTGCCAATCTCGAGTTATACACTCCTAAAGTCTATGACAGAAGTGAATGACACAAAACTTCAAACGCGCGTCGTGACTCCAAAAATGCTCGGGTCGCGACGAAACTTGACGAACAAGTTCAAAATCACAAAACTTAACTTACCAACTTGAAAACTTTCAGTTTCGACGAAAATCCCAAAATCTGGTCAATCAGACCTAACAGACGCGAAAACGCACTAACGGTGCAGCGCCGACAACACGACGTAAAAAGTGTAACGCCCTAACGTCATAAATATAACGATAATAAATCAAACAAAATCATCGAAAAAAATTGGGGGCGTTACAGCCTTGGTTCAAGAGGAACAACCGGGTCGCAAAATGTAACACCTCCCTGCAATGACCGTATAATATGGGTCCGGCCGGGGCCCCACAACATACATACGCCACAACTTTAGTATTATAAGATGATATAACTACCCAAACTCAAAACTCATAAGCAAAACACAGCGGAAACATCAACCAAGACTAGAAGTACTCTTGATAGGAGGCATAAAACAAATTCATGATTACAATTTTTTATCAAAAATTGTAGAAATAATAAAATAAAAAGGAGTTCATTATGGATCAAACTTCATATCTCTGAAATGACAACAATGCTGGAAAATAAGACTAGAAGCACTCAATAACAGGAGAAAGGTTCTCTAATTTCAGAACAGAAACATGACATCTTCGAAAAAATTATTGCTGGTAAAAAACTTGTCGTTTCTTTGAGACGTTTCTTCGAGACGCTGACGGTCTTGCAAACAATATTCATGTCTACGTCAGCTTTCTTGCAAACAATGTTCGCAAATCGGCGGCCAATGCCGGTGATGGAGGTGAAGGAGAAGAACATTGTTTGCAATACCGTCGGTGTCTCGAAAAAACAATAATTTTTTTACCGGCAATATTTTTTTTCGAAGAGGTCATGTTTCTAATTTCAAACAGAAACATGTCATCTTTGAAAAAAAAAGCTAGTAAAAAGCTTGTCACTTTTTTGAGACGCCGACGATCTTGCAAACAATGTTCATGTCCACATCTGCCTTTTTTGCAAACCATGTTCGCAGGCCGATACCTTTTATAGATGTGAGAGCGAACATGATCTTCTTTTTACCATCTACATTGGTGTTTAGAGCACGAAAAATGATTATTTCTACAATTTTTTATCCGAAATTGCAATCCGGGATTGGTTTTATGCCTCCTATCAAGAGTACAGCTGCTATCCACTGTGGGTGAAAGCTGGAAATGACCACTCAGGGGGCTGAGAGGGGCTGGGCAGAATCACAAAATATAAGTGCCTATGGATGAATATATAAGTTATTTATATTAGACATTGGTACGAGCAATAGTTGCTGCTAGATAACCGTATTTATGGACAATGTTTGCTGCACTAGATAGACATTTTTTATGGATGACTGCTTTATTTTATTATTTCTAAATTTTTTTTATCTGAAATTGCAATCCGGAATTGGTTTTATGCCTCCTATCAAGAGTACAGCTGCCGGCCACTGTAGGAGAAAGCTGGAAATGACCACTCAGGGAGACTGAGAATGGCTGGCCTGCTGCCGGACAGCAGCAGTTCAAGTATAAACAGCAGCTTCATGGATTTCTAGACTGCTGGAAATGGTTCCATCTGTATGGACAGTGTTTGCTGCACTAGATAGACATTTTTTATGGATGACTGCTTTATTTTATTATTTCTACAATTTTTTATCCGAAATTGCAATCCGGAATTTGTTTTATGCCTCCTATCAAGAGTACAGCTGCTGGCTGCTGTAGGAGAGCTGGAAATGACCACTCAGGGGTCTGAGAGGGGCTGACCAGCTGCCGTACAGCAGCAGTTCAAGTATAAACAGTAGATTCATGGATTTTCATTTTCCCCAATCAAGCTAGCGTTTGTTTCATTGCTTCAACATCTAAGTGTCCTAGCCGATGATGCCATAATCCTTGAGGACTAGTGCAACCCCTTTTATGGGTGATGGCACTATGACATACTTCCATTAAAGCAAGTGGAAATGTTCTCTTTGTGGACATGAAAGCTGAGGCAATTGGACAGCAGCTGTATTCTTGATAGGAGGCATAAAACCAATTCCTGATTGCAATTTCGGATAAAAAATTGTAGAAATAATAATGGATGACTTGGGTTTGATCGTCAAGCATCCAAGTGATGCATAGATGCCTTATTAAGCATATATGAAAGTGAATGTTCCACGGAATGGACGACTTGGGTTTGATCGTCAAGCATCCAAGTGATGCGTAGAAATAATAATGCCTTATATTTAATGAGTAGGAAATGGAGGATGGTAGATATGGATATAAAGCCACGGAATGGACAAGACGACGGAGGGGATGGAGGGAACACTGCTCGAGGGGAGGGGATGAGATTCGGTGATGGGAGGAGACAAGGCAGCTGACCCGATGACAGCTTTATTTTATTATTTCTACAATTTTTTATCCGGATTAGCTGGGACCAAATCAATCAACAGTCAACTGAACCATTATAATATGGTGATTGTTATTAATATACAGTTTTGGCTAGTCGCCCACTCTAAGTGAGGTCTCAAGAGATGTAACCTTCAATGAACATTGCACATGGGACTGGGATAAAAATCAACCAAATGTAGAGGATCAGATCCAGTCAAAGTCACTCTCAACAACTGATGATGGTCAGCCTTCCAGTCAAGAGGAAGAAACACTCCCAACGGTTGCTGATGATAAACCTTCCTGTCAAAAGGAGCACATCTACTCTTACCAATGCCCAAATTGCCCCAGCTTTCATGTCCCCAAATTGAACATTTCCACTTGCTTTAAGGGTGGCTTTGACTGGATCTGATCCTCTACATTTCATTGATTTTTATCCCAGTCCCATGTGCAATGTTTATTGAAGGTTACATCTCTTGGGACGTGAATATTTTGCGAAATTGGATCATATAATCCGTATCCTTTTTACATAAATTTAGTTTGGATACTCTTGGGTTGGATTCTATTTAATATAGAACAGCCACTTATGGATACTCGGGTTGGATTCTCTTGGGTTACCTCTTTGATGCTTATATTAGACATTCGTACGAGCAATAATTGCTGCTAGATAACAGTATTTATGGACAATGTTTGCTGCACTAGATAGACATTTTTTATGGATGACTGTTCATAAATTTGAACTGCTGCTGCTGTCCGGCAAGGGCCCACCGTGATTTGTTAGAAATTTATATTGAGCTATGAGATTTGATCTACTCTACTATGTAACTTCTTATAAAAGTGCATACAATGTCTATCTATATTACTTGTCTAATGGATGTAAATCCGGATCGTGGAATCGTTAGGATCGCGATCTGAATTGTGGAATCGTTAGGATCGCGATCCTTGGCCATGTAAAACAATGTATAAATTTATATTGAGCTATGGGATTTGATCACTCATAGTTTCTTCTTCTGCTGCTGCTGCTGTCCACAAACAGAACATTTCCACTTGCTTTATGGGAAGTATGTCATAGTGCCATCCATACAGCTGGAACCATTTCCAGCAGTATTGAAATCCATGAAGCTGCTGTTTATATTTGAACTGCTGCTGTCCGGCAGCTGGCCTGCCCCTCGCAGCCCTGAGTTTGATCAGGGCCGGGCACCAAGTAGTATTTTTTTAAACTAAACCACATCCCAATTTTGCTTTCTTTTGATGTAATCCGAATTACATCCGAATGTCAGAATATATTGTATTTTCCCTCATACAGGTTGGAGAGTGCCCTATTTTTGGTTATTTTGCTTGACGATCAAACCCAAGTCATCCATTATTATTTCTACAATTTTTTATCCGAAATTGCAATCCGGAATTGGTTTTATGCCTCCTATCAAGAGTACAGCTGCTGTCCGCTGTGGGTGAAAGCTGGAAATGACCACTCAGGGGGCTGAGAGGGGCTGGGCCAGCTGTGAAGAATCTTGGCAATACTATGATTCCTTGTACACGGCCTCAAATTACAACAAGCTTCAGATAGTGGTATGTTCTTTTTATTAGATAGAAACTACAATATATCATTAGTCTCTTCATATATTCACATAGTGGTATGTTCTCATTTATTAATGAGAATTCAACCCAAGAGTATCTAAACTAAATTTATGTAAAAAGGATACAGATTATATGATCCAATTTCACAAAAAGTTCTCGCCTCAAGAGATGTAACCTTCAATGAACATTGCACATGGGACTCGGATAAAAATCAACCAAATGTAGAGGATCAAATCCAGTCAAAGCCACTCTCAACATCTGATGATGATCATCCTTCCAGTCAAGAGGAAGAAACACTCCCAACGGTTGCTGATGATAAACCTTCCTGTCAAGAGGAGCACATCTACTCTTACCAATGCCAGTATTTCTTCTAGATTTATTTCGTCTTTTTTAACCGAGGGTATAGCAGGTTCGTTTATATCTTTCACTCCAACTAGAACACAATATGTCCTTATAAGCATATATGAAAGTGAATGTGCCGTAATTACGTTCCATCAGTTGTCGGAGAGCTCCTTCAACAACTTTTAATCTTGTTCAGTTAAACCCAAAATTTCTTGGTTCATTCACTGTAATATGTTTATAGAACTTATTGGCTTCTCCCTTCCAAACAATGTAGAGATGAGATATTGAGCTATGGGATTTGATCACACATAGGTTATTATGATATACTCTCCCTCTTGTTTCTATTCTTATCTCTATTCTTTTCTTCTACTCTACTATGTTACTTCTTATATTTATATTATGGAGGACTTGAAGTTGACCATCAAGCATCCAAAATGACAAATAGAGCATACATTAAAATAAAAGTGCATATGGAGGAATATTGAAATTATTTATATTTCTTATTAAGCATATATGAAAGTGAACGTGCCTTCTTAGCAATGTTCGTCTTCGTTTGGCGCAACTTATAAACATATTACAGTGAATGAACCAAGAAAATTTGGGTTTAACTGAATAAGATTGAAAAGTTGTTGAAGGAGCTCTGGAATGTAATTAAGGCACATTCACTTTCATATATGCTTAATAAGGCCTCTATGCATCACTTGGATGTTTGACGATCAAACCCAAGTCATCCATTATTATTTCTACATTTTTTTATCCGAAATTGCAATCCGAAATTGGTTTTATGCCTCCTATCAAGAGTACAGCTGCTGTCCGCTGTGGGTGAAAGCTGGAAATGACCACTCAGGGGGCTGAGAGGGGCTGGGCAGAATCACAAAATATAAGTGCCTATGGATGAATATATAAATTATTTATATTAGACATTGGTACGAGCAATAGTTGCTGCTAGATAACCGTATTTATGGACAATGTTTGCTGCACTAGATAGACATTTTTTATGGATGACTGCTTTATTTTATTATTTCTAAATTTTTTTAATCAGAAATTGCAATCCGGAATTGGTTTTATGCCTCCTATCAAGAGTACAGCTGCCGGCCACTGTAGGAGAAAGCTGGAAATGACCACTCAGGGAGACTGAGAATGGCTGGCCTGCTGCCGGACAGCAGCAGTTTAAGTATAAACAGCAGCTTCATGGATTTCTTGACTGCTGGAAATGGTTCCATCTGTATGGACAATGTTTGTTGCACTAGATAGACATTTTTTATGGATGACTGCTTTATTTTATTATTTCTACAATTTTTTATCCGAAATTGCAATCCGGAATTTGTTTTATGCCTCCTATCAAGAGTACAACTGCTGGCTGCTGTAGGAGAGCTGGAAATGACCACTCAGGGGTCTGAGAGGGGCTGACCAGCTGCCGTACAACAACAGTTCAAGTATAAACAGCAGATTCATGGATTTTCATTTTCCCCAATCAAGCTAGCGTTTGTTTCATTGCTTCAACATCTAAGTGTCCTAGCCGATGATGCCATAATCCTTGAGGACTAGTGCAACCCCTTTTATGGGTGATGGCACTATGACATACTTCCATTAAAGCAAGTGGAAATGTTCTGTTTGTGGACATGAAAGCTGAGGCAATTGGACAGCAGCTGTATTCTTGATAGGAGGCATAAAACCAATTCCTGATTGCAATTTCGGATAAAAAATTGTAGAAATAATAATGGATGACTTGGGTTTGATCGTCAAGCATCCAAGTGATGCATAGATGCCTTATTAAGCATATATGAAAGTGAATGTTCCATAAAAAATGTCTATCTAGTGCAGCAAACATTGTCCATAAATACGGTTATCTAGCAACAACTATCTAGTGCAGCAAACATTGTCCATATACACTTTTTTTATGTAGGCTCTATTAATCATATTGAATGTGCCTTAAGTACGTTTCATCAACTGCTGGAGAGTTCCTTCAACAACTTTTCAATCATGTTCAGTTAAACTTAAAATTTCTTGGTTCATTCACTGTAATATGTTTATAGAACTTATCGGCTTACTTCTCCCTTCAAAATAATATAGAAATTAGATACTGAGCTATGAGATTTGATCACCCATAGGTTATTATGATATACTCTCCCACTTGTTTCTATTTTCTTTATGGATGACTTCTTTATTTTATTATTTCTACAATTTTCTATCCGAAATTGCAGAAATCATTGTTCGCGATGAGAGGCCAAAATAAGCATGTCCAGAAAACTAAGTAGTGCTATAGATCAGCTTCCAAGAGCTTCCAGGGTTCCTGTCGACCTTCATAGTGCAACTGCCAGCAACCTGGAACCATTTCCAGCAGTCTAGAAATCCATGAAGCTGCCGTTTATACTTGAACTGCAGCTGTTCGAGTATTTTCTTCTACTCTCCCTCTTGTTTCTATTCTTATTTCTATTATTTTCTTCTACTCTACTATGTTACTTCTTGTATTTATATTATGGATGACTTGGAGTTGACCACCAAGCATTCAAAATGATTAATAGAGCCTACATGAAAATAAAATGCATATGGATGAATATAAAAATTATGGATGACTTGGGTTTGATCGCCAAGCATCCAAGTGATGGATAGAGGCCTTATTAAGCATATATTAAAGTGAATGTGCCTTAATTATGTTCCATTTAAAAAATATTGCTGATTGTTTATCCGATCATTTACCAATCAGATAAGGGAATAAATCCTAGGTCATATGCATACCAATCTGTTCCCCTGAGCTCCACAGCGCCGTTCTTCTCACCGAAATATCGTCGTTTGCTTGAACTACATCCTCCCGATAATTTTTCTCGCCCGACCTCTCGCGCCCGTTCTCCACGAGCTCTTCGGCACTCAGCAGCTTCTTCTCCCGGAGTATCTTCGGTGGCTGTCCTAAACTCTTCTTCCATTTTCTTGCAAGATAATTGTAAGATGTTTTTTCTTACTCTAAATTTTGATTTTTCTTGATCTTGAATTTTGTGGGAAACACAAATTGTCTTTGAGGCAATGATCACACATTACACGGCACACACTCAACACACAACACTCACACACAGCACTCACATTGCACATACACAACACTCCATATGCACTTTATTTTCATGTAGGCTCTATTAATCATTTTGTATGAGAGTGGCTTTGACTTGATCTGATCCTCTACATTTGACTTGATTTTTATCCCAGTCCCATGTGCAATGTTCATTTTGTTAATCAAGCTAGCGTTTGTTTCATTGCTTCAACATCTAAGTGTCCTAGCCGATGATGCCATAATCCTTAAGGACTAGTGCAACCCCTTTTATGGGTGATGGCACTATGACATACTTCCCTTAAAGCAAGTGGAAATGTTCTGTTTGTGGACATGAAAGCTGAGGCAATTGGCCAACAGCTGTACTCTTGATAGGAGGCATTAAACCAATTCTGGTTTGCAATTTTGGATAAAAAATTGTAGAAATAATAATGGATGACTTGGGTTTGATCGTCAAGCATCCAAGTGATGCATAAAGGCCTTATTAAGCATATATGAAAGTGAATGTGCCTTAATTACATTCCATTTAAAAAATATCATATAAATGACCACATAAAGCATGAGAAAGTTTCTATGGTTGCAATTTCTTCAACATCTAAGTGGCCTCGCCGATGATACCATAATCCTTGAGGACTAGTGCAATCCCTTTTATGGGTCATGGCACTATGACATACTTCCCTTAAAGCAAGTGGAAATGTGGCGGCTTCTTCTCCCAGTGTATCTTCGACCTCTTCTTCCATTTTCTTGCAAGATAATTGTAAGATGTTTTTTCTTACTCTAAATTTATGTATTATAAATTTTTTTTATTCAAAATAAATCCGATTGGATAGCTGTTGGCATCTACTAATCGTATCCCCGATCACGTTTTCTGTTTCCGGCGATCGGATAGCTGATTGTTTAATCGTATCCCCTGAAATATAATTAATGCATGTACGGGTTTTGAGAGCTATGGTTGATGATGTACAAGAAAAATATCCTCGTACAAAAAAAGAGCCTCATACAAAGAGGAAAATTATGCCATCTTCTCATTCATCGTCCTCCAGCACTGACTTTCTAGTCAAAAAAAAACTAAAAGATATCTAAAGAAAGTTTTAAAAAATGTACATGAGAAATTTGATCTTTTAATAAAAAAAATTGATTCTTCTCATCCTACTCCGGCTCCGTTTGATACTACTCCTACTTCCGAGCATTTTCTTTCTCCTCCCATTTCACCATCAAAGGCACAAATCCCTCTGCATTATAGTACTGCCCCAGATGGTTGCATTATTAAAGATGTGAATCCCCAAAAAAGTAGAAGTGTTAATATTTTTATAAGTTTTTTATTCTCAAGTTATTTGATTATAAGTTTCAAATAAATATTATCTTCTGAAATATTTTTTTAATATAGAAACATTAAAGACAAAATCAATCGGAATGTTTGGAAAGAGAATATGTTGAGAGTGTTTTAAAAAGATATGAGAACAAGTACTTATCTTATTTCCTTCAAAATCATTTATATGAAACTCAATCTGATATTTTGTTACATGTTGCAAAAATTTATTGATTTTCGAGAATGACAATTGTGCAATAACCCCATGTTTAATGTATGATCTCTTGGGGGAGGAATGAATAAGTAATGATCATATTACTTATTATTACCAAGTACTATCAAATAAAAGAATTAGAGATCCAAGTTCATGGAAGACTAGTTTATATATAGATCCAGTTTTTTCGGTAAATGAATTCTTCTCTTGTTTCATTTCTTTATATTATATTTCAAATTTTGCACCAAAAATGTACAGCTAATATGTATTATGTTGTAGGCTGCTTTAAAATACAAAATGAATACTACTGGATTTGTTAAGCATATCACATCAAAAGTTGTCCAATCATCAAATATAATTCTAATGCCAATTAATGTTAATAATAATCATTAGATTTTGCTTGTTGGTGATATATGCCCAAAGACATGGACTATATATGACTCCTTAAGATCACGCTATGCTTTGAAAGAAAGTAAAATGATGGTATAAGTTTATTTATTTATTTCTCAAAAAATTATATATTTGGTTACTAAAATAGGTGTCTTTAATATTGTAGATTACGTCACTAAAGAATGATGTTGGTGATTCATTTAATGAAGATATTACAGATTGACCGATTAAGAAGGAGAATACCCCTAAACAACATAATGACAATGATTGTGGTGTATTTGTAATGAAGTTTATGGAGGAGTGCTTGAGATTAGATGAGACTGATTGGAATAATTATAACAAATGGCATCTAGAAATGCAAAATTTTAGATGAGAAATTGCATGACTTTTTGCATGTAGCATTCAATAAAAGTGGGTAAATGTAATGGATTATAATTGTATATATTCAAACATTAAGGTAAATGTAATGTTCGGCTTCGTTTGGCGCAACTCATTTGCTCACACCGCGCAAGTTATTTGTTCTGATGTGTTTGAACAAAAACGTCAATTGTCATACCAAACATTTTATGCTCAAAACTAGTTTCTTTTCTTGATAACGGTAGTAACATTTGTCATACCAAACATACATTCTCTGACAATGATGTTTTTGTCCAAACTCACCGGAGAAAATAAGCCGCGCCAAGAAATCACGCCTTGGTGTTGGTTTTGGCATTTCCTTGAGTTGTTCTCTGCAGTTTGAACTACAATGCAAAACTGCATTGTCGTTCTTCAGTGCAATGCAAAACTGCAGTGCATCTGCAGCGCAGGACTGCAATTCAAGTGCATTACAGTGCAGGAATTTGGTACATAATAGCACTGCAGTTCGTCCGATTTGTAAGTGAAAATGAATTGTTTCTTTTTGATCTTATTTCCTCATATTTGTGGGTGTTTGACAAAGTTGCTTTCTCTCCCTTTCTTTATTCTCTCAGCTGCCAGCCACCTGGAACCATTTCCAGCAGTCTAGAAATCCATGAAGCAGTTGTTTATACGTGAACTGCTGCTGTCTGGCAGACGGCCAACCCCTCTCATCCCCTGAGTGGTCATTTCCAGCTTTCTCGTACAACCAGCAGGTGTACTATTAGAGAAACTTTGCATTTGTTTCATTGCTTCAACATCTAAGTGGCCTAGCCGATGATGCCATAATCCTTGAGGACTAGTGCAACCCCTTTTATGGGTAATGGCACTATGACATACTTCCCTTAAAGCAAATGGAAATGTTCTGTTTGTGGACATGAAAGCTGAGGCAATTTGGGCATCGGTAAAAGTAGTGCTCCTCTTGACAGAAAGGTTTATCATCAGCAACCGTTGGGAGTGTTTCTTCCTCTTGACTGGAAGGATGATCATCATCAGTTGTTGAGAGTGGCTTTGACTTGATCTGATCCTCTACATTTGGTTGATTTTTATCCCAGTCCCATGTGCAATGTTCATTGAAGGTTACATCTCTTGAGACGTGAACTTTTTGCAAAAATGGATCATATAATCTGTATCCTTTTTACATAAATTTAGTTTGGATACTCTTGGGTTGGATTCTCATTAATATAGAACAATGACCACTTATGGACTCTCTCTGGAAGGACCTCACTTAGATCTTCTTCAAAAAAATCTATTTGCACGCCCCAAAATATATGAAGAGACAAATGATATATTGTATTCAAGTATAAACAGCAGCTTCATGGATTTCTAGACTGCTGGAAATCCTCCATTGTTCTGTTGGTACGTTCAGTTTGGCCATCCGTTTGGGGATGAAAGGCCGTACTGAAAGTCAACTTCGTGCCCAACAGTCGGTGAACTAGCCTCCAATCATTTGACGTGAATCGCCCATCTCGATCACTGACGATGCTCCGAGGAACACCGTGAAGTCGCACAATCTGATCAACATATAACTTTGCCAAACATTCAACTGAATCATCCCGTCTGTTCGGGAGAAAATGTGCTACTTTCGTTAGCCAGTCAACAATTATCCAAATGGAATCATTTCCTCGCTGCGATCTCGGCAACCCGTGCACAAAATCCATGGAAATATCATCAAATTTCCACTCTGGGATCGGCAGTGATTTCAAGTAACCGCCCGGCTTTTGGCATTCCGCCTTCACCATCGCACATGTTCGGCATTTAGAGACATAAAGGGCAACATCTTTCTTGGGCCATGTGGTGAATGGAATACTCTTGTATGGCTCTTATCTTCACTGGATCCACTGCAATGCCCGCTCCACTCACCACATGGCCCAAAAATGCCACTGACGATAGCCAAAACTCGCACTTTGAGAACTTGGCATAGAGCTGATTTTGCCTCAACGTGTTCAACACCAACCGCAAGTGAATCTCCTGCTCAGCTTTGGACTTCGAGTACACCAGGATGTCATCAATGAACACTATCACAAACAGATCCAGGTACTCGCGAAAAATACGGTGCATCAGATCCATAAACACCGAGGGCGCATTGCACAGTCCAAATGGCATGACTGCGAACTCATAGTGCCCATAACGCGTGCCAAATGCGGTTTTGGGAATGTCACCTTCCCGAATTCGTAACTGGTAATAACCAGACTTCAGGTCCAACTTCGAATAGACGGTCGAGCCCACCAGCTGATCGAATAACTCATCAATTCGGGGTATAGGATACTTATTCTTCTCGGTCAGCTTATTCAGTTCACGGTAATCAATACACAACCGCAACCCACCATCTTTCTTCTTTACAAAAAGCACAGGCGCGCTCCAAGGTGACATACTTGGGCGGATATAACCTTGCTCTAGCATTTCTTGCAGTTGAACCTTCAATTCAGCCATCTCTTTTGGAGCAACGCGATATGGCGCGCGAGCCACAGGTTTCGCACCTGACACCAACTCAATTGTGAAGCCAATCTCTCGCTGGGGTGGTAGCCCAGGGAGATCCGCGGGAAACACATCTGTAAATTCTGCCACAATCGAAACCTCGCACAAAGTGGCCTTAGGCTCAACAGCCTGAATTAGTGCAAAGTAACACTCCGCACCCTTCCGAACAGCTTTGACTACCTGGAGTGCAGACATCAACGTCCCGCCCACTCCTCGCATACCCGCGAACTTGGTCTCCTATTCGGTATTCTGTCCCAACGTGATTTCTTTGGACTGGCAATCAATCATAGCATGCTGCTCCGCAAGCCAATCCATCCCAAAAATCACATCGAATTCCGATATTGGCAAAAAAAATGCAGTCAAATGAAAATCCTGACTTCCTAATTGAACTGCCACATCGCAAGCTTGATCCGCAAGCATCCAACAGCCATTCGGCAACACCACTCTGACGCTATCTGTCTTTGCACGACTGGGTATCCCAAGCCGCGTAATAAACTCACTAGACAGAAAAGAATGCGATGCACCTGTATCAAACAGTGCTCGCGTCAGCGTGTCCCGAATCATCACAAAGCCTATGACAACCATGTCACACACACAAACCGCAAACATAGGGGTACTAAGTAAAACAGACAAACAATCACATATGCAAAACTAAACTCATACCTGTGACCACGTCACTCTGCTTGATGGCCTCTTGCAGGCCAAGATTGTAGACCCGGGGTTGAGCCTGCGAGGTAGAGGAATCCACCACCGCCTTTCCTTTTTCCGCATAAGATACTCCAGCCTTCTTTTCACTCTTTGGCGGCATCCGACAATCTCGTGCAATATGCCCCATCCGGCCAAAATTGAAGCAGATACGAGTGTCTGGCTTGGAGGTCTCCCCTGATGTTGCTCCTGTTGCAACTGATGACGGAGCTTATCCACTAGGCTTGGACTTCTTGCCCCATCTCTTCTTCTAAAATGGTTTTCCCAATCGGGGCGCCTTCCACTCCGGTTGCGTCATAACCAACGCTCTCTTCCCTTGCACCCTTTTCATATCCTTTTCCAACGCGGTCGCAGTGTCAACCAACGCTTGGAAACCTTGGTTCACCAAACTTGACACAAGGAACCTCAACTCGTCCCTCAGTCCTTCATAGAACCGATTAGTCTTCCTCTGCTCATCAGCAAATATAGAACCCGCATACCGCCCCAAGCGAGTAAATTCGTGCAAGTAGGCGTCAACACTGCCATCACCTTGGGTTAACCTTTGGAATTCATTTTCCATGGCTATCCGCTGAGCCGCAGGAAGGTGCTTCGCTAGTAAGAGTCGGGAGAATTATTCCATCGATACTTGGGTTAACGGACGACCCGCCAAGTGGTGCAACTCCATCTCATCCCACCATAATCGAGCTTCTCCTTCAAGCAAAAAGGTAACTAAAGTAACTTTCTGATGCTCCGCCGTTCCTATTGTCGTCATCACTCGCTTGACGCGCGATAGCCAATCCTCATCCTACGTCGGAGTCCCCACTCCCGAGAATGTAGGCGGATGGAAACTCATAAACCGCGTTAGTTGCTTCTCAGCTGCTCGAGGAGCCATATCCACGACAGGTTCAGGTCTTGCCGCCACCTGTTCTGGCCTCACAGCCGCTTGTTCCTGCCTCAGTGGCTGGCCTTGGATCATGGTAAATAAGGCCTCCGCAACTAAACGCACATGTTCCGCAGACGGTGGAGGTGTAGGCACCACGGCTGGTGCCGTACTTTCATCAGAATGCTGGGACTCAGACGGCCCAGCCCCACTCCGTGTCACCTAAAGGTGGACAAGACACACACATTAGCGGTCGTACCCAAGCAATAAACACAAAAGCAGAACACACAGGTTCCTCAAACACACCAAGTTGCATTCCTATCATGGACATTCAGGAGTTCATTCGTAGACTTTGGTTTGCACAAACACGTGCTCGCCACCCCACAAAAGAAGTCGGCCACGACGTCGAGAGGGAAAGACCAAGACGACCGATACCACAAATGTAACAACTCCATCCGTTCATATGATATATTCTAGAAGGTCCGGCCGGGGCCCCATAGGATATATCACAAAACAGTCGGTGAAGGTACAGGATGATACCAGAGTCACGCATCGCACCTAACACAAAGCATTCTAGTGGAAGCCTAGACTACAACTTGAACTCCTCATGAATGTCCAAATATAAAACTCCACATTTTATAGACTATAGGAATGTCTTACAACAAGTCAAAAGAGTTGGCCTTATGGCCTTACATGGCTGTCAAACAGTGGCCTAAACAGATTGGCACGCAGGCCGGCCACAATAAAAGAAAACACACAACAACACAGATAGCCTTCGAGGGCTAACAACAGTAGCAGCAACACCAGCAGGAACATCAACCTCTATGCGTCCCGCTCGGCTCTCCAGCACCTGTATAGGGACAATCCACCCACCGGTGGCAAACAAAAGCAACGGTCAGCATTCAGCTGACCAAATTATAACGACCCTACCCCTTCTCTCGGGGCAGCGGTATTCTTCCCTGCAGGCATATTAGATCACAAGTATGGCAAGATATATCATCAACATGTGCTTTCACGCACACAAGCCATCACAACCGTTCGCCACCCGGCCCAACGGTCCGTGCACTCAGGGCACATTCTTGGTGTTCTGGCAAAGCTCTTGCCCACCACCGTATGAGGGTCACAACCCAACGGTAAATCTCTTGAGCATTTACTCCATGGCGTGCGGCCGGAGTTAGTCTTCCTACACCGGGATGGCCCGTAGCCCCCCATTGTGTCATGGCGCGCAGGCCGAAGACTCTTGCTATGCGCTCCAACAGACCGCACCTTTTGGTCTCACGTCGGACGGACATAGCGCAGGTCGGATCCTCCACCCCCCCCCCCCCCCCCCCCCCCCCCGTTGCTCAAATCGCCTTGCCTTCTCCGAGTACAGCGTACTCATGGCTATATCAAAGGCACGGGTCGGTCTCACCAATCCTGTTCTTGGCATTCAAGCCTGGGCATCTCTCGATACCCATTTCCTTAGCACAACAGCGGGTCTTTCCTGAGCTTCCCAGTACTTCCTGTGACTCTCTGCACAGTTGGACACCGCACAAGCACAAATGTCAGGGGTCTTTCCTAGCTATCATGCCAGTACTTCCTGTTACTCGCTTCACAGGTGGACACCCTACGACATCAAGCATCACAAAAGGGCCTTTCCTGGTCACACCAGTACTTCCTGTGCCTCATTCACAGGTTGGACCCAAAAACATCACATATCTATTTTTCCTGGGCTACCACTCCAGTACTTCTTGCTACTCCTTTTCGCAGGTATAACCCGTAGACTCCTTACACTACACGTTATCACGGAGTCTTCTCCGGTTCGTATGCAACATCACCAATCCAGACCAACCTGTCCAGATGGGCTTCACACAGCATGCCTATTCCGTACTCCATTTCCGGATCTATATGCTAACAAAGGGGATTTCAAGCATCCACCCAAAGATTCCCAAAATCAGCCACCTCTTGGTGGGGGAAATCACAAGATATGCCAAAAGGAAGCCTTCACATGGCTAGGAAGAAAAGTCGTTACCCTTGACGACCGCTTCGGTGCCATGGACTCAAAGCTAGCTTGCAAGACTCGCAAGATCGTTTCCTCCGCAATGCCGGCTTCGGATTTCTCTTCGGTAACCCGCAGCACCAGCAGCAGCAGCCCCCTTTCCTTCTTCCTCCTCCTTTCTCTCTCTCTTTCTCTCTTAACTTGAAGAAAGAGCAAGGCCAAGCAAAAATGAGAATCACTTCTCAGATTTCGGCCTTAAGAAAAAGAGGAAGAAGCTTCAGCCCTTGGATCCCAGCTGAAGGAATGGACGGCCACAAAACTGCCAAAAATGCTAAATTTGACCTGACACGGCCTGTGACACGGCCGTGTCCCAGGCCGTGTGCCTCAAGCGGTGGTCAACCGACTTATCCAAACCAGTGACACGCCCATGGGACACGCCCGTGTCACCAACACGCCTTCAGACACGCCCGTGTTGGTGGCCGTGTGCCTGGGCGAAAAAAAATCCCAAAACATCCCGAGACTTCACACGGCCTGTGACACGCCCGTGTCCCAGGCCGTGTGCCCAAACACGGCACAAAGACACGCCCTGTCGAAATCCTTCGGCGGGCTGAGTTCGTCGACCTGATTTGACACGCCCTATGACACGCCCGTGTCACAGGCCATGTTCAACACTCATCACTCATGTCTCGACACTCGACGATCGTCGAGTAAAAATCGTCGAGCATACGACACGGCCTTGGACATGCCCGTGTCCTGGGCCGTGTGCCCCCTCTCGACACATCATCGAGTGAAAAATCGTCGACACGAAGGCCGATCGTCGACACAACCTCGACACGCCCTACGACACGCCCGTGTCGTAGGCCGTGTCAACTGACACGCCCTGGGACACGCCCGTGTCCCAGGCCGTGTCACCCAAAATTTCCTGTTTCAGAAATTTGGACTGTTACACAAATTATAGTGGTTCCCCGATTTGGGTATGTCCACTTTCCCCCTTCGACCTATCTCCCAACCATGGACGACTCGGTCACTTCAACAACAGGATTGAAATCCAATCCTTGCACTAACGGAAGGAACCCTTCCACACGTAGGAGTCACCACTCCCACAACACGGGTTGCACCCAACCCTTACAACTAGGGACCAATCGGTCCGTTATAAATAAATTGAAATTAGATTGTATAAGAGATACAAACAACTTATGGAGACTAAGGTGTCCCTCTTCGTTCGATGACGTGTTCTTGAAGTCAACGAAGAGTCCACAACCCTAGACCACACTTGGAGAGAATCTCCCCGAAACCGGCGGCGGAAAGAAGGGCGGCGGCTTGGTTCTCGGGATCGGGGGCGACAACGGCGTGCTGCGGATGTTCTTTGGAGATTCAATCTTCGTAGCAAAGCTAGCAAGATCTTCCAACGGTCACACTAGGATCGATTGTCTCGATCGATTCCGAAGGGGAAGGTTTTCCCGATCTACGAATCAAGAGACAAAGGATCTCTGGTTAGACGCGTGAGACGCTGTGCTTGGATGAGCTTCTGTCGCCGGGAGATCTGGAAGAAACCACGATCAAAGACGGCGATCAACTGGCACAAGCGGCGATGGCGGCGGAGCAAGTTTCACGATCTAGGTCACGTCGGCGGCTCGGATTTCTTTCTTTTTCAAATCGCTTAATCGACTGTTCAAAAATACGCGAGTATTTATACAGTAGAATACTTCTTTATGACCGTTGTGGGTCCCACCAGAAGAAACCCTAAAACCGGTTCAAAACAGCGCCTTAACATTTGATCCGGTCCAGCGTGCTTCAGAAATTGGCCTAAGGCAAAATCGGCGAGAATCGAAGGTGATTCTCGACGATTTTGACTTAGCGACAGATTTGCACGCTCTGATTTAGCCGGATAGAGTCGGCGAGAATCAGCCAGTGATTCTCGACGATTCGGCGAGAATCACTTGGTGATTCTCGTCGATTTTTCGTCTTTCCACCCATGAGCTGCTCTTTGACCCATCCTTGCTCCTTGTCTGCTCTTGCATTATCACAGCCCTGTACTTGAAAATAAGTACACTCCAATAGAGATAGTACACGTAGGCCAACACACTGATCTGCTCAGCGAGGGATTACGTCGCGCAGACCCGTGTATATTGACCTACTGCACCCTGACATTGGTGTGTACTTAGCGTGGAATAACTGCAAGCACAACTTAAAAGATTTCATCAAATACATTGTCTATTTACCTTAGCTTGTTCAGGGGCTCCTTCAAATCAGGTACGTTGTGGATACAATACCCAACAACCCCTTTCAGTTTCAGACTCTCAATTTTAAATTTCAGTCGAGAATAGATTGATGATTTTAACACTAAGGTTTTGTTTGGTTTGGCATTTTGCTCCGGCGGTGGGAGGAGAAGGAGAGTTTTTTGAACATGGGGGGAGGTCGCGGTTGGAATCACTATGTTTTCCTCCATTTCCCATTGCGCGACGGGTGCAAACGGAGCAAACGCCTCTACTGACCATTTTGGTTACCTGCTGTGTGGCGGCGTTTGCCCCAAATGGAGAGCTCCAAATGCTGTGCTAAACTTCGGCTTCGTTTGGTTAAGCGTTTTGCCCGGTGTATTTTATGAAAACGCTGAATAGAAATTGATTTTGCATTTGTTTTTCCGCTGTCCATTCTAAACGCTTGTGTTTTCATCCTTCAAAAAAAACTGCTCTGCAAACGGCGGCCCCGACCTCCGGTGAGCCGTGTTTCATTTTTTTTGGAATTCCACATCCCGTCATGCTCCGCGCAGGAACCGCCCTCCCGTTTCATTTTTTGGAATTGCCCCCGACGGTAGAACCACCGGCATCCTGCCCAGAGTCCACCGGCGGGGTCGCCGGGGGTATCCCGGCGGGGATCCGTCAGGGCCACCGCCGGCGGTGGCCCTGCCGGATCCCTGACGGGATACCCCTGACGGGTTCGTCGGGGCCCGACAACCCCACCGGTGGACTCTAGACAGGCTGGCGGTGGAGCAGGGAGGATGAATGACAAAGGCCGTGCGGCGGAATGGCAGAGAAATGACAGCCGGACTCTAGGCAGGCTGGCGGTGGATCAGGGAGGAGGAGGAATGCCAAAGAACTTTTTAAGGCATAAATAAGCTTAGAAATTATTATACGTTGTTTGGATGAGTTTATAAAACTGTTTATTCAAAAAATGCACTATCATGGATTTAAATTAGATATTTTTCTATATAGCTTACTGACTTTGAAATTTCATGGAACTTAGTCAGTAGTGTTTTATGACCATTATGAGGCTCTGGTAATTTTTATATAATTTTTGGACAATGATTTATGGAACTCCCTTAATTAACTCTATTTACTTGAATTATCTTGAGTTAGTTATTTGGAGGTTAATACATTTATGATAATCTATGAAATTTGGTATTCACTAATATATTGTTATCATGTAGTGTTCATAATTTTTAGGTGGCCATAACTTAAGAAAATCTAGTACTTCATGTTCAAAATTACTCATGGCCTAGATTTTGGGAAAATTAAATAATGTCAAATTAATTAGGAAAATTATAAGTTTCTGGATTTAGTCTAATTAAGTCATGATAGACCCCCAGTAATAATTCTAGGGCTTCTAGAAGAATATTTAAAGGGGTCACCACTCATGCTCATCATGTAGCTTAGGTTGATCTGCATATAGTAAACTGCAGAATTATGATAGCATGTGAAATGATAATATATAGGAAATTGGAATTAGTGGTATGTTGATTTAGTAAGTGAAATGAGACCATCATTGGGAGTCATGATGGGGAGGATGTTGGGTTGACTAGTGTAAGTGGTGCTCGGGATCGACGGAGGATCGTCTTTCCTGTGGAGAGAGAAAGAGTCAAAATACACTAGAGTTAGATCCAGTATAATATTAAAAGGATCAGAGATTGGGTAACAACCAATAATAGTAAGTGTCTTGCAAAAGGGAAAGGTGAGCTTCAGCTACCATCATAGTTCCTAGTGCCCTTTGAGAGCCCTTCACCGGGTATACCGGGGGCAGTTCTGGGTTAACCTAAACTATAAGAATAATTCATATCTAAAAGTAACTAGTATAACTAGGATTACACTTACACTCACACTCCCGGTGTTGTGGGAGTTAGGATGGGTCACACGAGCGTTAGGCTCTGTGGTTTTGATAATGGGCAGGTTAGCCCGGCGAGCCGATGGCTCGGTAGTTAATTGTGACAGACGGGTTAGTCCGGGGATCCTTAGCTCGGTGGAAATATACTAATATTGCATGTGCATAAAATATAAGATGGTGGGTCCTTGTGTTGGAGAGTCGTCGCACCGACGTCAATACATTGACTCGGCAAGTGTGGTTTAGCATGTAACGCCACAAAACTCGATTATGAGTGGGCTGTATCGACTGAGCAACACGGCCTGAGACACGGGCGTGTCTGAAGCCGTGTCCTGCTCTGTGTTAGCCAGGCTGTGTCGGCTGAGCAACACGGCCTAGGGACACAGGCGTGTCCGAAGCCGTGTCGGGCACACAGCCTGTGACAGGGGCGTGCCACATGGCTGTGTCATGTTTGAGCTTGGCGGTTTCAGTATTGATTTAGGCACACAGCCTATAACACGGGCATGTCCATGGTTGACACGGGCGTGTCACAAGCCGTGTCAGATGTCGTGTCTTGTTATGTGTTTCACTGGTTTAAGGCGAGTGTGGGACACGGCCTGTGACACGGGCATGTCACAAGCCGTATTCGGCCCATGAAGTTGGCTTTAAGAGTGAATCGAGGCCATTCATTTTATTTCTAAGGGATCAGACAACCCAGTTTTCCCCTATTAGTATAAGGTCGGGAAATGAGGGTTTAACCCTCATTTCTTTTGACCCAATCTCTTTCTAAGAGGTAGAGAGGGGAGAGTAAAAGGGAGAAGAAGAAGGAGAAATCCGGCCGCCGGTGGAGCTTCAGAGCCCCAAATCGCGAGTCGAGTCCAGATCCGTGGAGACGAGGTCGTTGCGGTGCTTTTCATCCGGCTAGTTTTCCATGGCGCCAAAGCGAACCTCAAGGGTAACGATTCTCTTCTTGGACATGTGAAGTCCTCTTACTTTTTGTACAGGAAACCTGCTCTCACGAGTGTGTGGTGAGTGTGAGGTACTCCGTCGGGTGGACATGAATAGTCCCCGTAGTTTTGCATATAGAGTCCGAAATCGAAGTACGGACATAGACATGATGTGTGAAGCCTACCCGGACAAGTTGGTCTGGATCGGTGATGTTACCGAGCTGCAGCCTAAGCACCCCAACCCCTCTCCAGCCACTGGCGGGTTGTTGGCGATCATCACTCATGCTCGTAGGTGTCCTCAGTCCTTCTACCACATCATCCTCGTGCCTGGACAATCCATGTTCAGTACTAGATGGGTCAACCCTTGAGTTAGGAGCCCATGCATTCTCCCCAGTAGCAACAACATCATTAAACATTGTGTACATTTTTTCTTCTTGCTCTGGTGGAATTCCTCCATAACGAAACTTCTTTGCAGCTGGAACAACCTAAGTGTCATGTTGAAAAATCAGCTTTGGATTATAACTAGCAAATTTAAAAAAATAGAAAAAAATTTCACCTCAAGTCTCTCTTTCCACAAATCATCTGATGCATCAACTATTCTCCTTGTTGAATCCCACCCTAAACCTGTTGCCCCATGCTTGAGCTCCTTCCATAATTTCCAATCTTTTTTCAATTGGTCCCACTTATTTTTGAACTACGCGCAAATATACATTTTTGATGTTCGTTCCTGGAACTTAGCGGTTACATTTTTCCAACCCTCCTTTGAAAGGTGCGTTGTCAGTCTATTACATAGTACAATCTCTGTTATACATAAATCACAGAATAACATGACTTCGCTTGACTCTCAAATTGCTGCAATTCCTCCTTTAGTTTTTACCATCGTGATTCCTAAGAACAAGCTTATCTAAATAAAAATGTACAAAAATTTCAAGATCATTAGTGTAATAACTCTATTTATGCATACAAAAATTATACATCGAACTAAATTGTTCAGTAACTATTTATGTCAGTTTATTGTACATCGAACCAAACAATAGATTTAACTATTTATGCTGTTTTATAGATCATATTTTCTAGTTTCAAATGGCCAAATGTGCATAATTGTGTTTGCATTATTTTCTGCTCATTGATTTTTGTTTGTGAGCAGAAGACTTTTCAAAAGTGGAAACAAGTGGCAATATAGGGGCAACTAAGACACGATATCATGCTCAAATGCCTCCAGAACTTCTGCTTCATATTGATGTGTCCTTGGATGTATTAAACTCTTTCTACTTACTACCTTCCTTGATGTATAGAATGGAATCCTTGATTTTGGCTAGCCAGTTAAGAATGGAAACTGATACCATTAGTAATGTTCTAAACTTGTACAGTTGTAATTTTGGCCTATCAGTAATTTCATTGGGTTTAAGCGCATTTGTTGGGAGCTAGGAGGAGTTGACTTCGTATTGATAGCGGCGGTCCTACCGTTAGTCGAGTTTGATGTGATTTTGGGAATGGACTGGCTAGCGGAGCAGCGTGCCAATATTGATTGTCTATCCAAGGTGGTGACTCTGAGAAGCGAAGGGCAGACGGAGGTCAAGTTTGAGGGCCTTAAAGAGATCAGGATGGTCAAGGTGGTGACTCAGAGGTCAAGCGGCTACGCAATAAAGAGATCAGGATGGTCAAGGTCCGATGGGACAATTGCGGTCGAGAGGAGCTCTCTTGGGAACGAGAGCAGACTATGCTTGACGAGTATCCGGAGTTGTTCCACTCAGGTACAATTTAATTTTGTACATGTCGTTCCTTTATATAATTTCGTGGACGAAATTCTTTTAAGAGGGGGAGAGTTGTAACGCCCCAAAACTCAAAGAAGCGACGAGAGGCATTTTGGGCCAAAATTGGTTTCTGGCAGGGGGCACACGGCCTGGGACACAAGCATGTCCCAGGTCGTGTCAGGCTCCAGTCGACGATTTGGTCGAGAGGTCGACGATTTGGTCGAGCGGTCGATGATTTTGGAGTCGACGATCGTCGAGCAGAGAACACGGCCTGAGACACGGGCGTGTCTAAGGGCGTGTCAAGCCCGCATCGACGATCGGCACGGCGAGTCGATGAATTTTGCTCGACGAAGTGTCGAGACAAGGTACACGGCCTAGGACACGGGCGTGTCCAAGGCCTTGTCAGGCAGTCGACGAACTTCGCTCGACGAAGTGTCGAGACCGTGAACACGGCCTAGAGCCCAGGCGTGTTTGAGCTAGACACGGGCAAGGACAGAGGCGTGTCTAGTACCCGTGTGAGTCTCGGGTTGTTTTCGGGCTGTGTCGATGGAGGCACACGACCGACCACACGGCCTTATCAGTTGGAACACGGGCGTGTCAGGTCGAACACGGGCGTGTCGGATGCCCGTGTGTTGTTCCAGGCGTGTCGATTTTGACGGCGAATGGGGGACACGGCCCTGGACACGGGTGTGTCGCAGGCCGTGTTCGGCCCAGTTTTAGCATTTTGTTGGGTATTGTATCCACGATTACCTAGATTTGAGGAAGCCCCCTGTCAAGCTAAGATGAATTCACAATGTATTTGATGAAACATTTTAAGTTATACTTGTAGTACCTCCACGCTAAGTGCACACCAATATCAGGGTGCAGTAGGTCAATATACACGGGTCTGCACGACGTAATCCCTCGTTGAGCAGATCAGTGTGTTGGCCTATGTGTACTCTCTCCATTGGAGTGCACTTACTTTCAAGTACAGGGTCGCTCATATGCAAGAGAAGACAAGGAGCACAGAGGATCAAGGAGCAACTCCTGGGGTGGAAGACGAAAAATCTTCCAAGGCAAATTCGACGAGAATCACCAAGTGATTCTCGCCGATTCGGCGAGAATCACTAGTGATTCTCGCCGAATCGACGAGAATCATTAGTGATTCTCGCCGACTCCTTCTGGCCATCTCAAAATGGTGCCAAGTAAGATTCGGCGAGAATCACTTGTAATTCCCGCCGAACCAGTGGCCAAGCAGCCCATGTACACAGTAAAATTCGTTGAGAATCAGTAAGTGATTCGACGAGAATCACAAACGATTCTCGACGAATCGTCAAGAATCACTTGGTGATTCTCGCCGATTCGTCGAGAATCGTCTGCGATTCTCGCCGATTTTGACTTGGCGTTTTCTCAGAATGCTGCTGAACCGGATTCTGCTTCTGGACTTGTTTGAACCGGATTTTGGGGATTTCTTTTGTGGGTCCCACAACGGTCAAATTAGCTGTATCTACAGGGTATAAATACATGGGTATTTTGAACAGTAAATCCACGGATAAGAGAGAAAGAAAACCGAGCCGCGACGTAACCCTAAATTCGCGAAATCGCTCCGCTCCGCCGCCGCCGCTCGCGTCAAGTGGTCGCCGCTGCTGATCGCTCTTCTTCCCGATCTCCGGTGACAGAAGCTTAGCAAAGCTTGAGTCTCACGCGTCTATCCGGAGATCTCTTGTCTCTCGATTTGTTGACCGGGAAAATCTCCCCCGTCCGAATCGATCGAGACGACTGATCCTAGAGTGACCGTTGGTAGACCTAGCTTGCTTCGCTACGAAGTTTGGATCTCCAAGTTCAGCAGCTGCTCTTCATCGTAGCCGCCGATCCCGAAGCTAGCCGCCGCTCGTGTGCCGCCGCCGGTTCCGGGGAAATCCTCTCCAAGAGAGACCAAGGTCGTAGACTCTTCATCGACTTCAAGAACACGTCGTCAAACAAAGAGGAACACCGTAGTCTCCAAGAGAAGTTTGTATCACGTGTACATTCTACATTTATTTTATTGTAAAGGAACTTTTGTTCTGTGTTGTAAGGGTTGGGTGCAACCCGTTTTGTGGGAGTGTTGACTCTCACGTGTGGAAGGGCTCCTTCCGTTAGTGAAGGGATTGGATTTCAATCCCGTTGGAGAAGTGACCGAGTCGTCCCTTGTTGGGGAGATAGGTCGAAGGGGGAAAGTGGATGTACCCAAGTCGGGGAACCACTATAAATTTGCTGTGTATTCTGTGTGCTGTGCTTGTTGTTTTTATTGTGCAGGTACATCCGTAAATTCCGCAAAAGAACCACACGTCACCTATTCCCCCCCCCCCCATAGGTGCACATAGCTGACACTAGGTGGACTTTCAAGTGGTATCAGAGGGAGGTTACTCTTCAAAAAGGTTAATACCTTGAGTAGAATCCTGCCACCAGTGTCAGAAGCATGGATCTGGATTATGACGTATTGCCACTCAAACTCCCTGCATGCACAAAGGATTATTATCCCATCTGGAGGATGAGAGTGTTATTTCACCTGGATGCCATCGATCCACGAGCATCCCTCATCCTGGAAGAGGGTCCGTTTATCCCCATGAAGACCTCCGACTCTGGGATCCAAGTGCCCATGTGCATTGCTGAGATGTCAGAAATGGAACTCTCACTTTTTCAGCTGGACCAAAGGATTCGACAAATTATCATGGATGTCTGGTCTGGAGCCTCTCACTCTAGATTGGAAAAATGTAAAACGGCTAAATCTCTGTGGATGATGATCTCAGAGCTGATGGGGGGGTCAGAGAAAGCTGAAATATGCTGCCAATCAGAGGATGAAGCGTATGTGGGGGTCCTCACTTCTGAAGATGAAGGCAAGGATCCCTCGGACTGCATTAGAGCTCCCGTGTCCGTGTCAGAGACTGACGAGACCAGTGAGGAAAGCAGCTCTGACGAGGATGAAATAATGGTCACTGATTCTAATGACAATAACTCAGATGAGCAGGTAACATCTTCACCCTGCCCCATATCTTTTGACCTTTCTGAAGACAGAAACTGCTCTCCCCCAGAAAATACTGATTCCCTGAAGAGAGCCCTTCAGGAGAGCAATCTACTTGCTGAGGAGCAAGCTCGAGAGATTGCTCGACTGAAGATCTTGTTGGTTCTCCAATTGACGTCCAACAAGGTCAAGGACTCTAAGATCTCAGCTCTAGAGAATAGTCTAGATAATGAGAAACGTATAGTATCAAACTTTTCCAAAGTTGATGCTATAAAGAGAAAGCAAGAAACCGGGTGGATTTCCCGGATTATCCAGGCATGGAGAAATGGGGAAACGGTATTCCGACCCCCCACTCCAAGCAGGAAGGCAACTCATCATGCCTTCCGGTATGACCACAGGAATAGTCGTGGTCACTGCAAGGATGATCTGTCCCCATGTGGAGACACCCGGCGTGCAAGGGCCGGCATGGCCACCCACGAGAGAATACCTAAGGCTCATTCTGAGCCCTTTGTATTCACAGCCACTGCCACAACAAAGTGTGGATCTGCATGTCCCAGCTCACAGGAGACCTCTCACCATTCGAGGATACGGGATAGGGAGGATAGAAGTCATGATGTCAGGCTTCATGGGGCCTCAGCAAGGGAGATGCCTGAAAGAATGGCACCACCTTCTCGGCCTCATAACGCTCACATCATGCACTCGTTCCACCCTTCCTCGTGTCACGATGGAAGAGGAATTTGTGTGACAAGAACATGCCCTATCCCGTTTAGACCTAGGACCGTGACTTCATCAGTCACTAGATCAGGTCGAAAAAGGCGATACAACATTCACCCTTGTTGGTGCTGCGGCAAAGTGGGGCACTTTGCCATTGACTGTTGGCACAACCCCTCTGTGCCCACAGCAAGGGCTTATCCACATTCTAGGGACAGAGGTAGTCTTCCAGACAGGTTTTCTGAAGGAAGGCAGTTGCGTGCTTATGCTAATAGAAACCTAGGACCCAATATGATTTGGGTTCCTAAGGTAAAGTAATTCTGTTTTGCAGGGAAGTCTAGGTCCCCTTAAATACGATGGGATCTGGACAGTAGGTGGCTCAAGGCTAACTTGGAACAAGCGTCTGCAATAACAGATGTGCTACCTGTTGAGCATACTCACTTTAAGCTACTAATGTGTTCTACCTGTGGGACTAAGACGATGACTCTCCAAATCCCAGGTAATTTTGATCAGTTCAAGGACTTGTGTCATGATGCATCCTCATTCAAAGTAAATATATATATATATATATTTCTATCCTTGTGTATACGTATACTTATGCTTATCACGAGGCATGCAAACCATTACACATCAATAAAAGGTTAACAAAGATATGTCATTGCGAATTTCGACACATCACAATTGACATCAAGAAGTGTCTGGAGAAGTCTCGCTCAAATCCGAATAGATTGTCGTTATAATAAACATGTATTTATTAATCTTGTATTAACTTGACATTCGAAGAATTTGAAAATGGTGCAATGCTTCCCAAAGTAGTCAAGAAAAACATCAATATATACTCCGAATCCCGCCGACCCATTTTATATCTCGCCGAATTAGACAAACGGTATTAGAAACCAAATTAGACAAATCCCGCCGAATCCCGCCGAAGGAGCTCGCCGACCGCTCGGCTTCCTTAAGTATCCCGCGGCATCAGAAATCTTCTTCTCCCCGAATCCCGACGACTTATATAAATCCCGCCGAAAGACTATCTCCGCCTGTTCGCCTTCCTCACGACTCGCGCAAGAGAACACCCGACGACCCTCGCGCAAGAGAACTCCCGACGACTCGCGCAAGTGCACTTCCGCGGATTCCCCAAGGTTCTCGCGAAGTGTCCCTGTGACCGCAAGGTTCTAGCAAGGCCGAACCCCACAGGATACTCTTCCCTCCACCGAAGATCTTCCCGAAGCTCATCAACTCACTTCCGTGTAAGCCCTTAGGTAACCTCCTCCTCAATGGCTCCAAGGCCGAACCCCATGTGATACTTTCTTTTTGAATGTTCACTAATGCTTAGAGTCGGGCTTCTCTCTAGATCTTCAATGGCTCCAAGGACAACTGCAGGCTTGATTTCTGGTTGCGAGCTGGTTCGCACTGGATTTTCTCATGCCTCGGACGAGTTCCGAAATATCATTCTAATGCTAGAAGAGGCTGGGTTAACCTTCGTCTTGGAGCACCCTTGCAAAGTCCTGGATAAAGAAGTGCTGGAGTTCTTCTCTACCGCAAGACTCCGAGATAGAGACTCCATCATCAAAAGCAAGGTGGCTGGGACAAAAGTAAAGATGTCTGCCAGTAAGCTAACTCGCTACCTGCAGCTTTCAAGTTCAGAGCAGGAGGACTATCTGGAGGAAGAGGACAAAGCCATAACTCTCCTGTTCTGCGGTCTTCCAAGAGGCACTCGATCAGTAAAGAGGAAAGAGATGAATGAAGAAGGGAAGCTCTTATCTGACGTTATAGGAAAAGTGCTCATCTGCAAGCCGGGGTCCCATGATCATATCTCCGGAGATATGTTTAAAATTCTCATAGCTGTGGTCTGCCGAAAGAGGTTCAACTGGGGGGAGTTGCTGTTTCAAAAGATCAAGGACACTCTGGGCACTCCAAGTTTCGGCCGCATCATCAGTCTATATCTCAACCAGCTCAACGGAGACAAGTTCGACATGAGCAAAGGAGTTCCTCTCCACTACTTGAAAAAGATGGATGCTACTGTGTTTGATCGATGGGAGCGGCGCATCGGGCAGCCTGCTGTGGAAGAGCATGAGGAAGTATCTCCCGCAGCCTCCCCCGGTGAAATTCCTGACACTGTGACTGCAGGAATCGAGGGGGAGACTCTACCCACTCATATGGATATAATATCTGAAATCGCCCAGGTGGCCAAGGATGCGGTGGCCGAAATTCATGAAGTAAGTGAACCTAAGTTGGAGAATGAGGAGGTCCTGAACAGAAACACTCAAGGAACTGAAGCTGAAGCACTGGACACTGCTGATCAAGAAGTGGAAGAAGCTGCTGATATGGATGAATTTTTGGATGAGGACGGAGAGGACGATGAGAATGAGGACCATGAAGTGTTGGAGACTCCGGATCCCGTTGAACCTCCATCTGATAAGTCGGCACCAGTGGAGGGGGAGCTTGATAAACCTCAAGAGGCCGCCAACATTCCTTCTATAGAGGCTGTGATTGTATCCAGCTCTACCGATGCGTCTGCTGCAGAGCACGAGCAAGGGCAAGAAGTACCTCAGACCTTACCGTTGCGAGATGAGCTGGCCACTCACACCATCAATGTCATTCAAGGAATAGTGAACGAGCTTAAAGATTCTTTTGATACAGCTCAGAAAACACTGCTGAAAAAGATCAAGACTTCTGAAGATCTCATGCTTAAAAATATGGTAGAGATCAACCACAAACTGGATGTGATGGAGAAGAAATTCGAAGAAAAGTATAACGCGGCCGGCGAAGCTATCACACTGTTAATGGCCGGCTTGAAAAAGAATACTGATACTCTGGCTGTTGTCAATCAGAACGCACACGTTGTAGCCAACAATATTCAGAAATTTGATGGTAATATGGTCACTTTAAATGCAAATCAGCAGGCCCTAATCACTGAATTCAGCAAGACAACTAAGCATATTGATGACTCTCTGCACTCATATGCCAATTGCATAGCTGACGAAGCCAAAAAGGGGGAGAAGGAGTATATCGCTAAGCTGGCCGAGCTCCAAGAAAGCATGGATGCAAACTTTGCACAATCTAGCAAATACGTCTATGAGAGTTGCTGGTGGATGCTACAACAGGCACTGGGCACGTTAGGCGTCGTACTACCTTACCAACCTGCCGGTATTCAGGTTCCAGAGACTTCTAAGGCTGCTGAGGAAGTAAATATTACTGAGGATGTAAGTACAAGTGCTGCAGAAATTTTCACTGATAAAGCTGATGCTAGGGCCATCTCCAAATCTAAGCTGAGGAGTATGTTTGACCAGGAGGCTTTAGCTAAAGCCAGGGGAAAGAGGAAAGTTCAGGAAGGGACATCCAAGGAGACACAGGCTGCAAAGAGAATTCGAATGAATGAGGAGGATGTACGAAATGAAAGGTGGAGTCCAGTCTCAAGGAATATAATCTTAGACACCTTCTGGCTACAAGAAAGAGGAGAGATCAATCGAAACGAGGTATATAGCCAATATGAGTGGGAGACGCACAAAACGTTTGAAGCAAAACGCAACATTTTCTTCAGAAACAACAAGGATCCAGACAAAGTTGCTCCTCCTAGGTACTACCCGAAGCCCAAGGAATACATGGAAAGGCAAAGCAAAAAGTACATGGCTCAAACTCTGAAGGGTGACGTAGCTAAGGACAAATAGTCATTATTTTATAGCTGGTCACTGTGTCTTAAGAACGTTTAATGATTATTACTGTCATATGAACAATTCTGAATTATATGTGAATATATTTCTCTTGGTATATATATATATTCTTGAATGTGTGAATGACTCAAGTCCTGTTCTGATTGCATATATTCCCTTGTGTTGCATATTTAATTTTTAAATGCTATAATTATTATTCGATAGGTGTTATTCATCTTAGCTAGTAGGGTTTTGGCTTCGTCAAATAGGGGGAGATTGTTGGGTATTGTATCCACGATTACCTAGATTTGAGGAAGCCCCCTGTCAAGCTAAGATGAATTCACAATGTATTTGATGAAACATTTTAAGTTGTACTTGCAGTACCTCCACGCTAAGTGCACACCAATGTCAGGGTGCAGTAGGTCAATATACACGGGTCTGCACGACGTAATCCCTCGTTGAGCAGATCAGTGTGTTGGCCTATGTGTACTCTCTCCATTGTAGTGCACTTACTTTCAAGTACAGGGTCGCTCATATGCAAGAGAAGACAAGGAGCACAGAGGATCAAGGAGCAACTCCTGGGGTGGAAGACGAAAAATCTTCCAAGGCAAATTCGACGAGAATCACCAAGTGATTCTCGCCGATTCGGCGAGAATCACTAGTGATTCTCGCCGAATCGACGAGAATCATTAGTGATTCTCGCCGACTCCTTCTGGCCATCTCAAAATGGTGCCAAGTAAGATTCGGCGAGAATCACTTGTAATTCTCGCCGAACCAGTGGCCAAGCAGCCCATGTACACAGTAAAATTCGTTGAGAATCAGTAAGTGATTCGACGAGAATCACAAACGATTCTCGACGAATCGTCGAGAATCACTTGGTGATTCTCGCCGATTCGTCGAGAATCGTCTGCGATTCTCGCCGATTTTGACTTGGCGTTTTCTCAGAATGCTGCTGGACCGGATTCTGCTTCTGGACTTGTTTGAACCGGATTTTGGGGATTTCTTTTGTGGGTCCCACAACGGTCAAATTAGCTGTATCTACAGGGTATAAATACATGGGTATTTTGAACAGTAAATCCACGGATAAGAGAGAAAGAAAACCGAGCCGCGACGTAACCCTAAATTCGCGAAATCGCTCCGCTCCGCCGCCGCCGCTCGCGTCAAGTGGTCGCCGCTGCTGATCGCTCTTCTTCCCGATCTCCGGTGACAGAAGCTTAGCAAAGCTTGAGTCTCACGCGTCTATCCGGAGATCTCTTGTCTCTCGATTTGTTGACCGGGAAAATCTCCCTCGTCTGAATCGATCGAGACGAATGATCCTAGAGTGACCGTTGGTAGACCTAGCTTGCTTCGCTACGAAGTTTGGATCTCCAAGTTCAGCAGCTGCTCTTCATCGTAGCCGCCGATCCCGAAGCTAGCCGCCGCTCGTGTGCCGCCGCCGGTTCCGGGGAAATCCTCTCCAAGAGATACCAAGGTCGTAGACTCTTCATCGACTTCAAGAACACGTCGTCGAACAAAGAGGAACACCGTAGTCTCCAAGAGAAGTTTGTATCACGTGTACATTCTACATTTATTTTATTGTAAAGGAACTTTTGTTCCGTGTTGTAAGGGTTGGGTGCAACCCGTTTTGTGGGAGTGTTGACTCTCACGTGTGGAAGGGCTCCTTCCGTTAGTGAAGGGATTGGATTTCAATCCCGTTGGAGAAGTGACCGAGTCGTCCCTTGTTGGGGAGATAGGTCGAAGGGGGAAAGTGGATGTACCCAAGTCGGGGAACCACTATAAATTTGCTGTGTATTCTGTGTGCTGTGCTTGTTGTTTTTATTGTGCAGGTACATCCGTAAATTCCGCAAAAGAACCACACGTCACCTATTCCCCCCCCCCCCCCCCCATAGGTGCACATAGCTGACACTAGGTGGACTTTCACATTTCAGGCCCAAATCAAGGCCGTTCGTTTCTTTAATTTTGGATCCAACGGCTGGGGGTTGTTCCTGATGGGATATACACGGGATTGGACCCTTGAAATCCTCATTTCACTTGAGTGGTTCTCTTTCTAAAGTTTAGAGAGAGAGGAGAGCTAAGGAGGAAGAAGAAGCTTAGATCCGGCCATTGGAGGAGCTTCGGAGCTCCAAATCTCGAGCCGACTTCGGATCTATGGAGGCAAAGAGAGTGCGGTGCTTTTAATCCGCTTACATTTTCATGGCGCCAAGGAAGAACGCTAGGGTAACGATTCTCTTCTTGAGCATGTGAAGCTCTTCTTCTTTGCATAGGAAGCCCGCTTTCGCGAGTTTGCGGTGAGTTGGAGGCGTTCCTTCGGGTAGACATGAATAGTCCCCGTTGTGTAGAGTCCGTAGACGAGAACGGACATAGGGATGATGTGTGAAGCCTACCCGGACATGTTGGTCTGGATCGATGATGTTGCATTGCATAAATGTCGGAGAAGACTCCGTGCGATTGTTTGTTTTTCGGAATTTCTACGTGGTAGATTGCAACAGGGAGCCTTGGGGATTAACCCAAAGGTGCACCCGGAAAACTGGGCAGATGCGTGATCTTGCCAACTTGGAGGTTTGAGATCCAACTTGAACATAACCGGGTTATGTGAATTTGTGATGGAAGCGGGACTCGGGAGAAGTTTGACCTGCGCATATGTTTTTAATTAACGTTGCGATGTGAGCACGGGTTAGATGGAACCGTACCCTTTCTATGTCATTCGGTTAAAGAGACCTAATGGTACGTGGCACTTGTCGTTGGCATAGATGAGGGTCTTCGACGGTCTATGGTTTTAATTACCGTGACCCATGCCGGGAAGACAAATTGCTCATATGTTTGGCCATCAAAGTGGCGGTGGTGAGTTCGGAATGTCTATGGCTTAAATTGACGTGACATTGGCCGGTTCACCGAGAATGTGCCCTGAGAGCACGGGGCATGTGGTCGTGCGTGCCAACGCCTGTGATGCAATGTATATTTATATACTGCCTGGTTATGCAAATAAGTGCAGGGAAGGAGCATCACCGCCCCGAGTTGGGGGCGGGATCATTATAATTTGGTCAGCATTGCTGACCGTTGCTTTTGTTTGTCACCGTGCGGTGGTTTGTTGCTTGCAGGTGCTTGAAAGTGAGCAGTTAGATCTTAACTTTCTTCTAAACTAGAGTTAATGTAAAAAAAATCACAGCACAAAGATAAAGAAGGAAAACAAGCAATCCAGACGACACAAGGAAATTTATAGTGGTTCCCCAAATCTGGGTAGTCCACTCTTCTACCACCCTGGTAGGAATCCACTTCAGGATGAGTTGATCAGGTGTCCTGTCACCACAAGATCTGCTTCAGGTAGATCTAGAAACCCTTCAGGCTTTTGATCAGGTGCCTAAAAACCAATAGGTTTTTGATCAGGTGCCCTATCACCAAGGAGTTCACTTTTGAAGGGAGTAATAACCCTTTACAAAGAGGTGGGGATGAGAGAGTGATGAAAGTCTTCTCTTTCTCAGAACAGCTGAGAAGACTATGTGGATTGATAGTGTCAAAGCTCCCCCTGAAAATATGTATTAGTTCATGAATGCTGGGAAGCTTTGCTTCAGGGTGTAGGCCTTCAACTAGATGAAAATCTCCAGCAAGCTCTGTAGACAAATCTGAATATGTTGTCTCTTGAAAGCTTTTTCTCTCTCTGTCTCTTGTTGTTATTTCTGAGCCTCTCTGCTATATATCTTTTCTATCTTGCTATCACTTTTATCTTCTGTATAAAATATATATATGTATCCACTGGGCTGAGGAAAGTCATTTTTAATTCTTGTCTGATGCGGCAGAGACATTTTCAAGAAAGGAAACTGTCTTGGAAAGGTAACTGACAATAAACCTCTGAATTGATTCATATTTAATGCAGCCTCCCAACGGCTATATTCATAAGAATATTTAGCATTAAATATATTAGCTGTAAATTCCTTTACTTAAGCCTTGAATAACTCTAGCCAGCTGTCTCCAATAACTGCACAGGAAATCACCAAAATTTAATCTAAAAAGCTTCTCCAATTTGCGTTCGACTATAGTTGAACTCCGTTCGACTATAGTGGAACTCCGTTCGACTATAGTTGACCTGCATCTGAGTTATCTGTTCTCTTAGAGCTGAACACAGAAATAGTTGAACTCCGTTCGACTATAGTTGAACTCCGTTCGACTATCTCTGGACTGCAATAGTTGAACTCCGTTCGACTATCTCTGGACTGCAATAGTAGAACTCCGTTCGACTATTTCTGAGAGCTAAAATTTCTGAACTTCAAAATTGATTTTCTCTGGAATTCTTCTGCACTTCTTCTGGGATTCTTTCTGAGGAATACTTGGAAAACCCTATGACCCTTAGACTATACATTTTGGGTCAAAGTAATCAGCCTAATAGTGATCCTAACCCAAATCAGAACCTAAGGTTCCAACAGTGCTGCTGGACCAAGCGATCAATAGCGGGCTAAAGCCCAAATTGCGAAGCCGGCCCTCGAAGGCCTAATTGGAGTGTTTACTTACTTTTGTTCATGTATGACCGACCTGCGTGCCGTGGTATGGAAAATATGTAAATTGAAGTAAACCATTTGTAAGGCCTTAAGGCCAGTACTTGTGTATGTACTGCATTCCTATTTGGTGTTTAGTGGACATTCATGCTTTCGTGCTGGGTTCTTAATTGCAACTTATAAACTGCTTCCGCTAGAATGCTCTGTGTAGGACGTAAAGATTGGTTGGATGGTTTCCATGAGTAACCACCCAGTCTGTCTATGGTATATGACGTCGGGCCCCGGCCGGACCTACTGCTATATGCTATGCGACAGATATGGGGTGTTACACAAGCCCGGGTCTAAGACCATGAGCGGGTGGGGCCTTGACAAGAGTTCCGTGTGGCGGCTTGCATATCATTGGGGGAATTGCAGTGCCCCCTTTGTTTGCGGCTTAATCCCAATGGGGAAATGATGAGTACCCAGATGATGTGATGATGTGCTAGATGCATACGCGTTAGGGTGCCTTGGGGAAGCCCGGGTTTTGCATTCATGCTGCATAGTATGCCCCTTTTCTTTATATGCTCAACAGTAGAGAACGTGCATGTTGTTTGAGACATCCAAGCCTATTCATTAGTATTATACTTGTTTTTGTATATTGTATACGAAGTGCTGACTTGCAGGTTGGAGGGGTACCCCGGGGTCCATTAGGGGCGGCCGAGAGAAGATGTGTTTGTTACACAGTTCGAGGTCAGTCTTTGCTGACCCACGTTACAACCAAATTTTACAGGGCAAGGATCGCAAGCAGGAGCTAGCTCGCCGACCAGAAAGGCCTAAGCCTCATGAAGTGTTACCATCCTTGCAATGACTTTACTTTTGTGTTTTTGCATGTTTGATGTTGTTGACTTCTGGCTTGCATGTCGAGGTAGCTTAGGTGTGCCTATGCACTTTCATGTTTATGTATTGTTGGAGATTTGGACTCTCTTTTGTTGTAAGGTCATAAGGCCATTTCGAGACTCTTATGGATGTGGATAACTTCTAGTCTTGGTTGATGTTTCCGCTGTGTTTTGCTTATGAGTTTTGAGTTTGGGTAGTTATATCATCTTATAATACTAAAGCTGTGGCGTTTGTATGTTGTGGGGCCCCGGGCAGACCCATATTATACGGTCATTACAGGGAGGTGTTACATTTTGCGACCCGGTTGTTCCTCTTGAACCAAGGTTGTAACGCCCCCGATTTTTTTTCGATGATTTTGTTTGATTTATTATCGTTATATTTATGACGTCAGGGCGTTACACTTTTTACGTCGTGTTGTCGGCGCTGCACCGTTAGTGCGTTTTCGCGTCTGTTAGTTCTGATTGACCAAATTTTGGGATTTTCGTCGAAACTGAAAGTTTTCAAGTTGGTAAGTTAAGTTTTGTGATTCTGAACTTGTTCGTCAAGTTTCGTCGCGACCCGAGCATTTTTGGAGTCACGACGCACGTTTGAAGTTTTGTGTCATTCACTTTTGTCATAGACTTTAGGAGTGTATAACTCGAGATTGGCACGTCGGATTTGGTTTCGTCTTCGTCGTTGGATCCGTAGCGCCAGTATTCCCCTACGGTGCAAATTTCGTTTAATTCCGCGCGCGATTAAGCCTCCGTTTGAGCTCGCAATTTCCATGTTCAAAGATATATATATATATATATATATATATATATATATATATATATATATATATATATATATATATATATATATATATATATATATATATATATATATATATATATATATATATATATATATATATACTAGCATCTTCGAACGGGCTCCACCCGTTCTCGATGCGTCGCTGCGGGCTTCGCCCGCAATCAAGCGGGCTTCGCCCGCCCCCGGCGGGCGAAAATTAATTTATATTTTAATAGAAAATTTAATAGAAAACTTAATAAGAATTTAATAATTTTATACATTTTATAAATTATAAATAAATTATAAATACATTTAATATTTAAATTATATAAATAAATAAATAAATAAATAAAAATCCCCCCCCCCATCGGCCTTCTCACGCAGGCCGATCTTCTCAGCCGCCGGCGGCCTGCCCGGCCCCCACCGGCGGGTGCGCCGGCCTCCGGCGAACCCCCGAGGGTTGTCCGGCGGCGAGCGGGCAGGGCCACCGCCGGCGGGTTCGCCGGAGGCCGGCGCACCCGCCGGTGGGCGCCGGGCAAGCCGCCGGCGGCTCCGCCCGCGCGGCGGCGGCGGGGGTGAGCCCGTGAGGGGGCGGGAGCGGAAGATGGGCATCGGGATTATTTCGGGAGTGAACAGTGTTTTGGGGGGGGGGGATTTGGATATTTGCAGGCCTTTGATGAGATCCCATGGCCAAAAATCATTTTTTGGATATCGGACGGTCCAGATTCATTCGTTGATGTGATTGAAGATAAGTATATTGGTTTATATGATAAAGATATATATATATATACTAACATTTTCGAACGGGCTTCGCCCGTTCTCGATACGTCTGTACGGGCTTCGCCCGCTTGACATTCAAGCGGGTTTCGCCCACCCCCGGCTTCTCCTGCCCCAGACGGACTTCGCTCGCCCCCCCCCCCCCCCCCCCCCCCCACCCCCCGAGGGCTTCGCCCGCCCCAGTCAATTATTTAAAAAATTAAAAATTCAAATATTTAAAAGTTATCTAAGCTTCTCGGTATTTGGAGGCAGCAAGGGGGGCTGCGCCCGTTCTCGAAGTGGCGTTGGGGGCTTCACCCGCATCAAAATTGGGTTGCGCCCGCATCCAGGCGGGCTACGCCTGCCTATGAGCATGTTCAAATCACGATAGACGACGCTCTTAGAAAATCCTAAGGCTCAAATCATGATCCGCCCCTTGGGCCATACATGATAATACCCGACCGGCGATTGCGGGCTTCGCCCGCCCCCGGCGGACGGAACATATATATATGAGTACTCAAAAAGACGTAAAAATATATAAATTAGGATTATAATTTTCTTTTTGTAAATAAATATATGTTTGGACTTAAAAAAATTTTATTTCTTTACCTCTCTCTCCACATTCCTTTCTCTCACTTCCTATTTCTCTCTTTTTCGCCCTCTTTTTTCCAACATTTACGTCTACTTCTCTCCTCTCTCTCTCTCTCTCTTGTCCCCTCTTTCTAACTTTTTTCAACGGATGATATTACTCTTTGAGATAATATACTGACTTAGATTGAAAATATGAAGTGCTTTCAAATATCTATATTGCTAAATAATTTTTGAGAAGATCTAATTATTTATACAATGTGATATGCAATTAATGAGTTAGTTTAGGGACACTTATAGACTCTGAGCGGATTGCGCCCGCATTCGAGCGGGTTGCAAACACATTCGAGCGGGCCCGCACCCGTACTCGAGCGGGATGCAGTCCAAAGGACTATACCCGACTACGCCTGTAAGCATCATTTGCAATCAAGAAAGAACCCACATATTTCATTACACGTTATTTATACTTTTTAGTTAGAGCCAACTTCAGAGAAATAAACAAATATGACATTTTTTTGAGATAGTTACATACATGAAAAATAAAATTAAAAAACAACATACTTAAGTTGTCAAATAAAAACAAATGAAAATAAACAAATACAAAATAGAAGGAAAGAGAAGAAGAAAAATATTAACATGGATTTCTTTAAGAACTGCTGATGATGCCGACCAATTTCTTAAGAACCTGCTGTAGAAAATTTTTAGCACAATACCTGCAGGCTTAGAGAACACTCAATAGGAAAATTGGGGCTGATGCTGACCATATTAGAAAAATTGGGCTATCTAAAAGCACTAAATCTACCAAATGTAGAGAAAAAGAAATATATAGTCCAAAATAGAAATTCACTGAGCATGCACATTAGATAATTACGGTTTATTAGACACATAAATATAACGGGCATCAGCGTGTTGGAAAAACACAAAAAAACAGAGGAAGTTGTCTTCACATTGAGAGAGGAAAATTGTTGAACGATTCTGGTGTAGTTTGGTGTGCTTCCAAGATAGAAAAGGAAGTTGCTTTCAAGGAAAAAAAATAGAGGAAGCTTCACATACGGTGCTGGGAGGTGAGTCGGTTGGAGTCGAAGATTAAAAAAAGAATATGAGCTTACCGGAGGTGCCCATCGATGATGCCCTAAGTGTCTGCCGAAGGAAGGTTCTGTAGTGTGTTCGCTGGTTCCGTGATTCTGCGGGAGGAACATAACAAATGTGAGTGAGAGAGAGAGAGGGAGGGAGGTAGAGAGACGTACAGGTACCCCTTGCAAAACTTACTCTTGATGATTCGAAGCAGCGAAGTTAAATAGCGACCCCATGCCTCTTTCCAAAACCAGTAAACTGAGGAGGAAGGATTGAAAAAAATCAGCAGAGAGTGAAAGCAGTACCTGGATCACGAAGTAGGGAGTCGAAGCAATGTCTTTAACCAGCATCGCAAAGCAACCTCTCGAAGCAGCATCGCGAAGCATTAACGAACTTAGGAGGAAAGATTTCTTTAATATCTGAAGCCAAACGTGTTGATGCCCTAGAACTCCTAGAAGCGAAGAAGAAGTGGGGGAAATGTCTTGTAGGAAAAATGACTTGATAGCACTGGGAGCTGTGAGTTCAAATTAAAGTTTTTTGAGACGTGAGTTTAATGTGACAGCAATAGCTATGTTGCTGCCTTTGCTTTCGGCCGAATAGATGGAAGTCAGTCAAAAAGCGGCGTGAATCCCAAAAAATGGATGATTAGCTGGAAAAAGAAACATATAGCATAAGTATTTCAACGGCTGAGATTAGGTAGTTGATTTCTATCCAACGGCTAAAATTAAAAATTTGGTATGATTTGAAGATATCTATATTCATTTATATAATAAAGATATATATATATATATATGAATATTATAATAATAAAACTATATTCATCCCTAAAGTTTAATCAAGGTATTTTTTGCAAATTCCACTATTCATGAGGACAAAAAATTACTGTCCCGCAGAGTGGCTCGACCGAGCCCGACTCCGCAAAGAGGGCGAAACTGTTTCCTCCGGCAGTCGAACCCATCCTCGCTGACCTGACGACAATCCCGGAGTATGGCGCCGGCTTCTCAAATCTGTCTGCCCATGACATGGGCAAAAACATTGTCGATGTCAGCAACGACCCAGACAGCCAGTTGGACGGCGGCGGAGGCGTCACGCCGCGAGACCCGACCCCGCGAGCCAAAGACATAGTTGGGGACTCGAGGTTTAGAACTCCGGAAAATCTCCCCCGGGATCCGTCGCCTCCCTTCGGGACATTGGGGCTGGGCTCGCAGAGGCCGAGCTCGCCAGTATACCTTAGCTCAACATTTGGCTAAGGAGGGGAAACACTCTAAGATCTTCCGGGTGTGTGGTGGGTCTTCCCCGGTGAGCCCTTGGGTCAGTTCTTCCTTGTTTTTATTTGTTATTCTGCTTGCAAAAGCGAAGTAGGTGCGCGATCACCCATTCCCAAAGGATGAACTTCACAGGAGACCGAGAAATCAGTTTCGACACATGCAATATTAGGAAACGTATTCAACACTAAAGTTGTAGATCTCGACGAGATCTACAACTTTCGTGGTGAACACTTTTCCTGAAAAATGCATGTACGAGGCGTTCTTTGGAAATATGCTCAGATTTTGCGGCTTTCAGAAATACGTCTTGTACCTGCAATTTCAGGAAAAATATTACGTCTAAAGTTGTAGATCTCGTCGAGGTCTACAACTTTCGTGTTGAACATTTTTCCTAAAATTGTATGTACAAGACGTATTTTGAAAAGACGCGAAAAATTAGGAGATTTTAGAGTACGACTACAATTGTGGTTATTGTTTTAACGTTTTAACTAGTTAAGTTTGATTAAAACTCGAACTGGTTCTGTTCGAACCAGTTCACGGCGTCCGGAAACGCGTAGGGTTTCCTCCCAAATTCAAGGAAACGCGTAGGGCTGCCTCCAGTTCACGGTCTTTTAGGGCTTTCTTCTTACAGCCATCGCATCCGGCGGCGAACGGCGAACGGCGAACGGCGAACGGCTCCGGCACAAGGCTTCTTCTCCGACGGCGAAGGGCTTCTCTTCTCCGGCACAGGTCTGTTCTTCTCCGGCTATGGGATCTCCTTCTCCGACGGCACAGTTCTGATTCGGCACATGTTCGCTTTTCCGGCTCAGATAATCTTTCTCCTTCTTGCATTTCCTATATTGCCAGACATCTCACCTCTTCCCTCTCCCCCTCCCCCCTGGTTTTGTGCAGAACTCCAGATCTCATTTTCACGGTTACTGTTGTGCCGGCCTTCTCCTTCTTACAGAACTATAGATCCGACTGTTGGGCCTGTAATCTGCAGCACTCAACACCAGCAGGTATACCCTTCCCTACCCCCATTTTTTTTTCTGATTTTGATGGATTGTGTGTGTTGATTTGCACAACAATGTGTGTGTAATAATGGATTTGTAATGTGTGTGTGCTGTAATTGTGTGTGTAATGTGTGTTTGTTTTTGTAATGTGTTTATTTGTACAACACATACACACACATTACACAACCCTCGTCCAACAATGATGAACACATACATTACTGCAATGTGATCATGTGCAATGTGATGTTATTTCTCTCGTCGTTGGTGCCGCCCTTTTCTAATTTTCTACTTTTTTCTTTTTCAGATACCGAGTGTTTGCCAAACTTTTGCACCCTTGCCAACAACATCGTTTTTGTCGATCTTCTGAACCCTTACCAGCATCATCGTGAAATGTTCCTGATTTCCTGCAACTTCTCACGAAGCCTAGCTGTATTTTCATCTTGCACGAGAAATCTAACAATAATGGTGTGTTTCAATCTCATTCTCTCGGCATTCATGGATTTTATTGTATGACAAGTTTTTCTTTTTTCTTTTTGTTATCAGCTTTTTTTCTTCTTACTCGCAGTCTCTCATCGCGAATGAGAATTTTCAGCACATTCTCCGTGTTTTAAGCACGCATGTTGATGGCAAGAAGAAAATCATGCTCTCCCTTACCTCTATTAAAGGAATTGGCCGCCGATTCGCCAATATTGTTTGCAATAAGGCGAACGTGGACAGGAATAAAAGGTCACTTTCTCTGCGATTTACTATTTCTTGTAGCAATTATGATGTGTTTCGATCTATTGTGGATTCTGTAATCGTCGATTCGTTAGGGATTGAGCCTCATCTTTGATACCTTTCCCCCCTTATGTAGACTTCTTTCTTTCCTCGAGGCTTTAATTAACTTCATACCTTCCGAACATCTCATGTTTTTCGTTTATGGCTCATTTGATTCCTTTATTTGGTTGGAATTTGACGCTAACAATGGATTCAAACACAATAATTAACGAAAACATGATCATTAGTATCCAAAATCTCTCCAAATGTCTCTTAGAAATCTCCGTCTGAACTATAGTATTTACAATGCGGATAGAACTTCAGCTATATGTGTGATAATCTATGATGATTTCTCTCTTTTACTAACGTGTGACGTTATTTATTGTTATTTTCTTTTCTTTTATTATATATACTAATGAGACTGACATATGTATTTGTAGAGCTGGAGAGCTTACATCTGCAGAGCTTGAGAATTTGATGACAATTGTAGCAAATCCTCTCCAATTTAAAATTCCGGGTTGGTTTCTAAACAAGAAGAAAGATTATAAAGATGGAAGGTACTCTCAAGTTGTGTCCAATGCTCTCGATATGAAGCTCAGAGATGATCTTGAGCGTCTGAAAAAGATCAGGCTCATGTCTTTATTTTTTTTTAAAAAAATTTGTTATTTCCATTATTCTGTTCTTTTTATGGGCTTTATCACCTGCATTACTTACACACACATCCCCGCGTCTTTAAATGTATTATATTAGGCTAGCTTTGTTATATGGGTTTGAGTGTTGATGATTCAATCAGTCAGTGAGACACGTGTTGAAGCCAAGATTTGACTCCGACAAACGTTCGAAAAATAGGGGCGTAGCCAACACCTACTTGTCCCAAGCTCCGACCTCCGACTGGTCATGAAGGACTAGAAACTGGCCCAAAGCCGCAGCAGGGAGGTCTCACCGCTTACCCGGAAGATCTCTAAGAGCTTCCCCTCCAAAGCCAAAAGCTGGGCTTGGAGCTCCTCAGAAAGCACAGCAAAAACCCTCTCAAGTCCCGTAAAATCAGATTCAAGTGCTTCTGAAGAACCCATATGAGCCTATTTATATATTTTTGAATTTGAACTGCCAATAACCAAACTGAACTGATCTAAAATTACCAAGGTACACCTGGCTGGGTCTGGCAATAGCCAAACTCCGCTGTTTTGAGGAGTTATGTGCATACCCCCAATGACAAAAGGGTAAAAAATACCCGGGGTAGAAGAGTAAAACCCCTTGTTGGTATAAAAAAGTAAAAAGGGGCCTCTTTTCTATATGGCGAGTGGGGGAGCACCTATTGGTGAGACGGACCCTTCTGCTCGTCTCGCATGAAGCCTTTGCTATGCGGTCTTCTCGCTACTGGAGGCCTTCTCGCCCCTCCCCCAAGTGGGGCGTCTCGCTTATTGCAAGGACCGTTCATCTCGCCACCCGCGAGTGAATCCCCCTGGTCCCACTCGCCTGTCTGCTCCTCTCGCCTGCCCCGACTAATCGCACCTTGAGGGACTCTCGCAAGCCTAAGGTTGTACACAATCCCCGCTCTTTTTGTGATTATTTTAAGCTCGGAAAGAATGTCCAACCAAGCCTCGTCATTAAAGCGTATTAAAGAACGTATTTATGATGGAATCTTTTATGAGGCCCCCACCGGAGCCTATAAATATAGGGTTCCCGCCCCGCACACAGGATGCCCCCCCTTTGCATATTCTTCTTTCTCAGCTTGAATCGTTCGTCATGTCGCATAGCCAAAGCTTCCGCGAGCGTCTCGCGCTGGTGCGAAAGCAGAATAAGGTCAACGTGGCTGCGTTTACTTCAATGCTAGTTCGCCCCCTACCCCCATCGTCTCGCCTGAAAAAGATGAAGACAGGTGACCCCTCATCTGCTGCCGTGGATCCGTCTCGCGCAGCTCCGGAAACCGGCCCCACTCCTGCATCTCCCAGAGAGAAAGAGGTGGGCACTCGCTTTTGCCTTTGTTATTCCTGAAACCTGGTCTTATTGTCTATTTGCTTTTTCAGGGAGCTCCCGTGGTTTTGCAGCGCCCAGAAAGCTCGCGAGACGACTCCGCTGTCCACCGCGAGGATTCCGACTCGCAGCCACCTTCCACTCCCCCAACTACCCCTATCGAGGGGAGGGACGACCCCTCCCAGGCCGCGGGGACCTCCCGCCTTCCTGGTAAAAGATCTTCTCTAGCGCTTATAAATCCCCTTCGCTATTCTCACACCCTCCTGGGAGAGCCTCTTCCACCTTGCCCTTGCACTCCAAGCGCAGGCTCTAGGACCGACTCGCCTATCGAGGAGCTGCCTAGGCGACTCTCCGTCTTGCCTCCTCCTGTAGATGGAATTGAAGATTACCTGGGTGATCCTTCGAACCCAGCGGAAATGACGCGCAAGACAGCTGAGCTGTTCCGGAAGCATGCGCGCATTATCCATTCCTTGGCGCAGGACAAGCAGGCTGCGAAGAAGCGCATCGAATGGCTGGAGAACGAGTGTGTTCGCCTATCTTCCGAGGCGGATACTGAGTTAGATGTCGACGAAACCAACCCTGATGCCATCATCAGCGAGATCGACATGCAGCTCCGTCTCGCGCGTCGTGGGCTGGAGTCCGTTCGCGCCTTCCACTCGCGCAGCAGGCCTCCCTGCGCGGGAGCTCGCGATTGCCGCTGCCAATGGCTCCCGTATTGAAGGTTGTCCGTCTCGCCTCTTCTTTTTATCTTTGTATTTGAATGTTGTAATAATGGCGACTGTCTTGTAGTACCGTCTCGCCAAAATGTCAAGAAACTTGGTGCCCGTCACATGCGGGACGATCTTCGAATATATATTTTTTATTGCTGGTTTTCTTTATTTCTTTTTAACTTCTTTAACTTAATCTCTTTGTGATTGCGATGGGCCGCGCCAATCGAGGCTTACGAGAGAGAAAACCCTACCACCGACTCTTCCTCTTCCCCTGTGCTTTTTTCCCGCCCATCAATCATTGCTCTGTATTCACTATAAATACACCCGGCCCGGGGTCAAAAGATTCCGCACTCTTCACTTCTGCTGCCCCTAAACTCTTGCCCCTTCTTTTCTTTCGTCTCGCCGGCCCCTCTCGCCCTTTCTCTCGGTCCTCTCGCTAATTCCTTTTTTCATCTCTTCCTTTCATTCTCTGCCTCGCCTACCGTCGTCTCGCAAGCAATGGGCAAGAAAAAGATCGAGGAAGGCGAGTGGCGCAGGCGTTGCGGGAAGAGGTTTTCAGACCACGACTTCCCCCTCGGCAGGCTCTCAGAGGAAGATCACCTCAATTTTGCCCACCAATACCTGGAAGGAGTCGAGTCACAGCCTCCGAGGGTTGGCGAATCGATCAACTCATATTATCCGGGAGAGCTCGCCTTCCCCGTCTCGCACTTTGAGGCGGGGTTGAGGTTGCCTCTATGGCCTGAGGTAAAACAGGTTTTCAAATACTTCGGCGTCGTCCCGACGCAATTCAACCCGAACGTCATTTCGGTGTTGATTGCCTTCGCCTGCTACATGCGCCGGGAGCGCATCGAATTCAGCTTGACGGTCTTTCGCCAGCTCTTTATCTATCACACCAACGCCGACGGCGTCTCGTACTTCACCGGGCAAGGGCTCAAGGTGTGCGAGATGCCCAACAAGAACCACCACTGGCTCACCTGGTTCGTCTTCATCGCACCAGAACTGTTGAAGTCAAGATTTGACTCCGACAAACGTTCGAAAAATAGGGGCGTAGCGAACAACTACTTGTCCCGAAAGATCTCTGAGAGCTTCCCCAACAAGAACCACCGCTTTCCCGAAAGATCTCTGAGAGCTTCCCCTCCAAAGACAAAAGCTGGGCTTGGAGCTCCTCAGAAAGCACAGCAAAAACCCTCTCAAGTCCCGTAAAATCAGATTCAAGTGCTTCTGAAGAACCTCTATGGGCCTATTTATAGATTTCTGAATTTGAACTGTCAATAACCAAACTGAACTGATCTGAAATTACCAAACACTCGTTTTTGCCTTTGTTATTCCTGCAACCTGGTCTTATTGTCTATTTGCTTCTTCAGGGAGCTCCCGTGGTTTTGCAGCGCCCGGAAAGCCCGCGAGACGACTCCGCTGTCCACCACGAGGACTCCGACTCACCCTCTTGGTCTCCACCTGCATCTCGTCGAAGGACTTTTTGAAGATCACGTTTATGGAGCTCCCATTGTCCACTAGGATCTTGGAGTCCGTGAAGTTTTCCACCGCCGTCTGGATCACCAAGGCATCACAGAACGGATCTTCATAGTCTGGCATATCTTCTGAAGAGAAGGTAATTTTTTCTTTTGGGGGTGGAGCCTGGGAGATCGAGGCTACCCCTCTTCGGAACATGGTGTGGAGGCTCCCCTTACGAGTTGCCTCGATCCCAACTCCCCTGTGGATCACTCCGATCCCTCCCCGGGTTCCTATGTCCGCCCGGTCCTCGCATTTATCCTCCGTCTCCCCCTGCTGCACTTCCACGATCCTTACCGGCGGATCCTGCCTCCTCGACCCTCTGGCTTCTCTCATTTCCAAGAACTGTGGGCATGTGGCTGTTGCGTGACCTTCCTCCTGATGGAAGTCACAGAAAGGCAATGTCACCCTGCCCCTTCTTCCCTCTCCACCATCTCTCCTTCCAGCTCCTCCCCGAGCTCCTCTCCTTCCTCCTCTTCCTCGACTGATCTCCATCGCCTCTTGCTGATGCTGGAAGCTGTCCCTCGGCCCCTGCCTCCATGCCGGCTGATCGAACCTTCTAGGCTCTCGGAAATTATCTCTTCCTTGAAAACCTCCTCCTAACTCCTGGGGGCGACCCTCCTGAGGCCTCCAACCTATCCGGTTGTTCGGCTCCCGGGCCCACCGTCCCTGCTGCTGTCCCTGCTGCCCCTGACTTTGGGGTTCCTCTCTCCTTCTCTCTTCTCTCTGCTCCATCTGCCTTCTAGCTCCTGGCTCTTTCACATCGTCCTCCGCCAACCTAGCCAGCTTCCTTGCGAACGCCGGATTGGCCCTCTCGAAGTCCGTCTCCTTCGCCGCCCTCTCCATGAGCTCCTCAAAAGAGGAGGGACACCATTTTTAACTCCATACTAAAGAAACCCAGCCTCAGTCCCAGAGTAAACGCGAGCATCAGCGTATACCCGGGGACCTCCTGGACCAGGAGAATCTCCTCCTGAAACCGATCTACGTAATGTCCCAACGTCTCGTCCTGCTTCTGCCTCACCGCAAACAGGCACTCCGTCTCCTTCTTGCGCTTCTTCGATGTTGAAAACCTCAACAGAAAACCCCTTCGCAGATCCTCAAAATAGTAGATTGAGCTCGCTGGTAACTGGTGAAACCAGTCCCGCGCCTTCTCCTTCAGTGTGATGGCAAACAGCCGACACTTAAAGGCATGTGTCATCTGCCTTATCGAAACCATATCTTCAAACCACTGTACGTGTTGTACAAGGTCATCCTTCCCCGAGTAGTAGGACATGTCGGGCTCCTGGAACCCCTACGACACCGGAGCCGAGATGATGAGCTCACTGAATGGGCTCTCGCCACCTGCTTGCCGCGAGGGCACGTCTCGCGGCCTCAGCTGGCTGGCCCGATCCGCGAGACCATGCCCAGGGAAGAGCTCTCGCACAGCTGCCTCCCTCTCGCCGACTTCTGCCGGGATCTCCTTCCCGGGATGCTGGCCTGGGAAGAGTTCTCGCGTCGCAACGTCCCTCTTGCCAGCCTCCGTCGGGATCTCCTTCCCCGGGCACTGTCCCGGGGCGTTTTCGCCCAAGAGCGGGACCTCCTCTATCGAGACCTGAGGCGTCGCCCACTCTCTCCTTGCCGAGAAGGCCAAGCTTATGGTCTGCAGGACCTCTCGCCTGAAGTCCTCCAGCATCTTCCTCGTCGCCTCTTCTCCCCGGGAGGGGGAACCTCCTGAACCAGATCCTTCACCTTCACCTTCTGTCATAGGACCAAACTCAAGCTTTTCTTGTATGGGCTACCTTCCACGCTCACCGCACCAGAACTGTTGAAGTCAAGATTTGACTCCGACAAACGTTCGAAAAATAGGGGCGTAGCCAACACCTACTTGTCCCAAGCTCCGACCTCCGACTGGTCGTGAAGGACTAGAAACTGGCCCAAAGCCGCAGCAGGGAGGTCCCACCGCTTACCCGGAAGATCTCTGAGAGCTTCCCCTCCAAAGCCAAAATCTGGGCTTGGAGCTCCTCAGAAAGCACAGCAAAAACCGTCTCATGTCCCGTAAAATCAAATTCAAGTGTTTCTGAAGAACCCCTATGGGCCTATTTATAGATTTCTGAATTTGAACTGCCAATAACCAAACTGAACTGATCTGAAATTACCAAGGTACCCCTGGTTGGGTCTGTCAACAGCCAAACTCCGTTGTTATGAGAAGTTATGTGCAGATCCCCATGGGCAAAAGAGTAAAAAATACCCGGGGTAAAAGAGTAAAACCCCTTGTTGGTATAAAAAAGTAAAAAGGGGCATCTTTTCTATATGGCGAGTGGGGGAGCACCTATCGGCGAGACGGACCCTTCTGCTCGTCTCGCATGAAGCCTTTGTTATGCGGTCTTCTCGCCGCTGGAGGCCTTCTCGCCCCTCCCCCAAGTGGGGCGTCTCGCTTATTGCAAGGACCGTTCATCTCGCCACCCGCGAGTGAACCCCCCCTGGTCCCACTCGCCTGTCTGCTCCTCTCGCCTGCCCCGACTAATCGCACCTTGAGGGACTCTCACGAGCCCGAGGTTGTACAACACGCTTGATCATGATTGAAGTGAGATTTAAGATGAAAGTGCGAAAACAAAACTTAAAAAGACAGATTTATAAATGATCGTCCATTTGTACTTGAAGGAAAATAATGGCTTCATTTGATACATCAGTGTGTGTCGTGAACGTGGTGGTTTAACTCGTCATTCGTGAATGCCCACCTAAGGAACTTCATCCACTTAAACATAAAAGTGGACGACCGTTCGTAACTACGATGTTCACAAACACCACCATGCTGTTATCTGACGTTTTTTTTTAAAATTTTCAATATTATAGGACTCTTTAGAATTCGTCATTTAAGTGGTAGATCTGAAATCAAGCCGACAATATAAATAATATTCTTATATCTTATTGGGTTTCATTAGATGCCCGCAGCCTTGTTTTATATAGAGGACATGAAACTATGGCTCATCTTTCTCCAAACACCGTTTTTTCGGTTGTTCTTTTGTCGACTGCATGATGTGCGCCATTACAGATGTAGAATGTTCTTTTGATTGTCACATTGCTGTATCAAAATATATTTGAATGTTTGTCTAATTTTTAAGTGTTTAGGTGGTTGTGAGAAATGTAATTCTTCATTTCTTCTTTTACATGAGTTTTATATTGAAGTATAACTGTCAATAGTGAGTATTGGTTTGTTGCGGATGCTAATTACATCTACTCTTTCAACCGCAGGAACCACCGCGGGCTCCGCCACTATTGGGGGCTGTGTGTCCGTGGGCAACTTTCTAAGACAGCTGGCAGAAGGGGAAAAACTGTTGGAGTATCGAAAAAGCGATAAGGTGATTTAAAGACCATCCAAGTGTCCATATTATTTTTAGGTTATTAAGATTTGAGTCAATTTGCGTTAATTAAGTAACCCGAGACCTTTGAGGAGAATATTTATGGATGACCATATAATTTTTTATTGTAATAATAATAACTCATTATTCAGGATTGCTATGTCCTGTATTATGACTTACGTGATTCCTTTGGGAATCACTCGGTTTTAATTCTTTATAATTCACCTGTGCTGATTGTGTAGTTTATGTTCTATGATGCTTTCAAATATGGTTACCTGTGAAATTAATTTTTTGTGCTTTGAATAAATATGATATTGATAGAGTTCTTAGAACAGGGCCTTTCGCTTATATCATCCTGAAGATAACCATATTTCTATATACAAAGATGTGGAAATAGAAGAAATGTCCAATTGGACTTTTCTGTGCAATTTTTTGTGCAGAATCAAGCTTCCTCAGCAAACATTGTCCATACAGCTAGAACCATTTCCAGCAGTCTAGAAATCCATGAAGCTGCTGTTTATACTTGAACTGCTGTTGTCCAGCAGCTGGCCGTATGCCGGATAGCAGCAGTTCAAGTATGTGGTTTGTGTCGACACCAAGATCAATCTGTCGACACCAATTTGTGTCGACACAGCATTTCAGCAGATGCAGAGTATTTCGTCTTAGTCCAGAACTTTTCTCAAGTCGACGAATTTGGTTCTCAGCTCGACGAATTTAGTTCTCTGCTCAACGAATAGTGATTGTCTGATATTGAAGATTGTTTGTTCAACGAATGAAGACTGTCAGCTCGACGAACTCAGCTCAGCTCGACGAACTCAGCTTAGCTAGACGAACTCAGGCTCAGCTCGACGAACTCAAAACTCAGTTCGACGAATTATGTTCTTCGGTCGATGATTCCAGACTAGGTCTTCTTCCGTTCCCGTCTCATTCCATGGCGCTGATTCCTGAACATTTAATGGCAGTTCTTCCCAGAATACTACCGTTAGAATGCGAAGTTAATCTTGGATTATTACATGCCATTTTCCCATGGAAACAGTTGGGAAAATAATTAATTGCTGCTTCCTTTCCAGGTCGTCTGCCATTACTGCTCTACATTCAAAATTCGAATGTTTCTTATGAGACATGGAGATATACAGAAACAGTCAGTAACACAGAGATACACAACACAACAACAACAAAAAGACAGACAATGATTCAGACTACACAGAAAAAGGATTTCATTCTTGGCCCAGAGAGAAACTGATCAAGAAGAAGAAGAAGAAGAACACTACATCAATATCAAGAGTCTTCTTCATCTGCTTTTACTCAGGATAACTTCAAAGACAATACATTCATATCAGTCACAAGAATTTCCTGGAGACTTTCTCTGGACCAGGAAATCTAGGTCTTTGAAGACCTATCACCCTGAAGCAGTGCTCCAGCATTCTTCCTGATTCATTCTACATCTCAGGGGAAGCAAAGCTGCTAAACAACAATCCACAAGTCTTCTCATTTGACTTGAGAAAGAGAAGACCTCATCACCCTCTCACTCCACCTATGTACAGGGTTTTAATTCCCTTCAAAATTATTCTGGTTGCAAGTCTCCCTCCAAAAGACTTGAGGGTTTGGTTTTTGGGAACCTGATCAAAACCCCATTGGTGCCAGGACACCTGATCAACCCCTTCCTACAGTGGATTCCTGCCAGGGTGGTAGAAGAGTGGACTACCCAGATTTGGGGAACCACTATAAAATTCTTGTGTCGTCTGGTTGCTTTCTTTTCTTTTTGTTTTCTGGCCTTGCTCTGTGAATGTGCTGTGATTAGATTGTTGCTGCATCTTGGTTTATTGTATTTGCTTCCCTGCACACACACACTTAAAATACAACAACAGTTGTAAAAGTTTTAAATCACCAACATACTCTATTCACCCCCCCCCCCTCTAGGGTATATCTGATCTAACTAAAACCTTCAGGTGGTATCAAGCATACGTCCTGAACTTTCAGGCTCTATTAGTCGTTTTGGATGCTTGGAGGTCAACTCCAAGTCATCCATAATATAAATACAAGAAGTAACATAGTAGAGTAGAAGAAAATAATAGAAATAAGAATAGAAATACGAGGGAGAGTAGAAGAAAATACTCAAACTGTTGCAGTTCAAGTATAAACAGCAGCTTCATGGATTTCTAGACTGCTGGAAATGGTTCCAGGTGGCTGGCAGCTGCACTATGAAGGTCGACAGGAATCCTGGAGGCTCTTGGAAGCTGATCTATAGCACTGTTTAGTTTTCTGGACATGTTTATTTTGGCCTCTCATCGCGAACGATGATTTTTGCAATTTCGGATAGAAAATTGTAGAAATAATAAAATAAAGAAGTCATCCATAAAGGAAATAGAAACAAGAGGGAGAGTATATCATAATAACCTATGGTTGATCAAATCTCATAGCTCAGTATCTAATTTCTACATTGTTTTGAAGGGAGAAGTAAGCCGATAGGTTCTATAAACATATTATAGTGAATGAACCAAGAAATTTTAAGTTTAACTGAACAGGATTGAAAAGTTGTTGATGGAGCTCTCCGGCAGTTGATGGAACGTACTTAAGGCACATTCAATATGATTAATAGAGCCTACATTAAAAAAAGTGCCTATGGACAATGTTTGTTGAACTAAATATTTGCTGCTAGATAACCGTATTTATGAACAATGTTTGTTGTGTAACCTCGGGCATGCGAGACGCCCTTTTGGGACGCGAGTAGGCCCATAACGGCGAGAGGGTCCCGTGACAAAGGATATCTGCTAGATGAACAGGAAGGCCCGTCTCGTCGCTGGGTGCTCCCCCACTCGCCACATGGAAAAGATGGCATTTTTACATTTCTACACCCAAGGGGGATTTTACTCTTCTATCCCGGGTAATTTTACCCTTTTGCCCTGGGTAGTCTGTATATAACTCTTCAGAACAGTGAAGTTAGGCTGTTGGCAGACCTAACCTAGGGTATTTTGGTAATTTTAGGTCGGTTCAGTTTAGTTATTGGCAGTTCAAACTCAGAAAACTATAAATAGGCCCATAGGGGTTCTTCAGAAGCACATCTATCTTTTTTCCGGGACTTGAGAGGATTTTTCTGTGCTTTCTGAGGAGCTCCAAGCCCAGCACAGCTCGCCACAGCTCAACCAATGGTCTGCAAATAGCCGTCTGCTGAGGTACTTCTGATCTCGACGAATTATAGGTTATACAATAACCTATGGGTGATCAAATCTCATAGCTTAGTATCTAATTTCTACATTGTTTTGAAGGGAGAAGTAAGCTGATAAGTTCTATAAACATATTACAGTGAATCAACCAAGAAATTTTAAGTTTAACTGAATAAGATTGAAAAGTTGTTGAAGGAGCTCTTCGGTAGTTGATGGAACGTACTTAAGTCACATTCAATATGATTAATAGAGCCTACATTAAAAAAAGTGCATATGGACAATGTTTGTTGCACTAGATAGTTGCTGCTAGATAACCGTATTATGGACAATGTTTGATGTACAACCTCGGGCTCGCGAGATGCCCTTTTGGGATGCGAGTAGGCCCATAACGGCGAGAGGGTCCCGTGACAAAGGATCTGCGAGATGAACAGGAAGGCCGTCTCGTCGATGGGTGCTCCCGCACTCGCCACATGGAAAAAGGGCCGTTTTTACATTGCTACACCCAAAAGGGATTTTACTCTTCTACCCCGGGTAATTTTACCCTTTTGCACTGGGTAGTCTGCATATAACTCTTCAGAACAGCGGAGTTAGGCTGTTGGTAGACCCAATCGGGGTATTTTGGTAATTTCAGGTCGGTTCAGTTTAGTTATTGGCAGTTCAAACTCAGAAAACTATAAATAGGACCATAGGGATTCTTCAGAAGCACATCTATCTTTTTCCCGGGCCGGGGCCCGACGTCGTATGCCACAGACAGACCGGGTGGTTACTCATGGAAACCATCCAACCAATCAACGTCCTACACAGAGCATTCTAGCAGAAGCAGTTTATAAAGGTTGCAAAATAAGAACCCAGCACTAAAGCATGAATGTCCACTAATCCAAAATAGGAATGTATTACAAATACCAACATTAGCCTTAAGGCCTTACAAAATGTTTCACTTGATATTACATGATTTACAAACCACGGCACACAGGCCGGTCATACACGAATAAAACAGTAAACACTTCCAAATAGGCCTTCGAGGGCCAGCTTCGCAAAAAGGGATTTAGCCCGCTATTGACCGCTTGATCCAGCAGCACCTGCAAGCAACAAACCACCACACGGTGGCAAAACAAGGCAACGGTTAGCAATGCTGACCAAATTAAAACGATGCCGCCCCCAACTCGGGGCAGCGATGCTCCTTCCCTGCATTTCATTAGCATAAGCGAGCAATATATATATACATAGTCATTTCATCACAGACGTTGGCTCGCACGGCCACACGCCCGTGCTCTCAGGGCACATTCTCGGTGAACCGGTCGATGTCACGTCAATTAAAGCCATAGACATTCCGGACTCACCACCGCCACTTTGACGGCCAAACCTATGAGCAATTTGTCTTCTTGGCCTGGGTCACGACCAATTTAAGCCATCGACCGCCGAAGCCTAATCTATGCCAACGGCAAGTGCCACGTGCCTTTAGGTCTCTTTAACCGAACGACATAGAGCGGGTACGGTTCCATCTAACCCGTGCTCACATCGCAACGACAATTTAAGCCATTTGCGCATGTCAAACTTCCACCGAGTCCCGTTTCCATCACAATTCACATAACCCGGTTATGTTCAAGTGGCTCTCAGGCCACCAAGTTGGCAGGATCTCGTATCCGCCCAGTTTTCTGGGTGCACCTTTGGGTTAGTCCCCAAGGCTCCCTGCTGCAATACCTACCGCGTAGAAAACCCGAAAAACAATCAATAGTACGGAGTATTCTCCGGCATTATGCAATGCAACATCACCGATCCAGACCAACATGTCCGGGTAGGCTTCACACATCATGCCTATGTCCGTTCTCGCTTACGGACTCTAAACAACGGGGAAGATGGAAATGCAAAACATCGACTAAAATAACCTCAGATGCAAAGCCAGTCGAAGAAAAACTGTTTCTCACCAGCAGCAAGGAGTTAGATGAAACACACACAAACCATCAAAATGGTACATCGACTCCGGGTGCTCAAGTCATATGTCAAATGACAGGACTTTGTTCATTGACCTTGATGAAAGTTCTAAATCCCTGGTGTATTTGGGAGACGGAAATGCAAAATAAATTGAAGGAAAAGGCTGTATACGAGTTCGAGATCAAGATGGCAAGAATAAAATAATCTCAGATGTGCAGTTCGTGCCTACCTTGGCTCAGAATTTGCTCAGTGTAGGCCAATTGATGAAGAATGGGTACACCATACTTTTCAAATCTAACACCTGCATGATATCAAATGACTCAAACATGCAAGTTGCCTCAGCCAACATGACATAGAATAGAGTATTCACTCTCACTCTGCCTCCTGCTTCACCCCCCCAGGAGGCTTACTCCACCACAAACTATCATCAAGCCTCATCTACTACTTGGCATCATAGGCTTGGCCATCTGAATTTTAAACTCCATCAAGGAGCTATTTGAAAATAATCTTGCTGAAGGCGTGCCTGAGGTCAAAATACATCATAGCCAGTGTGATATATGTGCACAAAGCAAGTCCCACAGACAGCCATTTCAACTGTCACAGAACCGTCGATCAAGCCCATTAGAGCTGCTACACTGTGATCTGTGGGGACCTGCTACCTCCTCATCTCTAGGAGGCAAATTGTACTTCTTCCTCATTGTGGACGATTTCTCAAGGTACGTGGGATCTACTTTCTCGAACAAAAGTCTGAAAACACTTTCCTGCTTCATAGACTTTAAACGTGAAATTGAGAATAAACTTGAGAAGAAAATAAAAAACTAAAAGAAGTATAACGGAGGCGAATTTACTTCTCATGCTTTCAATCACTTTTGCAAGCTGAGCGGTATAAGGCATGAATTTACTGTGCCAGGAACACCCCAACAGAATGGGGTTGTACAAACCCAGTATCGCGGAGAGTGGACCCAAAATTAAGGCATAACCGCTTTTTAAGGTTTTTTGGAGATTTGAACTCTCGGTGTCCAATTTGGCTCTGGCTTAGGGAACATACTATTAGGGGGAAGGAAAGGAATTGGTCCCCCCATGGGGCCCCTCTGTTGGGAGGGCGGGTGCGGCATAGTGGCTTGCACCCGCCTGGCCTCGTTGAGTCTGTGGTAAGGCGAAGGCGAGGCGGCCGCGGGCCTGGCGCTCG